>CM010619.1:6932783-7459301 GCA_003430845.1 Xanthoceras sorbifolium | reverse complement strand
AGATCATATGCTGGGTTACATTAACGGTGAGGTTGAAATACCACAGTTGCTCCAATGCTGCCTTCGCATTACGTATCTCTTTTTTCCATTGTTGACCAAAGATGTGTCCCTTGGACAATAGCGAATGGGCAACTGCTTCCTTGGTGTAAGGCTAGTTTTGTGAGCATTACTAACACGAATGAAAGCTGCTGCATTTGGGCCAAATAATTTATCTTTGGCATTCCCTTGTGCCAAGGATTAGCAATGGATAATGTCATGCTTGGAGATGAAGGTAGACCCATACTTTTGCTTCTCAGGTAATAAGTAGAAATCATTTTCCAACACATCTGGAGTTGGACGATGAATCAGTAATATTTATATGATGTCTATTTGTAGAAAAATGAGTTAAGCCTTGATAATGTAGACTTGCGATTTTATATAGTGTTTGATGTGATGGTATCTTGGTTAGAAATTTAATTTTTTTGTATGGAAGCTAGTCAAACGTTCGGTCACGTATTGGGATGCGGTTTATGCACTGTTTTCGTAGTCAAAGTTACATGAAACAAAAAAAACATTTACCCCATCATATGCTGAGTATTGAGCGAGAGATATGACGAGGAAAGATAATATACATAGACGCTGAGGTTGAATTACAACAACTACCCCAATGCTTCCTTTGCATTACGTCTCTCTTCTTCCGTATGCTGACGAAAACCGACGTGGTGCGAAGGAAGCATCGAAGCCACAGTTGTTTCTCCATGAGAATCAGGTGGTAGACATATGTTTCTCTGTTCCGTGAACGGTGACCAGGCTTCACGAACTGCAGTTACAGAAGACGTGGGGGCAATATTACCGGCTTTATGTAATATGGGGTTGGTATATGTATATGTATGCAAAATAAAACATTGCATATAATTATTTGTAATATTCGTTTAGAATGTACAACAATATACATCCACTATTAACAATATATATATATATATATATATTTGTCAGCCAATAATAAAAAGTAGAATAAATTTAATTTAATGAAAAAGTAAAGAAAACATTTCTATATAGGGCACATAATGGTCAATACACCTCGCCATGCACATATTAAACGGAGTACATTAAATTTTAGTGAGACAAATAATAAAAAGAACAAAAAAATGCAATATAAATACAAGTATTTGTTATTTAAAGTTTGTCTTATAAGTACATGGTCTAAGTAATCCCCCTAACTTCCCATTGACAGGTTAAAAAAAAATCAAACTAATCTCCATAACTTTGTAATATGAAAAGTAAAAATTAATAAGAAACTTACTTGAGTACCACAAAACACGGATACTGGTTATTTCTCGTGAGTTCATGTGTTGCGAACTGAACAGTTGCCACTGTCAAAGCTATCAACGTAAGTGTTAAGGTATTGAATATTACACACCGTTCAACAATCCCCTTCTTCTTGAAGAAGAAGAGGATTGTTGCTCCGCATGTAATATTGAACACCATAACAAATGGATAACCAGCGATTGAAGAACAGAATACCGAAAGTAGCTTTCATTATAAACTGGATGCATGTCAGATAATTTTCACTATTTATAGAGTCGATTACGTATATTCAATTTCCTGGGGAAGTATAAAGGTCAAGGTTATGTATTCAATTTCATGGGGAAGTATAAAGGTCACTGTTATATATTAAATTCCCTTTGGAATTAATTTGGTCAATATTATTAATTTAAATCCCTGGGAAATGGTGAAGGTCCTGGTTATGTTTAAGGAAAGTATGGAGAGTCATGGTTACGATAAGAAATTTACTTTGGAAGTATGAAGGTAAAGATAATGTATACAATCTTCTTGGGAAGAATGAAAGTAATGGTCATGTTTTTTTAATTTCATATTGAAAAATGAAGGTCATGGCTATGTGTTTAATTCCTACGGAAGTATGAACTTCGGTATTATGTATTTTATTTACAAGTGATGTTTGTTGGGAAACGTCATATGGTTAATTGACTATGGATGTATAAAGGTCATTGATATTTATTGCATTATATCCCAAATCATTTAACAAGTTTTAATGTAGTGAAGTACTTTGATGTTGTGAACTTCATTATAAACTGAAACGCGAGTGAATCAGTTGGCATGACAAGAAATACCACAATTATATCTTTACGAGAACGAATCAATTAAAACGCGACTATATCAGTTGGCATTAATTCAAGTGTCGCGAACTTATCAACAATCGCAGTGAAGGATATCTGTATACAGATGCCAACTGTTTCCGGGAAGGAAGGAAGATTACTTTGTTATTATATATTCTTTCGTACTTAAATTAGTTAATTAAATAACATAACCATGACTTTCATACTTCCCAAGAAAATTGAATATATATATATATATATACATGATCTTGACCTTCATTCATACTTCCAAATTCCCTTTTCTGAACTTAAGCATAACCTTCGTACTTCCATAAAACATAACCAAGAATACCTTCATCATTGCCAAGGGATTTAAATACATAGTCTTGACCAAATTATTTCCATATGTACCTGAAGTTCACATAACCTTGACTTTATACTTCCCTAGGACATTAATTACGTAATCAGACTCTATAAATAGTGAATCTTATCTGACATCTAGTTTACTATAGGAATTACTTTTACATCCTCTTTTCTTATTGCTGGTTATTCATTTATGCCAAAATTTATAAATCATAAATATTTCATGCTTAGGGTTTAGGGTTTATACATCAAGTGTACCAAGCTGTTCAGCAACATTCAGACAAGTATTCTCTTCGTAACGTAAGATATTTTCTTTATATTCTAAACTTTTTCAATTTTATATAATCTGAATGACGAAGTATATATATTCGATTTTTTATTTTTTTTTTCAGTATGTTTACCCTTGTCAACATTCACCAATCAATTACTTGTGTACGAAAGGATTCTGTCAAGGAAATAATGGAAGGAGCAACTGTTACTTTTAAATGACTTCAACCTACTCAAGTTCTCAACGACCAACAGAGAGCGTAACATAATTTCTCCATCACTAAATATTCTTACTTCACCTTCTTGTTCGTCTCTTTTGATTTCGAACTACATGATATAATTTCAAGCATAAGCTAGTAACTTTACAAAATCTACCAAGGAAAATAAGAATGCAAAACCAAGCGGAGGGCCATAAGTCACGGTATGCTGTATTTTTTTTACAAATAATTCATTCAACCCACATAGATCAACTTCCTCATTAGTTTCTGACATTAGTTTCTTCATATTTTATATGACACCAATTATTTACGAAATATTTTACGCAGCCTGCTGCATCAATCTGTCATTGTTCCATTCCTCATATTACTGTGCGTGTAAATCCATTCCTTGGTTAGCCACTTGAATTTGGTAACCATGAATGTTGCGGTACTTCTGAACCCGGTAAATGTGAAGGTTCGTTTCTGTTAATATTTCATGTTTATTTGCGTGACTACGGATTTATACATATTACGTAAGTTGAAACTCTTTTCATTTGCTTATTTTCAGGTCATTTTGGATATATTGAATTACCAACTCTAATATATCATCCTTGCCATATTAATGATTTGAAGCGGTTCTGACATCATTATTGCTACAAGTACCCGAAGTTGAATAGCACTAAAGTACAAGAGGCAAAATTACATATCCAAACACATCTTGGCAGTTGGAGCTATCAATTGCCCAGATATTTGTATGTACATGCATGGCCATATTAAAATTAAATGGCAATGTTTTTTGAGGCAGACACTAGTGTGTGTAGTTATCCTTGTTACATTGTCTAAATTGTAACCTTTGCTTAGGAATCTCAAATTTATGAAATAATACTTTAATTGTAGTCGTGTAGAGTAATATTTATTTTCTTTCTATTAACTGTTAACTCAGACATGAATTTAATTCATTAACCAAAATCTATGGCTATGTATTTAATGCACATGGAAGTATGAAGGTCAGTATTAAGTATTTTAATTACAGGGGATCGGTGTATGTTGATCAAGGTCTTGTGTATAATTTAGTAGCGAAATATAACTGTTTTGGAAATTTATTTCATTCCCTATGGGAGTCTGAAGGTGAAACACAGAACTGATTGGGTTTTGAAAAAATTAAGTATATTGCAGCATTCATTATAATAAAAATGCCATCCCTATAAATGAAGACAAAACTTTTCTGATGGCGATTCCTGTATTGGTTGGATAACTACTTTTTCAAAATCAAATCACGTGGATAAATGCAAAAGAATGTCATTGGACGCGATAATAGCTTATCGCATGAATACAATCAAGGCGACAAATATTTATACGCATTATATATATATTTCACCTCAACTTAAGTTAAACATAAGGGATATTAATAAGTATATTGCAGCATTGGTTATATCCGGTTTGATAGCAAAAAGGCCATGTTTAATTTTTTAAAATCAAGTATCATGTATAAAAACTACAAATATCAAAAGACGCGAACAGAGGTGATGGCGGTAGAATAACAAGCGCGAAAACTTTGTTCCCGAAAGAAAAAATATATATATATTTGGTCGCGAGTTTATAATGACTTCGAAACGATTTGTACACGATAGATATTTCAGCGCGACTATATATAAATATAAGTATATTGCAGTATTCATTACTATAGGCGAATTGTTAAAGAAAATTACCTTAAATGCAGACAAAGCTCTTCGGTTGGCCAGGTTTTATTTATGAAAATTCAATGTAAAGCATAAAAGATATCAATATCAGAGGACGCGAATGTTTGGATTCGCGCTGACATTTGCATCGGAAAGAATATTGTTCGCTAGTGCAAAGTCAAAAATATCCCTTCGCGAGAGTTAATTACTGCAAAAATATTTGTACGCTGCGGCTATACTAAACCGCGCCGAACGTCATGATTTCTTCCCCAAACTTAACTTAAACTTCATCCAACGGTAACGTTAACTTCTCCCCAAAGGAAACGTACGTTTGTGGGAACGTTGAAGTTATCCAAAAAACATGCTCTTCCGCACGTTAACTTCTTCCCTGGAAGAACCCTATTAAGTATATTGCGGCATTGATTATGGCACAATTGATAAGAAAAATGTGCTAAATTCAGACAAAACTATTCTAATGGTTCTTGAAGGGCCAGTACATAGGATCGCGATAATATTAATTCTCGAAAGACAAACAAAAATGCCACGGGTATTAACGTATTCTCGAACGCGAACAAATATTCTCGCGGGGACATAAGATTACGATAATAGTTGTTTCCCTTCCGAAAGACAAACAACAGCATACCTGCTGCCGAATGTACAATAGCTGCGATATGATATGTATGCGATATATACTTCACCCGGCTAAAGTTAAACGCCAGGGGTATTAAGTATATTGGCACAATTGATAAGAAAAATGCCTTAAATTCAGACAAAACTATTCTCATGATTTTTGAAGGGCCGGGTTGTATTTTTTCAAAATTAAATGTCATGAATAAAAATACAAATATCATCGATCGCGAACTAATAAATCGCGGTAACATATGATCGCGATAATATTTTTTCACATAAGAGAAACTCCAAACTTAAACATGAACGCGAACTAATGTTGTCGCGGGATAATATGATCGCAAACATATTTGTTCCCGTAAGAGAAACTCCAAACACACTTTAGCGTCAACTTCAACGAGAAGAAACGCGAACTGATATTCTCGTGATAACATAATATCGTGAACATATTTATCCGTGCCCAGTCAAACTCCAAAAAAACGTTAGCGTCAACTTTAAGGGGAAGGAACACCAAAGTTGGTGGTGAACGTTGGAGTGCACCACCCCAATGTCCAAGTTCCTTGAGGAACTTTATGGATTTCTCCCAACGTCCGAGTTCCTTGCCATAACGTCAGAGTTCCTTGCTAAGTCAAACTTCCTCCAAAGGGAAACGTCAACTTCAAGGGGAAGGAACACCGAAGTTGGTGGTGAATGTTGGAGTGCACAGCACCAACGTCCAAGTTCGCTGAGGAACTTTATGGATTTCTCCCAACGTCCGAGTTCCTTGCCATAACATTCGAGTTCCTTCCCAAGTCAAACTTCCTCCAAAGGGAAACGTCAACTTCAAGGGGAAGGAACACCGAAGTTGGTGGTGAATGTTGGAGTGCACCACCCCAACGTCCAAGTTCCCTGAGGAACCTTATGGATTTCTCCCAACGTCCGAGTTCCTTGCCACAACGTCAGAGTTCCTTACCAAGTCAAACTTCCTCCAAAGGGAAACGTCAACTTCAAGGGGAAGGAACACCGAAGTTGGTGACGAACGTTGGAGTGCACCACACCAACGTCCAAGTTCCCTGAGGAACTTTATGAATTTCTCCCAACGTCCGAGTTCCTTGCGACAACGTCCGAGTTCCTTCCCAAGTCAAACTTCCTCCAAAGGGAAATGTCAACTTCAAGGGGAAGGAACACCAAAGTTGGTGACGAACGTTGGAGTGCACCGCACCAACGTCCAAGTTCCCCGAGGAACTTTATGGATTTCTCCCAACATTCGAGTTCCTTGCCACAACGTCCGAGTTCCTCCAGCGGTGTCGAAGTTTTTCACGAACTTATGTACAGGCGCGACCTTATTGAAATGGAGTCGCGAACAATTTTAAAACGTGTCGCGAAATTATTAAATATTGCAATTTCAATTGCAAAAAAAAAAATGTATTCCTATTAAAAATATTACACAAATAATTATTAAATACACAAGATTTGTTTTCTTTATTTACTAAATGATTTTGTGTTATTGTAAATTTAATTATTTATTTACGTTTTAAGGTATTATTAGATATTTCCATTATTTACTCAATTTTATGTATTTTAGTATTTTTAATATCATTATTTATTATTAATTTACTAAATAAATTAAAAAAATTTGCAGCAACCGCGGATACCAGTTACTGCCGGTTGCTGGGGACAAAAAAGTGCCGGTACGATACCAGCACTTTTTTGTCCAGGTATTGTAACTAGACCCTAAAATCAAAATTAAATAGCCTTTGTAGTTTAATTCAATGTATAAAACTGCAAATGAAATACTATATTAAAAACAACACACACAATGCTTTGAAATAATATCGGTATAAACAAGAGGAAAATAAGTGGAGTTGAAGTAAATCAATTGAAAGCAAAACCAATTTGCATGGAGATTAATAAAAAAAATTATTCTAGGAAAAAAACTAATTTTTTTTTTTAAGAAACACAGTAAAGAAAATCAATCAGATAGCACACATACACATTAACTCTTAAGGCACTTAAAAACACAATTTTGATATTTTTTTCAAACATATTTGACTAGATTTTTTACCAAAACTAGTATTTGTAATCTGTCCCAATTGTGAGTTTTCAGATCAGAGATGGAGAAGAAAACACAAATGAACTTGTAGGCAATATAATTAACAGCAACTAACAATCATAGCAACTAACAATCTGTCTCAATTGTGAGTTTTCATATCATAGATGGATTTACACTAACTGTGCTGTTATCACAGCAACTAACAATAATCAACTTACAACTGACGAGTTTTTAATCAACAATAATCTACTTATCACAGCAACTAACAATAATAAACTTATCACAGCAACTAACAATAAGCAACTAACAATAATCAACTAACAATAGACACAGTTTTTAATCAGGTGTTGAACAGATAAGTCGGGTTACATAAAAATGTTAGCACACTTACAACTGGCGAGGTGCGGTGAGGAAGACAATGATTTAAGCGGCGGCCGACGAGAAAGACGGTGAAGACTGCGGTGACAGGGTACAACAAGGAGAAATGCGGCGACAGGGTGCGACGAGGAATATTAACTCTACTGGATACGGTGAGGATACTGCGGCGACGAAGACTATGAGCACGAGCAGTGGGTGTGAGGGCAAGGTAGTAAGGGTGGAGCGGCGGGGCGGGGTGACTGGGGGTGAGTGTTCAGGCAGATTAGATTTTAGGGTTTCAATTTTTTTTTACATATATATATATATATATATATATATATATATATATTAACAAATTCGGGTTGGCTCGGGTTATCATCATATAACCTGAGCCAACCCGATTTTGTTTCGGGTTACATAAAAATAACCCGATAGGGTTTTTTTAGTAAAGTAATCCAACCCAATCCGGTAATTTTGGGTTGGATCGGATCGGATTCGCGGGTTGGGTTTGCAATGCCCTCCCCTAGTCTAATAAAATCCTATTATAGTTTATTAATTTTATAATTTTTTTTAACTTAATCATTTTTGGTAAAAATCCTATTATTTAAAAGAAATTTTTTAATTGACAATCAAATGGTCAATGATTTTTCTTTATAAACACTACTTGTAAAAGTTCTACATTTAAGGGTCTGTTTGGAAGAATTTCTCCGAGTAGAACTTTTAAAAGTAGATCTTTTAAAATGAGAGCTTTTACAACTACAGCTTTTAAGGAAAAGTCATTAGTCGTTTGGTTGTCAATTAAAAAAGCTCTTTGAGATGATAGGATTACAAAAAAGAACATGATTTTATGTTAAAGGGCATCATAAAATTAACAAACTTTAATAGGGTTACATTAGAGATTTTAGTATTTTTAGAATCTCAAAAAGATCTACTTGGAAAAATCTAAAATTTAAGCTTCTCCAAATAGACATTAAACAACTTTTTTAATCTCCCAAAAACTCTACTAGGCAATCAAACGACAAAAAAAAACATAAAATAGTTTTTGGGATTAAATAAACTCTTGTTAATATAAGAGCTAAAATTATATTTTATTATGTAATGTTAGGAATTGATATTTAATGTAACATTCAATATTTGACGTAGTATTCATATTTTGAAGTAAGTTGTATGAAATTATTATTATTATTATTATTATTTAAAATCAACCCAACCTAACCCAACTCGATCATTATTGGGTTGGGTTGGATTGGGTTGAATTTTTTTCAACCCGATTTTTATTGGGTTGGGTTGAGTTGACCTCCAACCAGACCCAACTCGAAAACGCCCACCCCTATTTGAAAGATATCTACTTGCCAAAAAACATTATTTAATTCTAAAAATTCTTTTTTATTTTGTTTAGTTTGTTTGACACCCTAATATAACTTTTGAACAATTAAAAAAGTTATTTTACATCTAACCGGAGAAGTTCAAATTTTAGGTTCTTATAAGTAGATCTTTTTAAACTTTTAAAAACATTAAAATGTCCAATATAACTCTATTGTAGTTTGTTAATTTTATAATACATTTTGTAGACCTCGAAAATCACTGGGGAAGTGTAAGGCACTACAACCTGCAAAGATATAACACACGTGACCCGTAGGACGTCTGGAACACCGGGGTGGTGTCGGCTAAAGTAACTCCGACGATCAAGTTAGTGATCGGAAAGTGAGTAAATGTAGAAGTAACAAATAAAAGGACGAAAATACTTGCTAATGAGAGAGGGTAGGTCCTATATTAATAGTAGGACGGAACGATCAGCCGGAATCATGATAGCGAAGTAACCGAAAGCGACTGGGGTTGGCTGAAAAATGCTTCAATAATTTGTTACTATTAAAAATAGTGTAAACAAGTAATCTAATTCTAAGGATTACGAACGAATGGAGGACTCTTTTAAGTGAGAGTCCTCCATTTATAGGGAGTGATCCACCCATTAGAGGGAGTGGATTACATCCCTAAAGTATAGGCCCAAATCAAGAAGGATCTGGCTGTCTCTTTGACTTGGTCCATCAGACTTCAAATTTGAAGTTTGATGGGTCGGGTTGTGAATTAGAAGCCCCACGGATGGGTTATAAACCGGGGAGTCTTAGAGTTAAAGAGTCGTTCGTGGCATGTCGAGCGACATCGAGGACCCGTGTTGTGCGATCTTCGAGGGATGAAGTTGGCCTCATGTAGCGTGGAAGCACAACATGAGACTTCGCAGTGTCGATCTATACTAGGGCTCGACGGTCCACAGATGACCAAGGCTGTCGTGCGACATTGCCTTTGTTTGGTCATGTTTGGCGAATCTGGCCCATGTAGGAGGCTTTTCATGGTCTTGGGCCAAAGCTTGCAGTGTGATAGGGCCTTAGGCCTATGTGTGGAATGGATCAACTCTTGATTTTGGGCCTGATAGATTTTAGCCATAACAGTTTACCCCCAAACTCCTTGTACGCATGTAAGAAGTCGAGGAGTTTGATGTGTTCATCTCACAATGTTGTTCGACATAAAGGAGATTTTAAAACTTTGCTGTGGTCGATACTGTGTCGTCGTTTGACATGAAGGTTGCCTAAGACACGTTAGCGGTCCGTCATTGGTGTCGATCGACATGAAGCTAGTCAGAAAATGTACAGGATAGAGTTGCAAGAATGTTGTATGACTAGTGACGGGATTGTAAAAAATGTCGAGTAGAGCTAGGTGGTGGCTTGAATGAATAGAATGGTCCTATCATCATGTCCAATTGATGTGTCGTATAACCTTACCGAAGTCGAGGCAGTTAGAGTGACTGGCTTTTCAGTTGACACTGACAGCTATACAGTTACAATCATTGTCGTTTCTTGAGAAGGTACATGCTCATTTAATGATGGCGGTTATGGGACAGTGTGCCTAATCTCCAGTTGACACGTCAGCAACTGCTCCTTCACATATTCCCACTCATTTTTTTTCCTCTTCATTTTGCATTTTTCAGTTTCACTTCGCATTTCTCTCTTCATTTGCTTTCTCTCTCTCTAGAACTAGTCATCGTCCTTTTGCATTCCAGTGTGGTTTAGGCTGTTTCCAACGTATTTTGTGCTCACTCCGGCGAAATGCATGCATTCAAACTTGTCCTTAGTAATGTTTCTAGTTTTTTTTGCTTCGTTTCTGTTTTTGGTATGTCCATGTTGTTCTTCGTCATCCCCGTTAGAAAAAACCATGAAATGCTTGATTTGGTCCAAAATGTTAGTTAGGAAGTATTAGAAACTTGTTTATGATGGTGGTTTTGTGTGACACTATCTTGAATATAGATGTCGAGCGACCAGTTCTAGGTGTAGTTTAACTACCTTGAGGTTTAGTGTTGGGTCGAGTCAAGTCTAAGTTAGTGATAACTTTATTGACTGATTGCCTCAGTTGTCGGTCGACTTGTAGGTGAGATGTCGAGTAGAGGCAACGAGAGTACTTCTAGGCGGGGCTATGACGATCCTGTCGACCTGTCGTCCGACTCGTGGGGCAAGTCAAGGACCAAGAGCGGAGATGTCTCATTGGCCTCCAGTGCTGTCGAGCCAGTAAGCACGTCTAGGTATGAAGGCACGTCGAGCGTCCTAGTTGACCCTCCTCTTGCTATTCCCCTTGTCGACTTGTCAGGGACGGTAGCGGGGCCTTAGCTCATAGGTCCGAATAGGCTGCTGGGTCTGCTACTCATCAATACGGAGAGCGTGTTTGACACACTCAAACACATGGGATAAATCCCAAGTGCAGGATGTGTCGAAGTAATAAATTTCTGTGAGTACGGAGTCAAATCCACAAGGAAATATTGTGCAAATTCTAAACTAGAAATTGAACTTAAGCGATAAAAATAAATCAATTGTTTCGGGTTTTTTCGAATTAACTATGAAGCAATAAAATTAAGCGAGACACATTCTATGGAAGGAAATGCTAGGTGGTCACACGGTTCCAATCCTAGATAAGGAAACATTGACTATTATTGTAACATCCCTAATTTCGAATAAATATGAAAAGTGTAGTTGAATTAATATGGAGTATGTGAATATGATAATTATGATTTGAGGGGTGAAAAACGTAATTAAATGTATTGTATATTTTTAGATTTCCAAGTGGATCAATTGGAACGGTCCAAAACAATACACGAAGAAAAGGGTGAAAAACTGGACAGTGTGCATCGCGACCATCCTCGCTACCACCGCTCACGGTAGCTGCTCGCGATGAAAAATTGGCAAAATTGGACCAGTGAGCATCGCGACCAAGGATCGCGATGGCTGATCGCAATGAACACGGTAAAATTGGACCAGTGAGTACCGCGACCTAGCGGCGCGATACTCGGTCGCGATAGCTCAAAATTATGAAAAAAAAAATAGAGCACCGAGTGATTGAAGCGGTGCCACTCGGTGCCACTTAAATAGAAAGAGAGCAAAAGCTCTCAAACAGAAAACCAAAGAACGGGAGAGAAAGAAGGGAGAAAAGAGGAGAGAGAAAGAAGAGAGAGAAAGGAAAGAAGAAGAAGAAGAAGAAAAGAAAGAAGAAAAGAGAAGGAGAAGAAGGAAAGAAGGAAGGAAAGGGTATCCAGGTTCGGTGTACACAAGTTTTTGAATTTTTCTATTTTCCAGAATATTTTGGATTGATTGAATTTGATTAAATTTTAGTTATTTGAATTATAGTGATTATAGATTATAGTTCAAGTTCGGTATACACGAATTTTCAAATTTTTCCGTTTTCCATAAATTTCGGATTGATTGAATTTGATTAATTTTGAGTTATTCGAATTATAGTGATTACAGATTATAGTTCAGATTCGGTATACATTCGTTTTCGAATTTTTCGTTTTCCAGAATATTTCGGATTGATTGAATTTGATTCATTTTGAGTTATTTGGATTATATTGATTATAGTTTATAGTTTGAAATTGATTCTGGAAAACATTGAATCACAAATTCTCGAAATATAGATTATATCTGAAATTTTGATTATAAATAAAATTATGAATTGATTTTAATACGTTTTGATTCTAATATTGTTATAGAAATATATTGTTGAAGGTGATTTTAATATATAATATTTGTTAAATGTATCAGAAAATGATTTCGGGGCATTTTGATTCTATATGGAATTATGAAAAATGTTTGAAT
Source organism: Xanthoceras sorbifolium (assembly GCA_003430845.1). Lineage (NCBI taxonomy): Eukaryota > Viridiplantae > Streptophyta > Magnoliopsida > Sapindales > Sapindaceae > Xanthoceras > Xanthoceras sorbifolium. The sequence continues at coordinate 7,446,548 of CM010619.1, read as the reverse complement.
ATATTTTTAGATTGATTTGATGTGATTATTGATTTCGAAATATATTCGTATATTTTCGTTATATGATATTTGATGAAATTTGAATTTCAAAAATATATATATATCGATATGAATTAAGATTGAATAGTTTGAAAGTTGAATTCGATGATTCTGAAAGAAATGAAATATGTTGACATTGGATTTGAGAAAACGTTTTGTGACATGGCTCTGATATGTATAAACATAGATATGGATATAGGAGGTTGACATATCAATTGGGTTACTGTCTTAACAGTACTGTGCCGATATACTCTATTTGTGCCACCCTTTGGATATACAGACCTCATGTGCCGGTCCTAGGATTCTAAATTTTGTCATGGGACATCTACAACGGGTGATTCCGTTGGTGTTCCATTCTGATCTGATGTTCGGCGGGTGGCCCCGTTTATGTGTACGATGCCGAACAACCTGTAATCCAGTCCGATAACTTATGTTATGTATGTCATGAGCCTATACTGAAAACTGATTTGTTATATGAAAGCATTTGAGAAATTATTAAGATTTTGTCTGTTGATTGATTTTGAATACTGTATTTGTTGAGTATATGATTTGATTTGACATGAGCCCCATATATGCTGTATTGATATATGTTATTTATATGTTCGATAAATTGATAAAAGTATTTGATATAGTATATTTAGATATACAATTTTGTGTCCACCCACTAAGCAATATGCTTAGCGTGTTGAGTTTTCTCACACGTAGGTAATAGAGGTTTCAAGGGAGACAAAGACAAAGAAAAGTAGAGACTGCAAGAGCACATCCAGAGTCACATCGTTCCTAAATATTTGGTAGTCCTTTTGTAATAAGTATATATGTTTTGATACAGCATGCATATACGGAAAATGTTTGTATATATTTGAGGAGCTTCCGCTATGTAAAAATTTTATTATATGTTTATGTTATTTGACTATTTATAAATTATATTATGATAAATTGATTGAGGAAGTCGCACTATATTTGGAAAGGTGCGCAAAAGTAATTTGAAATTTAGAAATTAATTTTTATGAATTTTAATTGTAAACAGGTTTTGGAAAGTTAAAAAAATAGAGGAAACTCTGACAAGATTTTCGGAAATTTATTTGAACCACTTTCAAATGTTTTTAATATCATTTTAAATTATGATTATCTAAAGTAAAAGTTAAATTTTAGTATATTGTAGCGCTCCCTGATTCGGTCCGAGTGGATTGGGTCAGGGGGTGTTACAAAATTGAAGCACGTTATTAACATGATAAGACTTTTACAACTAAGGTCCCACCACATTGTATGGGTCACACAGTGGTGTGTAAATTCAATCAAACACACCTATGGTCTTAGAGTGCATTTAATCAAAAACCATAGTTGAGCTAATACTTGGGTTAATTAAGTAATTTCTTATCGAAACTAACCTAATATTGATTTAAGAGTCAATTAAACCCTAATGCAATTTCATGAGCTCTCAAACAATTACAATATATATCAAATTGGTATTTATCAAGAAAGTTTGCAATCTGTTGTTGCAATCGCAACACACGAGAATTAAACACAATATGATAATATAAAAATATATATCAATGATATCAAATTGCTATAAACCTAGATACTTGTAAACTACTTTCGTAAATGCATAGACACAAGAATAAATTGCAATCGATACAATGAAATAATACTCAAAGTCATTATCATGAAATAACTTATAAAAAATATTACATAGTCAAATTAATCTGAATCTGTTCATGGTTCCTACAACCACCTAACAATAAAACTAGCCACTCATGCTATGAAATAAATAAAAAGACAAGATAAGGGATGTGATACAACCCATTCGATGATGTCAAGAATCGAAATCTGATCGTTTCCGGCTTAGACTTCTTTTCCGTCAATCTTCGTCTTCTCTTGATGAATACTCGATGAATTCGTGAAACTAATAATGTGTGGGTGTTTGGTGATATTGGATAGTGTTTTGGAGGATTAAAAATGGTGAAAATTGGCCAAGTGTGCAGTTGGGGACTGTCCAAGAACGAACCCCACTGCTGCTGCTATTTTTGCTTTTATAGGTGCGCACTAGGGCACCAAAAATTATGCCGCCGTGACCAATGTACCGCGATCAGCGGTCGCACTGCTTGGTCACGTTGCTCACTCGTTGCTGCTTCCATCTTCGCTCGCGCGAGCTCCTCCTACGAGCACTGGTCGCATCTGCTGATCGCGCTCCAATCTGGTTTGCTGCACATCTTCGCGCACGAGGGACTGGCGTTACCTCTGGTTGCATGGATGCTGCTCGCGGTACCTGCTTGGTGGAGTTTCTTCTGCAGCGCGATCGAATGCCCACGACCCAAGCTCGCAAGGTGGCTCGCGTTGCCCACTGGTCTTGGCGTTCCTCTGCAGCGTTCGATCAACAACCGCGACCCTAGCTCACGTGGAAGCAGTCGCGTCACCTACTGTGTTGGAACTCTCATCCGCGTGCGAGCCACGAGCGCGACCCATGGTCACATGCCATGGTCGCGTGACCTGTTGGCTTGGATTTTCTTCTTCTACACGAGATGGCTATTGTAATCACACCATGCCAGCTACTATTAATTTCTTTTGCCATGCACACTGCCTTCATACTATCCTCTTACACGTGTAAGCTAGTTGGGTAGAATGGTTGCCATGTTCCTCTCATGCATGCAAGCTGGCTGCATGTAATCTTTCATGCATGTGAAATTGCATGGTTTTGCCTCATTTTGTCATATATTCGTGTAAATTCACGGGAATCACCTAGTAGCTGCACAAACTCACAAAACACATTAAACTTATCGAATATACTCAAAATTACAATTAAAAGACACGGTTTAAGGGTATCCTATGTAATGAAGTAACCCTCATTTTTATGTCAGAGTGCCCTATTAAAATTAATTTCTACATGTGTGATCCGGATGTTATAGATAGAATAGGGCACTCCGACGTTAAAAAGAGGGCTAATTAATTTTAAAACCATATATATTAATTAATTTTGAAACCCAACCATCCTATAAATAAAACAAACATATGATGGGAAATGTGAAATTTGAAAATTTGGTGGGGAAGACTAGGACCCAAGATAATCAAGTGTCACCTTTTATTTACTTCAAGTACATAACAAAAATTAAAGTCAAGATTTGATTAAATCACCTAATCCCACAATTATTTTCCTAACCACAAGGCATCCAATGGAATATTAAATTAATAATATCCAAATGTGTACAGTTTTTCCATTACCCAATTGGGAGTTGACACTCTGTAGGCATGGTCAGCTTATTTTGGCTTGAGATTTTTGTCAAACACAAAATTTAATTTTTTTTTTATTTGGGGAGGGGGGAGGAATTCGAACTCGGAACGTGTACCCCTGAAGTCTTTCGTGCCCACTACTACTGTTGTCCCAGTATGGGAAGAACCTACACATTATCCACAAATATTCAATGACATGAGTTACTTGGTGCAGTTGGATAGCGATCTCTTACTCGTGGGAAGACAGATCGGAGAAAGAGAATCGATAGAACGCGAATTAACTGTCAGTTTTGTAGTTTATAAATGGAATGAGGTTGAGAAGAATTGGAGTGGATTGTAAAGGATAGGCAATAACGCAATCTTATTAGGCAAATACAGTTCCATATCAATTTCGGTTGTTCCTTCTCGTCTATCAGCTTCCCGTGTAGCAGCAAATTCCATCATTATTCAAAATTTCCTTTCTACACCTTTGAAATTTTTTTATTTTTTTACTGTCTCGGAATGACTGCAAGTTCCACTCGAAATGATTCTAGATTTCACTTATGGATATAATAGAGTATTTGTTGCAGTTTTATAGCAAGGTTTTCAGTCAAATCGTATTTTTTATTTAAATATACGACTTTTCTAATTTTGCCCAAATTTCTCTCACTAATCCCTATAAAAATTGTTGATTTTTTTACAGTCTGTGAATGACTGCAAGTTCCGCTCGGAATGACCTTAGATTTCACTCATAGATATAAAGGAGTATTTTTAACAGTTCCATGACAAGGTTTTTAGTCAAATCGCGTTTCTCATTGAAATATACAATTTTTCTAATTTTGTTCAAAATTCCCTTACTAGCCCTTTTAAAAATTGTTGATTTTTTTACTGTTCCGGAATGACTGCAAGTTTCGTTCGGAATGACCATATATTTCATTCACAGATATAATAGAGTTGTAACACCCCCTGACCTGACCCGCCTGGACCGAATCAAAGAGCGCTACCCGTTTTCAAAACTTTTCTGACTTAAACTAAAATAATAACTTTGAAACTATATATTATATTTTGAAAAACGGTCAAATCGAATTTTATAAAAATTTTGCCAGAGTTTCCTCTGTTTTTCTGACTTTTCAAAAACCGGTTTAATAAAATCACAATTTCACAAATTTACACTTCAAAAATCTTTCAATCAGTTTGCGCACCCTACCAATTTTTGGTGCGACTTTTCAAACATTTCCAACAAATCAAATAAGTAAACGATATTTTAAAAATAATAAAATCTCATACGTTTAAACCACATAAACAATTAAACAAATATTTACAAAGCTTATATATATTACAAATTTTTACATTCTTTTATATATGAATGCATCAATAACCAAATACATAACAAGAGTTAAATAAACTACCCAAAAGTAATGTGACTCTGAATTCTTCTCTGCAACTATTACCTCTTCAATCTGTCTTTGCTCTGGAATCCTTTTTACCTACGTGTGATAAATTAACATGCTAAGCATATAACTTCGTGGGTGTACACTAAACTGAATTTACAAATTTACTATAACAATAATTATATCAATTTATCAGAAATATAAATATCAGATAAATATTTAAATATAGGATTCAAATCAAATCAAATACTTTCAATTCACATCACCTTTTGAATTCAAAATCAAATAATATTACAATTACTATTTTCACAATTACACAAATAGTCTCAAATCACATTTTAATTTCCATTTCGGCTCCTGATACACATAACATATTTTACAGGACTGGATTACGGGTTGTTCGGCATCGGAACACATCGGGCCTACCTGCCGAACTAAATCTATATATTTACCTATTCGGCATCGGACACTAACGGGGCTACCCGCCGGAAATGTCCCAAATCAATCTTCCTACCCTAGGACCGGCACTTGGGGCCTATTACACATCCATAGGGTGGTATATCATAATATTTCGGTGCAGTACTACTATATAACCCAATTGACATGTCAATATCCTATATCCATATCCATGTTCATATATATCAGAGCCATTTCACAATATGATTTAGCAAATTGAATGTCAATTCATTTCTTTTCTTTCAGAATCGTCAAATTCAATTTTCAAATCATTCAATTTTCAATTTCAGAATACGAATTCACAAATCATTCCTTTATAATCAAATTCAATTTTCGATTAAATTCAAATCAATAGACACATTTACAAAATCCAAATATATCATCAATAATCATATAAAAGAGACACAAAATTATATTCAAACTTATTTCACAAATCAATATCGAATCAAATTGCCCCAAAATCGTTTAATCAATTTATCACAAACAATATATATATATATATATATATATATATATATATATATATATATATATTCAAAATCACTTTCAATTAAATTTCATATATCACCAATAGAATCAAAACATATTAAAATCAATTCATAATACTATACACAATCAATTTTTCGAATTTATATCATATTTCGAGAATACGTAAATCAAATCAAGTCAAAATCAATTTCAAACTGTGAATTCTAATCAAAATAGTTCAAACAATTCAAAATCAATAAAATTCGATAAATCCGAAATATTCTGAAAAAATTAACATACGAAAACTAGTGTACACCAAATCTGGATAATTTCCCAACACTTTTCTTTTCCTTTTCCACTTCCTTTCTTCTTCTTCTTCTTCTTCTTCTTCTTCTTTTTCTTCCCTTTCTCTCTCCCTCTTCTTTCTTTCTCTCCTTCGCAGAACTCTCTGTTAGTTTCTGGTTTGCATTTTTGCAAGTTCGACTTTTAGATTTTTGTTTTGTTAGTGGTTCTCCACACACACACACAAGTTCGACTTTTAGATTTTTGTTTTGTTAGTAGCTCTCCACTAACACACACACACACACACACACACATATATTATATCTTTAATTGTAACTTGCTCCCTTGACTTCTTAAAATTCTAAAATGGCAACAAATTCACAATTAATTACAAGTGATTTACCAATCATCCTTTAATTATCAAACTAACCCACCAATCACATTCCATCTCAATAATTATTCCGAAAATATTTCACACTTATCCAATTACAAAATTAACTTCACCAATATTCAATTGGACCCATTATCATCCAAATGCACCATGAAAATAATATTTCTAATGGGAGTTAAATCGGTTAAAGTCACTATTCGTTTATACACTATATATCGAATATATAAACTTTCCACCAATTTAAATCACATACTTAACTTTTGCATGCTTAATAATAATTAATAATAATTCAATTATATTTATCATATTTAAGGAAAATTAGGGGCATTACAAAAGTATTTCTAGCAGTTCCATAACAAGGTTTTCAGTCAAATTGCGTTTCTCATTGAAATATACGACTTTTCTAATTTAACTCAAAATTCCATACTAACCCCTTGAAAATTGTTAATTTTTTTTACTGTCTCGGAATGACTGAAAGTTTCGCTCGAAATGACCCTATATTTCACTCACGAATATAATAGAGTATTTCCAGCAGTTCTATAACAAGGTTTTCAGTCAAATCGCATTTCTCATTGAAATATACGATTTTTCTAATTTTACTCAAAATCCCCTTACTACCCATTTGAAAATTGTTGATTTTTTTACTGTCTCGGAATTACTGCAAGTTCCGCTCGAAATGATCCTAGATTTCACTCAAGGATACAATAGAGTATTTGTTGCAGTTCTATAACAAGGTTTTTAGTCAAACCGCATTTTTTAGTGAAATATACGACTTTTCTAATTTTACCCAAATTTTGCTCGCTAATCCCTATGAAAATTGTTGATTTTTTTTTACTGTCTATGAATGACTGCAAGTTCCGCTCGGAATGACCTTAGATTTCACTCATAAATATAATGGAGTATTTCTAGAAATTTCATGAGAAGGTTTTCAGTCAAATCGCGTTTCTCATTGAAAAATACGACTTTTCTAATTTTGCTCAAATTTTCCTTACTAACCCTTTTGAAAATTGTTGATTTTTTTACTGTCCCGGAATAACTACAAGCTCTGCCTAGAATGACCCTAGATTTCACTCACTGATACAATAGAGTATTTCTAGCAGTTCCGTAACAAGGTTTTCAGTCAAATCGCGTTTCTCATTGAAATATACGATTTTTCTAATTTTACTCAAAATTCCCTTACTAACCCCTTTGAAAATTGTTGATTTGTTTTACTGTCTCGGAATGATTGCAAGTCCGCTAGGAATGATCCTAGATTTCACTCATTGATATAATAGAAAATTGCTAACAGTTCCATAATAAAGATTTCAGTCAAATCGCATTTCTCATTGAAATATACGACTTTTTTAATTTTGCTCAAAATTCCCTTACTAACCCTTTTTAAAATTGTTGAATTTTTTACTGTCGCGGAATTACTGCATGTTCCGCTCGAAATGACCCTAGAATTCACTCACGGATATAATAGAGTACTTCTAGAAGTTTCATAACAAGATTTTCAGTCAAATCGCGTTTCTCATTGAAATATACGACTTTTCTAATTTTGCTCAAAATTCCTTTACACCCCTTTTAAAATTGTTGAATTTTTTACTGTCCTAGAATGATTGCAAGTTTCGCTCGGAATGACCCTAGATTTCATTCACGGATATAATAGAGTATTTCTAGCAGTTCCATGACAAGGTTTTCAGTCAAATTGAGTTTCTTATTGAAATATACGACTTTTCTAATTTTGCTCAAAATTCCCTTACTAACCCTTTTGACAATTGTTGATTTTTTTACTATCCCGAAATGACTGCAAGTTCCACTCAGAATGACCCTAGATTTCACTCACGGATATAATAGAGTATTTCTACCAGTTCCATAACAAGGTTTTCAGTTAAATCGCGTTTCTCATTGAAATATTAAACTTTTCTAATTTTGCTCAAAATTCCCTTACTGATTACTTTGAAAATTGTTGATTTTTGTAATGTCTCTGAATAACTGCAATTTTTGCTCGAAATGATCATAGATTTCACTCATAGATATAATAGAGTATTTCTTACAGTTCCATAACAAGGTTTTCAGTCAGATCGTGTTTTTCATTAAAATATACGACTTTTCTAATTCTGCTCAAATTTCCCTTACTAACCCATATGAAAATTGTTGATTTTTTTATTATTTCGGAATGACTGTATGTTCTGTTGGTAATGACGATAGATTTCACTCATGGATATAATAAAGTATTTGTTGAAGTTCTATAGTAAGGTTTTCAGTCAAATCGCATTTTTTTATTGAAATATATGACTTTTCTAATTTTGCCTAAATTTCCCTCACTAATCCCTATAAAAATTGTTGATTTTTTTACAGTCTGTGGATGACTGCAAGTTTCGCTCGGAATGACCCTAGATTTTACTCATTGATATAATAGAAAATTGCTAGCAGTTCCATAACAAGATTTTCAGTGAAATCGCATTTCTCATTGAAATATACGACTTTTATAATTTTGCTCAAAATTCACTTTCTAATCCATTTGAAAATTGTTGATTTTTTAACAGTCTCGGAATGACTACAGGTTCCGCTTGGAATGACCCTAGGAATCACTAAGGGATATAATAGAGTATTTCTAGTAGTTCTATAACAAAGTTTTCAGTCAAATCGCTTTTCTCATTGAAATATACGACTTTTGTAATTTTACTCAAAATTCCCTTACTAACCCCCTTGAAAATTATTGATTTTTTTACTGTCTGGGAATGACTGCCAGTTCCGCTCGGAATGGCCCTAGATTTCACTCACGGATATAAAAGAGTATTTCCAGCAATTCCTGTGGGGTCAGGGATTCGCCTATACTGGGCCTCGCTCAGGTTTGCCCCGCGAGTCCACTCACAAGGTACTATCCCCAGTCCTTAATGGGGTTTTCTTTCGCCTCCCCCACCCCTCGAACTCATGACCAATGACTTATAGTCATAGTTCAATCAAGGTGAGTACCAATTGAGCTAGGGGTCCAAGATTCGCCTATACTGGGCCTGACCCAGGTTTGCCCCGCGAGCCCACTCACTAGGTACTGTCCCCAGTCCTTAATAGGGTTTTCTTTCGCCTCCCCCACCCCTCGAACTCATGACCAAGGACCTATAGTCATAGTTCATTGAAGGTGAGTACCAATTGAGCTACTAAGCGAAACTAACTAAAGAAATGTTCTAGTCGTAACTCAAGGAATCCATTCTATTATCTCCTGGGAGCTATCAAAGATAGCACAACTTGTGAAGGGGATAGACGATTCCTAAGCTATCTCAGCAGGAAAGCGGGCCCCGTTCTGGAAATGTTGGGGCCTAACAGGCGAGCGGAGTGAGGGGAGACGGGGGTGAGCCGAGGTGTAGCGCAGTCTGGTCAGCGCATCTGTTTTGGAGAGATGGGTTCGAATCCTTTCACCTTGGATGTGGCGAACGAACAGGAATGGCTAAAAAGGTAATATGCATAGGCTGAGTTGTAGAAGTGTGTCTATTCATAGTTTTTTCTCGATGAGAAGAAGATTGCCTTTATCCTTTTTCTCATTTTCTCTGATCTGAGGATGAGATCGATGCAGCTCAATTAGTACTCACCTTGAATGACCTATGACTATAGGTCATTGGTCATGAGTTCGAGGGGTGGGGGAGGCAAAAGAAAACCCCATTAAGGACTAGGGACAGTACCTTATGAGTGGGCTCGCGGGGCAAACCTGGGTCAGGCCCAGTATAGGCGAATCCCAGACCCCACAATAAAAAAGGCGCCTTTTTATTGTGGGATAGTCCGCTAACTCCAGGGGGGTTGAGTCTGTCGAGTCTGTCAGTCGTCCACACATTGGGGTGTTGTCTCGCTATATGTTGCGACGCAGCATTCCGCACATAGCCAATGAGATGTCTTTTATCAGATTATCAGAGTGACCAGTGCGGCGCCAGTTAGTCGCCTGGTGACACCCTCCATATGGTGCGGCACTAGCTGAGTCGCCCTATGGATTATCAGTTATCAGATATGGGTTCCATTGGCATTATCAGAAAAATATATTTTCGCAGTTTTTCAGTTTTCAGAAAAGTTCATTATCAGAAAAGTTTTATCATAAAGTTTTATGAGAAAAGTTTTATCAGAAAAAGTATTATCAGAAAAGTATTTTATCAGAAAAGTGTTACCAGAAAAGTTTTATCAGAAAAATTTTATCAGAAAAATTTTATCAGAAAAGTATTATAAAAAAAATATATATTTTCTTAGCTTTTCAGTTTTCAGAAAAGTAGCCTTTCAGTTTCCAGAAAAGTAAAACTATATTTTCTCAGCTTTTAGTTTTTAAAAAGTAAAGTATATATATTATTTCAGCTTTTTAATTTTCAAAAAGTATGCAGCATTTCAGTTTATCAGTTTTCAGCAATAACAGAAAGTTTGAAAGGTTTTTAGTATGAATTTCAAAATAGTTTTTAGAAAATAGATTTCAGAAATAGTTTTTCAGTTCAGATTTCAGAAAACAGATTATTATTCTTCTCAATAAAATTTGAGGGAGGTTAAATCAGAAATATTAGATTTATTAGAAAAAGATAACACTCACTGAGCTCATTTAGCTCATTATATTTTTATATTTTTAAATCAACCTCCCAGGTGCAGGTGCAGACAGTGCAGGGATGCCTAGGACCGGCAGGACCAGTCAGAACATTGCTGTGACAGTTCAGAATTACGTTTAATGTTTCAGTTGTAATAATTATGTAAAATTTATATTTTGATATTGTTTTTAGCGCATGAGTATGTTATTTAAAAATTAAATTTGTCTATTTCAGTTAATTCGATTTTTGTGGTTGAGTTGTGATTTTTGGTGATGGACCTGAGGTCCTAATGGTAGTTGAGATTTGGAATTTTATACAAGTGTTCAAGTTTTATGCAGGTCTCCAAGATTTGGTAATCTTAGAAAAATAGAGGAGACTCTATCAAAATTTTAATAAAGTAGTTTTGTATAAAAAAAAAAATTTCTACTCAGATTTCCAGTTAAAAGAAATGGCTTAGCTTCACGAAAGCCTTTGAGCGGGGCAAGCCTTGACTGGGAAGCTACCGTGGAATGCCGGCAGGCTACCTAATGGGAGATAGTAGGTTAAGGGCCTGTCAGGTTGGTATCAGAGCCAAAGTTTTGAAAGTTAGGGTTGTCTGTTTTAAAGGTGATTTTTATGAAGTGTTTTTGTATTGTTATGGTTAAGATAACCCACAAAATTTTCAATTGTTTTCCATATATACAATCTAAACAAAAATTTTAGTTGTTTTCCAAGCATATGATTTAAGAAATTTTACAAGTTATATATAGTTTAGTTTTTGTTAAAGTCACAGCACAATGTCCTGACGAGGTCCTAGAAGTTGTCCCAAGGAAGCCAATTCAGAAGCTTCCGCATATGATGCACTGGGGATGGATTGATTTTCCAGCTATTGAGTTGCAATAGACAGCCATAAGAAGAAAATCAGATTTGATTTAGTTAAGGAATTCCCGAATGTAATTTCGAGAAATATTTCAGCATTTCCCCAAATAGAGAAGTAGAAGTTGTAACAGATTAAGATACAATTAGAAAATTGTTGAATAAGAGTTTTATTAGACTCCATTATCTCCAGCTTATTAGTTAAGAAGGACAGGAAATTCATTATTAATTGAAGGATTAATCAGGAGAAAGATAATAGAAATTGACGGTAAGGAGTTTTGAGTAAATCTAGTTGTGTTAGATATTCAGAGTTTTGGTGAGAAATTTATTTTAGAAAAGGCTAATGCTATTGCTCTCCCTAATTATGAAGTCTAATCTATTAAGTTGCCTAGAGAAGTTTGAAACAAGTTGAGAAAATTAATAGAGAGTTCTTATGAGGACTTACTAGTAAGAGAAAGCATATTTAATGATTTATTATGAAACTATTAGTTTATCATAACGAAAATGTAGTTTGGGCATCAAGCATAGGGAGACTTTGAACCAGTTTCTGATTGACAAATCTCATTTGGAGATTAATGTAAAATGATAGTAGTTTTTGATGAAATATGTTTGGTTGTAAGTTATATGAGAATTAGCTGAATATTAAAGAGTTCTTTTTCTGAGTAGAGAATAATGAAAATTCTAGAAACTTTGTGAGGTTCTTCCTCTAGTTATAGTGCAGTGTATTATCAATTTACAAGTTAAAAGAGTGAGTAATAGTGATGATAGATTCATTTGGGATCTTTCTAATAGTTGAAAGTTTTTAGTTAAGATAACTTATGTTAATATTAATGAAGAATAGTAAAGTTGAATAATGAAAGTAGAGGTTATTAGGAACTGGAAATCGCAGACTAATGTAGCAAAAATCAGAAATTTTCCAGGTGTTTAATGATTTCGTTGAATGTACAAGTTATCAGGCTATGTTGGAGAATTCGATCAATTCTAGTTGAATAATATATATATATATATATATATATATATATATATATATATATATATATACATATATTATAAGGTGAAATCTATCTAGAATAGTAGTCTTATTGACTAAGTTGATGAGAAAGGATAAATGCATGATTCTCAGATAGTAAAGTTAAGAAAAGAAACTGAGAATGAAACAGAGTGCAGATTTTCAGATTTAGAAAGATAGACATGATAGCGAAAAGTTAATACCTGTGAGTCCTCTCCGACTGAGGACTATAGAGAAAATTGAAAACATATTTTGAACATGTATTGTGGAATACAAGGAAAGTTAGGATATCATTGACTATTAATAGAATTTACCTATAGTAATAGCTATCAGACCAGCATAGATATAACTTCATATGAAAATTGTTGATTTTTTTATACCCTATGAAAATTGTTGATTTTTTTATCCTCTCGGGATGACTGCAAGTTCCGCTCGGAATGACCCTAGACTTCACTCATGGATATAATAGAGTATTTCTAGCAATTCCATACTAAGGTTTTCAGTCAAATCGCGTTTCTCATTGAAATATACGACTTTTCTAATTTTACTCAAAATTCCCTTACTACCATTTTGAAAATTGTTGATTTTTTTACTGTCTTGGAATGACTACAAGTTCCGCTCGAAATGATCCTAGATTTCACTCATGGATATAATAGAGTATTTTTTACAGTTCTATAACAAGGTTTTCAGTCAAATCATATTTTTTTATTGAAATATACGACTTTTCTAATTTTGCCCAAATTTCCCTCACTAATCCTTATGAAAATTGTTGATTTTTTTACAGTTTGTGAATGACTGCAAGTTTCGCTTGGAATGATCATAGATTTCACTCATTGATATAATAGAAAATTGCTAGCAATTCCATAATAACCTTTTCAGCCAAATCGCATTTCTCATTGACATATACGACTTTTTTAATTTTACTCAAAATTGTTGACTTTTATACTGTCCCGGAATGACTGCAAGTTCTGCTCGGAATGACCCTAGAATTCACTCACGGATATAATAGAGTATTTCTAGCAGTTCCATAACAAGGTTTTCAGTCAGCTTGCTTTTTTATTATTATTATTGAAATATACGACTTTCCTAATTTTGCTCAAATTTACCTTACTAACCCCTATGAAAATTATTGATTTTTTTATTGTCTCGGAATGACTGCACGTTCTGCTGGGAATAACCCTAGATTTCACTAATGGATATAATAGAGTATTTCTAGCAGTTCCATAGTAAGGTTTTCAGTAAGATCGCATTTCTCAATGAAATATACGCATTTTCTAATTCTTCTCAAATTTCCCTTACGAACCTTTATGAAAATTCTTGATTTCTTTATTGTCTCGAAATGACTGCAAGTTTCGCTCGGAATGACCCTAGATTTCACTCCTAGATATAAAAGAGTATTTCTAACAGTTCCTTAACAAGGTTTTCAGTCAGATTGCGTTTTTCATTGAAATATACGACTTTTCTGATTTTCCCCAAATTTCATTTACTAACTTCTATGAAAATTGTTGATATTTTTATTGTCTGGGAATGACTGCAAGTTTCGCTCGGAGTGACCCTAGATTTCACTCATGGATATAATAGAGTATTTCTAACTGTTCTATAAGAAGGTTTTCGGTCAGATCGTGTTTTTTTATAGAAATATACGACTTTTCTAATTTTGCTCAAATTTCCATTACCCCCTATGAAAATTGTTGATTTTTTTATTGTCTCGGAAATACTGCAAGTTCCACTCGGAATGACCCTAGACTTCACTCATGGATATAATAGAGTATTTCTAGGAGTTCCAAAAGAGGTTTTCAGTCAGATCGCGTTTTTAATTGAAATATACGACTTTTCTAATTTTGCTCAAATTTCCCTTACTAACCCATATGAAAATTGTTGATTTTTTTATTGTCTCGGAATGACTGCAAGTTCCGCTAGGAATGACCCTAGATTTCACTCATGTATATAATAAAGTATTTCTACCAATTCCATCACAAGATTTTCAATCAGATAGCATTTTTCATTGAAATATATGACTTTTCTAATTTTTCTCAAATTTCCCTTTCTAAACCCTACGAAAATTGTTGATTTTTTTATTGTCTTGGAATGACTGCAAGTTCCCGCTCAGAATGACCCTAGATTTCACTCCTAGATATAAAAGAGTATTTCTAGCAGTTCCATAATAAGGTTTTCAGTCAGATCGTGTTTTTCATTGAAATATACGACTTTTCTGATTTTTCTGAAATTTCCCTTATTAACCCCCAGGAACATTGTTTATATCTTTATTGTCTGGGAATGACTGCAAGTTCCATTCGGAGTGACCCTAGATTTCACTCGTGGATATAATAGAGTATTTCTAGCTGTTATGTAATAAGGTTTTCAGTCAGATCGCGTTTTTTTATTAAAATATACGACTTTTCTAATTTTGCTCAAATATTCCTTACACCCCTATGAAAATTGTTGATTTTTTTTTATTGTCTTGAAAATACTGCAAGTTTCACTCGGAATGACCCTAGACAACACTCAAGGATATAATAGAGTATTTCTAGGAGTTTCATAAGAGCTTTTCCGTCAAATCGCATTTTTCATTGAAATAGACTTTTCTAATTTTGCTCAAATTTCTCTTACACCCCTACGAAAATTGTTAATTTTTTTATTCTCTCGGAAATACTGCAAGTTCCGCTTGGAATGACCCTAGACTTCACTCATAGATATAATAGAGTATTTCTAATAGTTCCATAACAAAGTTTTCAGTCAGATCGCATTTTTCATTGAAATATACGACTTTTCTAATTTTGCATAAATTTCCCTTACGTTTTCCCCTACGAAAATTGTTGATTTTTTTATTATCTGGGAATGACTACAAGTTTCGCTGGGAATGACCCCAGATTTCACTCATGGATATAATAGAGTATTTCTAATAGCTACATAGCAAGATTTTCAGTAAGATCGCATTTTTCATTGAAATATACGACTTTTCTAATTTTTCTCAAATTTCCTATGAAAGTTGTTGATTTTTTTTATTGTCTCGGAATGACTGCAAGTTCCCCTCGGAATGACCTTAGAATTCACTCATGGATATAATAGAGTATTTCTAATAGTTTGATAGCAAGGTTTTCAGTCAGATCGCGTTTCTCATTTAAATATACGACTTTTCTAAGTTTGCTCAAATTTCCCTTACTAACCTCTATGAAAATTGTTGATTTGTTTATTGTCCCTAAATGACTTCAAGTTCTTCTGGGAATGACCCTAGACTTCTCTTATGGATATAATAGAGTATTTTTAGCAATTCCATAACAAGATTAACAATCAGATTGCGTTTTTTATTGAAATATAAGATTTTTCTATTTTTTTCAAATATCCCTTACACCCCTATGAAAATTGTTAATTTTTTTATTGTCTCGGAATGACCCTAGACTTCATTCAAGGATATAATAGAGTATTTCTAGTTGTTCCATAACAAGGTTTTCAGTCAAATCGTGTTTTTTTAATAGAAATATACGAATTTCTAATTTTGCTCAAATTTCCCTTATACCCCTATGAAAATTGTTGATTTTTTTTATTGTCTCGGAAATACTGCAAGTTCCGCTCGGAATGATTCTAGACTTCACTCATGGATATAATAGAGTATTTCTAGCAGTTCCATAACAAGTTTTTCAGTCATATCGCGATTTTCATTGAAATATACGACTTTTCTAATTTTACTCAAATTTCTCTTATTAACCCCTATGAAAATTGTTGATTTTTTTATTGTCTCAGAATGATTTCAAGTTCTGCTGGGAATGACCCTAGAATTCTCTCATGGATACAATAGAGTATTTTTAGAAGTTCCATAGTAAGGTTTTCAGTAAGATCGCATTTGTCATTGAAATATACGACTTTTCTAAATTTTATCAAATTTCTCTTACTAGCCCCTATGAAAATTGTTAATTTTTTTATTGTCTCGGAATAACGGCATGTTTCGCTCGGAATGATCCTAGATTTCACAACTAGATATAATATAGTACTTCTAGTAGTACCATGACAAGGTTTTTAATCAGATCGCGTTCTTCATTGAAATATACGAGTTTTCTGATTTTGCTCAAATTTCCTTTACACCCCTATGAAAATTGTTAATTTTTTTATTTTCTAGGAAAGACTGTAAGGTCCGCTCCGAATGACCCTAGACTTCACTGATGGATATAATAGAGTATTTCTAGTAGTTCCATAATAAGGTTTTTAGTCAGATTGAGTTTTTCATTGAAACATATGACTTTTCTAATTTTGCCCAAATTTCCCAAACACCATTATAACAGTTGTCGATTTTTTTCTTGTCTCAGGATGACTGCAAGTTCTGCTTGGAATGACCCTAGACTTTACTCATGGATATAATAGAGTATTTCTAGCAGTTATATAGTAAGGTTTTCAGTAAGATCGCATTTTTCATTGAAATATATGACTTTTCTAATTTTTCTCAAATTTCCTTCACTAGCCCTCATAAAAATTGTTGATATTTTTATTGTTTGGGAATAATTGCAAGTTCCGCTCGAAGTGACCCTAAATTTTACTCATGAATATAATAGAGTATTTCTAGCAATTCTATAATAAGGTTTTCGGTCAGATCGCGTTTTTTTTATAGAAATATATGACTTTTCCAATTTTGCTCAAATTTCCCTTACACCCCTATAAAAATTATTGATTTTTTTATTGTATCGGAAATTTTGGAAGTTCCGCTCGAAATGACCTTAGACTTCACTCATGCATATAATAGAGTATTTGTCGTAGTTTCATAACAAAGTAGTCAGATCGTGTTTTTCATTGAAATATACGACTTTTCTAATTTTGCTCAGATTTCCCTTGCTAACCCTTATAAAAATTGTTGATTTTTTTATTGTCTCGAAATGACTTCAGGTTTTGCTTGGAATGACCCTAGACTTCTCTCATGGATATAATAGAGTTTATTTAGCAGTTCCATAACAAGATTAACAATCAAATCGCGTTTTTCATTGAAATATAAGACTTTTCTATTTTGCTCAAATTTCCCTTGCACCCCAATGAAAATTGTTAATTTTTTTATTGTCTCGGAAAGACTGCAAGTTCCGCTCGGAATGACCCTAGACTTCTCTCATGGATATAATAGTGTATTTTTAGCAGTTCCATAACAAGATTAATAGTCAGATCGCGTTTTTCATTGAAATATAAGACTTTTCTGTTTTGCTCAAATTTTCCTTACACCCAAATGAAAATTGTTAATTTTTTATTGTCTCGGAAAGACTGCAAGTTCCGCTCGGAATGACCCTAGACTTCACTCATGGATATAAGAGAGTATTTCTAGATGTTCCACAACAATGTTTTCAGTCAGATCGCATTTTTCATTGAAATATATGACTTTTCTAATTTTACTGAAATTTCCCTTACTAACCCCCTATGAAAATTGTTGATTTTTTTATTGTCTCGGGATGCCTGCAAGTTCCGTTCAGAATGACCCTAGACTTCGTTTATGGATATAATAGAGTATTTCTAGCAGTTCCATAACAAGGTTTTCAGTCAGATCGCGTTTTTCATTGAAATATACGACTTTTCTAATTTTACTCAAATTTCCCTTACAACCCCTATGAAAATTGTTGATTTTTTTATTGTCTCAGAATGACTGTAAGTTCCGCTTGGAATAACCCTAGACTTCACTCATGGATACATTAAAGTATTTCTAGCAGTTCCATAATAAGGTTTTCAGTCAGATCGTTTTTTTCTTTGAAATATACATCTTTTCTAATTTTACTCAAATTTCCCTTACAACCCCTATGAAAATTGTTGATTTTTTATTGTCTTGGAACGAATGCAGGTTCCGCTTGGATTGACCATAGACTTCACTCATAGATATATTAGAGTATTTCTAGTAGTTCCATAAAAAGGTTTTCAGTCAGATCTTATTTTTCATTGAAATATACGACTTTTCTAATTTTACTCAAATTTTCCTTACACACCTATGAAAATTGTTGATTTGTTTATTATCTAGGGATGACTGCTAATTCCGCTCGAAATAACAATAGACTTCACTCATGGATATAATAGAGTATTTTTAGTAGTTACATAGTAAGGTTTTTAGTAAGATTGCATTTTTCATTAAAATATACGATTTTTCTAATTTTTCTCAAATTTCCCTTACTAACCCCCATGAAAATTGTTGATATTTGTAATGTCTGGGAATAACTGCAAGTTCTGCTCGGAGTGACCCTAGATTTCACTCATGAACATAATAGAGTATTTCTAGCAATTCTAGAATAATGTTTTCGGTCAGATCGCATTTTTTTTTATAGAAATATACGACTTTTCTAATTTTACTCAAATTTCCCTTTCACCCCTATGAAAATTTTTTATTTTTTTATTGTATCGAAAATTTTTGAAGTTCCGCTCGAAATGACCCTAGACTTCACTCATGCATATAATAGAGTATTTGTCGTAATTTCATAACAAGGTTTTCAGTCAGATCGTGTTTTTCATTAAAATATACGACTTTTCTAATTTTGCTCAGATTTCCCTTGTTAACCCCTATGAAAATTGTTGATTTTTTTATTGTCTCGAAATGACTTCAGGTTTTGCTTGGAATGACCCTAGACTTCTCTCATGGATATAATATAGTATATTTAGCAGTTTCATAACAAGATTAATAGTCAGATCGCATTTTTCATTGAAATATAAGACTTTTCTATTTTGCTCAAATTTTCCTTACACCCCAATGAAAATTGTTAATTTTTTTATTGTCTCGGAAAGACTGCAAGTTCCACTCGGAATGACGCTAGACTTCTCTCATGGATATAATAGAGTATTTTTAGCAGTTCCATAACAAGATTAATAGTCAGATCGCATTTTTCATTGAAATATAAGACTTTTCTATTTTGCTCAAATTTCCCTTACACCCAAATGAAAATTGTTAATTTTTTTATTTTCTCGGAAAGACTACAAGTGCCGCTCGGAATGACCCTAGACTTCACTCATGGATATAAGAGACTATTTCTAGCTGTTCTACAACAAGATTTTCAGTCAGATCGCATTTTTCATTGAAATATATGACTTTTCTAATTTTGCTGAAATTTCCCTTACTAACCCCCTATGAAAATTGTTGATTTTTTTTATTGGCTCGGAATGACTGCAAGTTTCGCTCAGAATGACCCTAGACTTCTTTCATGGATATAATAGAGTATTTCTAGTAGTTCCATAACAAGGTTTTCAGTCAGATCGCGTTTTTCATTGAAATATACGACTTTTCTAATTTTGATCAAATTTCTCTTACACCCCCTATGAAACTTGTTGAAATTTTTATTGTCTCGGAATGACTGCAAGTTCCGCTTGGAATAACCCTAGACTTCACTCATTGATACATTAGAGTATTTCTAGCAGTTCCATAACAAGGTTTTCCGTCAGATCGCGTTTTTCTTTGAAATATATGTCTTTTCAAATTTTGCTAAAATTTCCCTTACAACCCCCATGATAATTGTTGATTTTTTATTTTCTCGGAACGAATGCAGGTTCCGCTTGGATTAACCCTAGACTTCACTCATAGATATATTAGAGTATTTCTAGCAGTTCCATAAAAAGGTTTTCAGTCAGATCTTGTTTTTCATTGAAATATATGACTTTTCTAATTTTGCTCAACTTTCCCTTACACACCTATGAAATTTTTTGATTTTTTTATTGTCTCGGAATAACTGCAAGTTCCGCTTAGAATGACCCTAGACTTCACTCATTGATATAATATAGTATTTCTAGTAGTTAAATAAAAAAGTTTTCATTCATATCATGTTTTTCATTGAAATATACGACTTTTCTCATTTTGCTCAAATATCCCTTACTAACCTCTACGAAAATTGTTGAATTTTTTATTGTTTCGGAATGACCCTAGATTGCACTCGTTGATATAATAGAGTATTTCTAGCAGTTTCATAGCAAGGTTTTTAGTCAGATCGTGTTTTTCATTGAAATATAGGACTTTTCTAATTTTGCTTAAATTTCCCTTACACCCCAATGAAAATTGTTGATTTTTTATTGTCTCGGGATGGATGCAAATTCCGCTTAGAATGACCCTAGACTTCACAAATGGAAATATTAGAGTATTTCTAGCAGTTTCATCACAAAGTTTTCAGTCAGATCGCATTTTTCATTGAAATATACGACTTTTCTAATCTTGTTCAAATTTCCCTTACACCCCAATGAAAATTGTTGATTTTTTTATTGTCTCGGAATGACTGCAAGTTCCGCTTGGAATGACTGCAAGTTCCGCTTGGAATGACCCTAGACTTCACTCATTGATATATTAGTGTATTTCTAGCAGTTCTATAACAAGGTTTTTAGTCAGATCGCGTTTTTCTTTTAAATATACGTCTTTTCTAATTTTAATTAAATTTCCCTTACACCCCAATGAAAATTGTTGATTTTTTATTGTCTAGGAACGAATGCAGGTTCTGCTTGGCATGACCCTAGACTTCACTTATAGATATATTAAAGTATTTCTAGCAGTTCCATAACAAAGTTTTCTGTCAGATCTTGTTTTTTTATTGAAATATACGACTTTTCTAATTTTGCTCATTTTTCCCTTACACCCCTATGAAAATTTTTAATTTTTTTATTGTCTCGAAATGACTGCAAGTTCTGCTTAGAATGACCATAGACTTCACTCATGGATATAATATAGTATTTCTAATAGTTAAATAACAAAGTTTTCATTCAGATCGCGTTTTTCATTGAAATATACTATTTTTCTAATTTTGCTCAAATTTCTCTTACTAACCTCTACGAAAATTGTTGATTTTTTTATTGTTTCGGAATGACCCTAGATTGCACTAATAGATATAATAGAGTACTTCTAACAGTCCCATAATAAGATTTTTAGTCAGATCGCATTTTTCTTTGAAATATAGGACTTTTCTAATTTTGCTCAAATTTCTCTTACTAAACGCTATGAAAATTGTTGATTTGTTTATTGTCTCGGGATAACTGCAAATTCCGCTCGGAATAACAATAGACTTCACTCATGGATATAATAGAGTATTTTTAGTAGTTACATAGCAAGGTTTTCAGTAAGAACACATTTTTCATTGAAATATACGACTTTTCTAATTTTTCTCAAATTTCCCTTACTAACCCCCATGAAAATTGTTGATATTTTTAATGTTTGGGAATGACTGCAAGTTCCGCTCGGAGTGACCCTAGATTTCACTCATGAATATAATAGAGTATTTCTAGCAATTCTAGAATAATGTTTTAAGTCAGATCTCGTTTTTTTATAGAAATATACGACTTTTCTAATTTTGCTCAAATTTCCCTTACACTCCAATGCAAATTGTTCATTAAAATATAGAGTTTTTCTAATTTTTCTCAAATTTTCCTTACACCCCTATGAAAATTGTTGATTTCTTTATTTTCTCGGAATGACTGAAAGTTCCGCTCGGAATGACCCTAGACTTCACTCATGGATATAATAGAGTATTTCTAGCGGTTTCATAACAATGTTTTCAGTAAGATCATATTTTTATTGAAATATACGACTTTTCTAATTTTTCTCATATTTCCCTTACTAACCCCTTTGAAAATTGTTGATTTTTTTACTGTTTCAGAATTACTACATGTTTCGCTCGGAATGACTCTAGATTTCACTCATGGACATAACAGAGTATTTCTAGCAATTTCATAACAAGGTTTTTAGTCAAACTACGTTTTCATTGAAAAATACGACTTTTCCAATTTTACTTAAATTTCTCTTACTAACCCTATATGAAAATTATTGATTTTTTACTGTCTCGAAATGACTACAATTTTTGCTTGGAATCACCCTAGATTTCACAGATATAATAGAGTATTTCTATCAGATCGTAACAAGGTTGTACGTCGAATCACATTTTCCATTGAAATATTTGAATTTTCTAATTTTGCTCAAATTTCCCTTACTAACACCTATTAAAATTGCAGATTTGTTTACTATCTCGGAATGGCTGCAAGTTTAGCTCGGAATAATCCTATATTTCACTCATGTATATAATAGAGTATTTCTAGCAGTTCCATAACAATATTTTCTGTTAAATCACGTTTTTCATTGAAATATACGGTTTTTCTAATTTTGCTCAAATTTCCCTTACAAACCTCTATGCAAATTGCAGATTTTTTTACTGTCTTGGAATGACTGCAAGTTTCGCTCGGAATGACCCTAGATTTCCCTCATGGATATAATAGAGTATTTCTAGCAGTTCCATTACAAGATTTTCAGTTATATAGCATTTTCATTTAAATATACGACTTTTCAAATTTTGGCAAATTTCTCTTACTAACCCCTATGAAAACTGTAAATTTTTTTACTGTCTCGGAATGGCTGCAAGTTTCGCTCGAAATTACCCTAGATTTCACTCATGGATATAATAGAATATTTGTAGCAGTTCCTAACAAGGTTTGAAGGCAAATCGTATTTTCCATTAAAATATACGACTTTTTTCTACTTTTGCTCAAATTTCCCTTACTAAACCCCTATGATAATTATAGATTTTTTTTACTATCTCGAAAAAAGCAGCAAGATTCACTCGGAATAACCCTAGATTTCACTCATAGATGTAATATAGTATTTCTAGCAATTTCTAACAAGGTTTTATGTCAAATCGCGTTTTCCATTTAAATATTCGACTTTTCTAATTTTACTCAAATTTCTCTTACAAACCCCCTATAAAAATTGTAGATTTATTTTTTATCTCATAATGGCTGCAAGTTTCGCTTAGAATGATCCAAGATTTTCCTATTGGATATAATATAGTATTTCTAGATGTTCCATAACAAGGTTCTCAGTCAAATCACGTTTTCATTTAAATATACAACTTTTCTAATTTTGTTCAAATTTCCCTTGCTAATCCCTATGAAAATTGTTGATTTTTTTACTGTTTCGAAATGACTGCAAGTTTCGCTTGGAATTACCCTAGATTTCACTCATGGATATAATAGAGTATTTCTAGCATTTTCTAACAAAGTTTTACGTCAAATCGTATTTTCCATTAAAATATACGACTTTTTCTAATTTTGCTCAAATTTCTCTTACGAACCCCTTTGAAAATTGTATATTTTTTTTACTGAATAACAATAAATTTCACTTATGAATATAATAGTGTATTTCTATCGGTTACATAACAAGATTTTTCGTTAAATTACGTTTTGCATTTAAACGACTTTTCTAATTTTACTCAAATTTCTATTTCTAACCCCAATGAAAATTGTAGATTTTTTTACTATCTCGGAATGGCTGCAAGTTTTGCTCGGAATCATCCTAGATTTCACTCATGGATATAATAGAGTATTTCTAGCAGTTGCATTACAAGGTTTTCAGTCAAATCACACTTTTTCTTGAATTATACGACTTTTATAATTTTGCTCATATTTCCCTTGCTAACCCCTATGAAAATTGTTTATTTTTTTACCCTAGATTTCACTCATGGATATAATAGAATATTTCTAGCAATTTCTAACAAGGTTTTACGTCAAATCGTATTTTCCATTAAAATATACGACTTTTTCTAATTTTGTTAAACTTTCTCTTACTAACCCCTATGAAGATTGTAGATTTTTTTACTAAATAACAATAGATTTCACTTATAGATATAATAGAGTATTTCTAGCAGTTACATAACAAGGTTTTTCGTTAAATTGCGCTTTTCATTGAAATAAATGACTTTTCTAATTTTGCTCAAATTTATCTTACAAACCCCAATGAAAATTGTACATTTTTTTACTCTCGAAACGGCTGTAAATTTCGCTCGGAATAACCATTGATTTCTCTCATGTATATAATAGAGTATTTCTAGCAGTTCCATAACAAGGTTTTCTGTCACATCACGTTTTTCATTAAAATATACGATTTTTCTAATTTTGCTTAAATTTCCCTTACAACCCTATGAAAATTGTTGATTTTTTTATTGTCTCTGAATGACTGCAAGTTCCACTCGCAATGACCTTAGACTTCGCGCATAGATATAATAGAGTATTTCTAGTAGTTCCATAACAAGGTTTTCAGTCAGATCGCGTTTTTCATTGAAATATACGACTTTTCTAATTTTGCTCAAATTTTCCTTACTAACCCCTATGAAAATTGTTGATTTTTTTATTATCTCGGAATGACCCTAGATTTCACTCATGGATATAATAGAGTATTTCTAGCAGTTCCATAACAAGGTTTTCTGTCAAATCGCATTTTTTTTATTAAAATGTACGACTTTTCTAATTTTACTCAAATTTCTCTTACTAACCCCTATAAAAGTCGTATATTTAAATGGAAAATGTATTATTTGACGAAAACCTTGTTATGGAACTGCTAGAAATACTCTATTATATCCATAAGTCAAATCTAGGGTCATTTCGATTGAAATTTACAGTGATTCCGAGACTGTAAAAAAATCAACAATTTTTATAAGGATTAGTAAGAGAAATTTAAACAAAATTGGAAAACTTATGTATTTCAATACAAAACGCTGTTTGATGCAAAACCTTCTTATTGAACTACTAAAAATACTATATTCTATCCATGTGTGAAATCTGTGGTCATTCCGAGTGAAATTTGCAATCATTCCAAGTTAGTAAAAAAATCAACAACTTTTATAGGGGGTTAGTAAGAGAAATTTGAGCAAAAATGGAAAACTTATATATTTCAATGCATAACGCAATTTGATGCAAATCTTGTTATATAATTGTTTAAAATACTCTATTCTATCCATGTGTGAAATCTGTGGTCACCTCGAGTGAAATTTACAGTCATTCCGAGAGAGTAAAAAGATCAACAATTTTTATAGGGGTTAGTAAGGAAAATTTGAAAAAAATTGGAAAACTTATATATTTCAATGCATGACGCAATTAGCCGCAAAACCGCTTATAGAACAGTTGAAAATACTCTATTCTATTCATGTGTAAAATCTGGGGTTATTCCGAGTGAAATTTGCAGTCATTCCGAGAGAGTAAAAAATAAACAATTTTTATATCGATTAAGTAAGGGAAATTTGAACAAAATTAGAAAAGTCGTAAGAGAATTCTTGAGTAAAACATGTGGAAGGGATCCAAAAAGATCCCCTGATCCAAAAAGATTCCAGCAAGGAATGCCCTGCGGAGATTCTCCATAAGGCGTCCCCTCAAAGTTGGATCCTCAAGAAATTATATATGCTCCACAGAAAAGAGCCAACCCAAATGTTAACCAATTGCCATAAAAGGAAGGAAGATCACAAGTTAGGTGGTCGGAACTTAAAAGGAAGCAAGAGGAGATTGAGCAAAGCTTGAGAGCCAAGGAAAGGGATGAATGCATAGATAGGAGTCACCTCAACCTATTTGGGGTAAAAAGAAATATTTTTCCGGGGTAATTGCAATTACTCCCCGTGTATATAGGCATAATTGCACAAAAATCTGAGAATAATTAATAATAATAATAACTCCCCTTTGACCGGTTGACTAACCGTTAACCACAGTTAGTCACTAACGGTCAAAGGGGTAAAATCGTCTTTTAGAAAAAAAATTAAAAAAAAAAAGAAAATTTAAAAAATGGACCAAATGAGATCTGGTCCATTAGATGAGATAAAAATATCTTCATCCATCTGGTCCATTGCCAAAAAAAAAATCAAATTTTTTTTCAAATTATTTTGTTCACAGATCTTCTTCTTCTTTAAATTTTTTTTTTCTTTTTTCAATTTCTTTCTTCATAATTTTTTTTCCCTTTTCCTCCATCTTCTTATTTTTCTTCTTCTTCCAAATTTTTCTTCTTCTTCTTTTTTTTATTTTTCTTCTTCATTTTTTTTTTATTTTTCTTCTTCCTCTTCTTCTTCTTCTTCTTTTCTTCCTTTTTTTCAGATTTTTTTTAATTTTTCTTCTTCTTCTTCTTCTTCTTTTTCTTCTTCTTTTTTTTCAGATTTTTTTTTATTTTTCTTCTTCCTCTTCCTCTTCCTCTTCTTCTTCTTCTTCTTCTTCTTCTTCTTCTTCTTCTTCTTCTTTTTTCAGATTTTTTTTAAAAAATTTCTAAAAAATAATTTTGCCCCTTTGACCGTTAGTGACTAACTGTGATCAACGATTAGTTAACCGGTCAAAGGGGAGTTATTGTTATTATCAATTATTCTCATATTTTTGTGCAATTATGTCTATATACACGAGGAGTTATTGCAATTACCCCTATTTTTCCACCAAAAGATCAGGGAAAACAGCTGGAAAAGATAGAGAATATTCAGTATTAAATAGGTAAGTTAATCTTATTTCCTAATGAAAGAGACGAGATAGACCACTGTTAGAAAAATTTTCTAAGCTATCTCTCGCATATCAACTGCCATGCAAGCATATAAAATGACCTAAAAAGTATCCCAGATCCTACCACCAATGAAGCATTAACAAATAGCCATTCAGCCTTCATGTAGGTGTTGGGATTTATGCCCTAAAGGTTATAATTGTAAATTGTTAAAGACTTAATAAGAATTATTCAGATTATCATTCAAGTTTATAAATGTTTTATATTCAGTAATACATTCGTATTATGCAAGAACACTCTAGATTGCAAGATGTAATCTCAAATGAGTATATGATGGTCATATACAGAGAGGATTCATTCTGAGACATGCGATCTAAAGAGTCCGTAGATAGTAAACAAAGCTGGGTACTTTGTTTGTGATTGATCTACTGCTACGGTCCATTCTGTATAGTACAATAGTCTTATCCTAGACCGCTCATGTAGTGGACATAAGAATAGAGACACCTTATATGATGAGATCATATAGGACTGGGCCACGATTTATATGAATCTCTCATCAAGATCCGTTAGTAGATGAGATTCATATATAATCAATAAACGATGGCTATTTATAGGTGATCTTAATCCTAAATGTCTTATCGACTCCTTCAGGTTGGATCGTGGCTTTTGATTTACCATAAGTGAGATTGATGTGAATCTCAACCGATACCTCCGTATCTTGAAATTGTGGTTTAGCTTGTGGCTGGGAAGGTTTGAACACAATAGTGGAATCCATTCCTTTTTTATTGAAGTAGATAAGTAATTCTTTTAAGGTTTGATTCGAGGTTTAAACGATTATGAACGCTCTCCTTCTTCCGTGAGGAAGACAGAATTTAATTGTTCATTAAAGAATCAATGGTACTTAAAGGAAAACATATTTCTAAAGGGGTATAACGGACTTTATGACCCAGCTCTAGTTATGAACTATTTGTGGAGGATCACACTATATGAAATTAGCTATATCAATAGACACTAAGACTTCAAATTGTATAAACACGTCTACAGTTCTGAGAGTGCAACTTCGGGTTTTTAGTAGAATAACTTCGAGATTAATAATCGTGAAATATTAATTAAAGAGTTTTACTTAATATTACTAAGTATTATTGTAGCTCAAAACTGTGGGTTCATTAGGTCCCTTTACTAGCCCTTATGGTTGTTGGTAACGAAGGTCACGGTAGATTAATTGGAGGGTCCAATTAATAGTGTTACGAAAGGAATGCGATTTAAATAAAAGAGAATAATTAAATAATGTGATTATTTAATTAATTTAATATTTAATAAAATAATAGAAATTATTAATTATTAATTTTATTTATTAAATATGAGGTCATGTGATTAAATAATGACTAGGACAAAAAATTAAAATAATTAGATTATTTTAAAAGTCCTAAAAGTCAAAGATTAAAGTCTTAAGGAGACCAAAAATAAAAGGAATTAGAAATTCTATTTTGACTTGGTCAAACTAAAAATCCTAAAGAACTACTATATAAGTGTTATCTAGTTAGGAAAAATTAATCTAACACACAAGTGGAAAAGAAAGAGAGTTCGGCCACCAAAGAGAGAAGAAAAGAGAAAAAAGTTTTTTCTGACTCTCCCCTCTTTTGCAGGATTCGGCCAACCCTAGGAGAAGAGACTCTCCGTACGTTCTTTTCACGTGACCTCCATCTCTTGCCGTGACATGCCCACACACGCGTTGTCAGCCCACAGGTCATAACTCGGAAAATCTGGTGGTAGATCGAGGAATTAGAAAAAGGAAATCAAGAAAAATGTATGTAGTTTTATGGAATCTTCTACATATATACAGGAACTCGTTCTTGATTGAAAATAGTTTTTCAATTAAAAGAAAATTTTTGAAACGTAATTCCGCATAACTCCCTTCAGTAGGATGCTAGTAGAGCATCAGTCCTAGGTGGCAGCATCTTAGCTTTTCAGTACTTGTGTTTGCTACTGTAGGTACAGGAAAAGGGGGATGTGATCAGGCAATAACAGAGGGATACATGCACTCCTCTTTGTCTGATTACCTCACTACCTTCCTCCTCCTTCTTGAACCCATAAATACATCATTTCTCTTTGAAATAATAGATCTCTCTCTTTATGATGTTTCACTTAATTTCACATATAATTTTTTTTATAGTCTTCATTAGGATCATAATTTTTAGTATTGGCTTTATTTCATATAAAACTCAGTTTGCTTGTAATACTTGTTTTCTAGGTATTTCTACTTGGATTGAGCTTCAAGATGAAAGCATGTACGAGCTCAACAATGTCATCAAAAGTTAGCATAGCTTTAACTTTTCGAAGACATTAGGTCGCGCGCACGCACTTACATTGCATATAATCATTATTGCATCATATTTTCATATTCTTTTAGGATTGATAATTTGTTGTCAATCATTTCATTAGTTAAGTGTGTTGTAGTTGTTGTGTGTTTGTAACAAAGTTCGTTTTTCCGTGAAAGTTCGAGAGTTTATATCACTAGCAATAATCATTCAAACATGTAACATCAAAGTTGTAGCATCACACTAACTTGCAACATTTATGTCTATATGGAACTAACTACGTCATATTGTTATATTTTTACAATTTACTTGTAATATTTATAGGAACTTATAAAATTTATGTTCGAATAGTTACGAGTTATGTCATTATCAAGTACATCTATATTTTTAATTTTTACACATTAAAATAATCTTATTACATACGAGTTACGACATCAAAAGTGATTATGAATAACGAAAGTATTAGAATGGTTAATATAAAATACGCTATAATAATTACATTTTACATTTATTTGGTATAATTTTTAACTAATTCTAATGCTTTTATTCATCTTTTTATTATAATCACTTTTATTAAAAAAAATATTAATTTATAATTATTAAAAAAAATTTAAATTTATTTATTTATTATTTAGGTGGTAACCGATTCAATTTGAAAGCCAAGTAAAGTGGAGGAGAAAACATAGCCATAAGCGCGACCGTGACGCTTCGGGAAAATCGAACAACTCACCGTATTCTGCAGTCTTTCGAAAGCAGAGGTAGAGATTTATAGAGAGTATTTAATGGGGCGAGAATATGGGGAGACCAAGGAACGAAGGGACTATGTACTACTGGTCAAATACTCGAGAGAAAAACCCGGTAAAAGGCTTTTCTTGACCGAGAATTTATGCCCACTTACGCGGTGTTCAATGATGTTGTATGATATTAATACTAATCAAACTAATGAGCTGGTAACAAATGAGATTCTAACCAAATAAAGGAAGAAAAATCGGCTGGCAATCTTATCTCTACCAAGTAACGATATTCCCTCTTTCCCTTTGGTCATCAATCAATCATCAGCACCACCAGCCACTACCAGCCGCTCTCTAAAGTTGAAACAATTAGAGATAAAGCTCTGCATATCAGGAGGTAAGGGTAAAGGACTTGGCAATTGAGTGCAAGTCTGATTTGACTTGAGGCCATACTGATTCTGGTGCTTGTGCATTTAGTGTATATAATCTGCCACTGCGAGTGCAACAAACAGCTATATTGTGCCGCTTAAATGAGGGGCTTTCAACTTTGAATTCCAGCTCATAGTACTTTACATTCCTTAATGAATCTTCTCTCAGACTTGATTTCATCAGACTTCCTTTGACATCAGGGCGTCGTCCAGAGCCTGTTATTTTCTTAACTATAGATTCCCCCACTTGCTTGGGTTCTCCAAATGCTTCAATACTGTGAGTGATCAAATGTAAAAAGCATTACTCACCACTCAACTCTTCCGGGTCATTGTAACATTCATTAATTTGATAATGAGAGAGAGAGAGAGTACTCACGAGAAATCGAGAGGCACTGGTGAGACGATGACACTTACATTGAGCTCGCCAGATGAACCAGGAGGAGCAAATGCAACCACTGGTTCATTAATATTGAGGTTCTTAGATTTCACTTTGTTTAGCGGAGGTGGGTCAAGTGATCTCTGAAATTCTGATTTTTCAGCTGCTCTGTACAACAGTGTTTGATCTCCAACCCAACTCGCTGGGTATACAAATTCTGTAATTAGAAAATGAGCATTAGATTATTTAACTTTTTAAGTGAATAAAAGAATAAACATAAGTGGATTAATATAAGATAGGACTACTACTAACCAAATCCTTCATTTGTGTCAATGTAACGACTGTAGCCTCCGATTGGATAGAGCACATCTAGCTTAAGATTTCGACCACTTTCTGGTGATAACCCAATAAAAAAACTTGTTATGCCACCAAAATTGGCACCAACAGCCACTACAGAAGCTGTACCCACGCCCACAAGTAGCTTTCGTCTGAAAGTTGCTGCTAGTGGTGCAAATTCCTCGGCTGGAGACCTTACTTGATGAAAACTCTCTTTCCGGTCATTGGAATCTGAAGATTGTGTCATGCAAATTCTGTGGAGAGAAGAACTTTTGCATGCGTGGAAGTAGTGTTGCAATGTCATCCCTATCTTCAGTTTCTTCTTCTAGATGAGAGGCCACCTCTTGATTATAAGCTGTAAAATTCAAAGGTTCACATTATCTCTAGGTGACACGCCGTGTCCACATAATATGACACGTTATGTAATGCCAGATTGTACTATTCACATTATTCTACTATTATACAGCAGCAACGTTATCCATATCGCGTGGTCTCCATTTTTTTCTCTGTAATTACATGAAACTCTATCTCGCACCTTGCTGAGGCGCAAGCTTATTACAACTCTTTTTTTTATTAACTTTGTTGGTAAGAAACAAAGCAAAAATTTGGAGTTATATCAATTATATTTTTTCCCATGAATGTGAATCCTGCCTGTGATATGTCAGTAACCCAATCAAATAAGCTTGGTGTTTGAATGCAATCAACAATCCAATAATCAAGGAATGGCTTTTAAACTGATAACCTTGTTAGACATGCTGCATTTAACAACTACAACTTAGGAGCCTGAGGATGTGAATCTCCAAACCACAACTACAATTATAATTTCAGTAAATCTAATGTTTAGTCTTTGTCACAACTCAAATCCAAACATTTCAGACATCTGAAACCATCACTGTGCTCCCGTTGCAAGATCATGCCAAGAATCTTCATTTACTTGTTGAGTCTCCTGATCTGGAATATGAGCATCCAATAATAAAAAGGCACCAAGTCAGTAATTAGAATCATATGGAGAATAAAAAAACCGCATTTTGCGTAACAGCATGATATTAATACACATAAATTGACTGCGTTATTCATCATGATTCCTCGTTTTTGCAATATTATCATGACATTCCTCATTATATTTGAACATCTGCTTTCATTCGCATTGACAGGTACATACAAGCCTAGGTAACACAGCACTAAGAAAAATTTAAATGGGCATACAGGTAAAAGGAAAGATAAATTTCAAAAATATCACCACTTAAAATTAAGTTCACCATCGATTAATAGACAAAAAAGTTCAGATAAGCTTAGATAATGAATCGCTAAGAAAGGTCTTTTGCAATCTGCACCTTAACAATTGGTGCATCTTATAAGTCCATATTTTTTTATAAAGCCTTCTCTCATTCATACAGTTGAACAACAACAAAACCCAGCCTAAGATTGGCATACGAATGATAAAAGTAATGGTTCAATGAAGTGTGGAATTAAAGGATGGACATACTTGAGTCCTCGCTATCATCAGCTCGAACAACCAGAACTGGGGGCAATGGGAGATCTGCATTAATACAAGTACAATTTGAACAATAAAGCTATGAATAAACCAATGGGGGGTCTTTTCTCATGAGGAATGAAATTGTTTGAAATTCCAATAGAAGGGGAGGTAGCCAATCACATTACCATCATCAGGCAGAGTGTCTCTCATCCATTCCTCGTCCACGATATCAATAAGTATGCCCTGACTTAGTTCAGCCATAGTTGCTCTGGACAATTCCTTTCACAAATGCATACAGTACAAAATCAATTTCTAATGCCGGTAAAGAGGACAAAATTCTTGTTTGAAATTTTTATATATTAAAAGTCTAGAAGATATTACCCCACTTCAAAGGCAACGCCTGATAGAGAAAAGATAAGTCTAAAGAAAAATAATTACAAGAAAATAAGCTATGTTTAAGACTTCAATCCTATTAAGAGCGGAGCTGAAAAAAAATAGTCAAGCATGAAGGATGCCAATAAATCCTCCCAGGAAATGAATGCTAAACAATAAAAATTTATAACTAAATGCCTATCGAGGTGCCCTGCTCCTCTAATGCAAAGGAGAGGGGCAGAAAACCTCTATGATAAATGGAGCGGATGATTTATTGAAGCAATAGCTGAATAAGGACATCGCATCTTGACAGTTTAATGAAAATATGTTGATATGTTGACGAGCAAGCATACACAACAAACAGCTAAAAGGTGTTATTTTTGAGAAGGGATAATACTTTGGCAAGCTAACCAGCGAACAAATGCAAATCCCAATAGTGAAATAGTTAGACAGATGATAAATCACTTGGAATAAAATAACAATAATTAAGATGTAAAGAATGAAGAAAATTATATCCTATGATTCCTACCTTACCCTCTAGATGAGTATTGGGTTGGGAGGAATCACAGCAATTAAAATTTCAACAAAATGTGATAGCTGTTGTCAGCAGAAGGGTTCTGTACTAATTCAGAGAGAAGTAACCAACTTGGAGAGAGCTACAAAAACTTGACCGCTTCAAGACTAACCAAAATTTTACAAAGATTTTGACACAAATTTACTACATATAAATTTAAAAGGATTGGTGGCGTGTAGGGGTGGACGGGTGGGCGTCGGTTGGATCGGTTCAGTTTTTATATGATCAGATAAAATCCGATAATTGATCGGTTTATAAAAAAATGATCCGATCCAACCTAAAAATCTAAAGTGATTCGAACCAATCCAAAACGAATTGGACCAGTTCAATCCGATTCGCTTCGATCTGTTTCTCCCAAGAGTTAGCAGGAGTCGGGAGAAAGAGCGAACTGAGCATGGACGTGGCAATCGCGACAACAAACGGTACGTCTTCTGACAACCCAGCTCTGCATATCAACACACCCCTGTTAACATTCCTGTTGTTAATGTGGAGGACTCTGTGGTGGTGTTTTTGTAGTCGATGTTGTGATAAAAGGGATTGTCTAACAAACAAAAAAAAAAAAATCAATTTTTGAACATCTGCTGTCAAATTATTCAAGTAATTATTATTAAACTCTGCTGTGGTAGAAAATTTGTAAGCAGCAAACATTTCTGGCACTAAAACTAGCTAAGTCACAGGCACAGCTCCCCAACAAAGTGTATACACTTCAAATACCAATAAACCAAAATAATAAACTGACTATTAGGTTCACTAGATATGCAAACAAGCAACACACCAGAAGAAATTAAGAATATCAAAACAAACATAAAAAAAAGAACCCTCTACTTTGTTTACTTCTTGATTTTTCCAACACCAGAGGGTGAAGTCAAAGGATAAGACACATAAATATCATACAAAGACCACAAACTTAACTATATCATAAGACATGTACTCGTACGAAAATCGCACTAACCAAGCTAGACATCATCATTTAGAACAACATGCATATCTTAATACATGCATGTATGAATGCACTGGTGTTGCTAGATTTACACGAGTATCAATATACAGGATTTCCTTAAACCGATGTCTCACATTAGTATTAACAATCACATACAGCAAAGTACTTTAACATCTTAGCTTGAGATACTCAACTATCTAGCATGCAATATCAGTAAAGAGCTTGACCTATAAGTTAAAATTGCTAGCATCCTTCTCTCAAATTGTGAATTGAAAACATAGCACCTAATTTTTTGTTAACCAGAAAATTTAACATCCAAGGCATCCACATGCAGCACATAATTAAACAGACATTCCCATTACTCAAAAGTCCTTAAATCAATCATCAAAGGCCAATGCACCTTCTACACATCTAAATAAGTCCACTCAATTATGCCCAAGAACAAAGGCATCCTGCATAATACCACCCCATACAAACTACGGCAGACAAGCAGTTATTGTTTTCATTGCGGACCACAAGTTTTCCTCAACACAGAAAATCAATTTTTAACGTACAAAATCAATTTTTAACAGGACATGCCAGCAGCGTACGCGACAAAGATGACGACAGGACGTACAGACCAGCGGCGACGTACAGACCAAGCTGCAACAGAGGCGACAATTGTACCAGCACGTACAGACCAAGCTCCGACAGCATCGAAGTGAGAGATGGACCGGCGAAGACAAAATGAAGACAGAGAAAAATGTGTTTCTGTGAGGCTGAGAAGTGTTTTCGCGGTTTAGGTTCTTTTTATTTATTTCATATACCGGGTCAACAGGTTCGGTTCGCAGTACGGAAATCTGACCAGCGAACCGAATCGAAATGACCGGTTCTTCAATTTTATGAACCGAATCGATCCATTAAGATCTTGAACCAGTCCAAAACCGGTTTGGACTGGTTCGGTTCGGTTCGGCTGTTTTGTGCCCACCCCTAGTGGTGTGTACTTTTTCTTCTTTAGGTATCCAGTTATTCTTCTCAATTAAACATTTTAATTTAACATCCTTTTGCTGTCTCCTCTCTACCTAATCAACTATTTGATCTTATTACTTATATCCTCTCTCATTTCTCATTTCTCCCTACTCTCTTTTCCGTTTGATGAACATGACCGTTATATTTTTATTGAACCACAAATCCTATCTGTCAGTATTCTCTCCATTACTGAGCACAGCAAAGACACAAGGTAATAAACAATACAGAGCATTCCAAAAATGTAGAACACTACTGCCTCTATTGAAACATCAGCCCTTCTTCTTGTACAAATATTGATTATACAATTTTTCTGACAGTTAGATTTAAAGACTGTTAACTAACACCTATATCTAGTGTCATATATATTGATTTTAATACAATTTTCTGACAGTTAGATTTAAAAACTGTTTACGTTTGAGAAGTAATCTAACACCTAAATCTAGTGTCATATTTATTGATTTGTTCTTGTTTAATTTTCTCTCTCTATCTCTCTTCTTTTGAAAGCATCCAAGATGGTTTAATGCCTCGAATTTCTTTTATCACAGTATAATTGATTAATTTTTTTTTTTTTTTTTTTTTTTTGTTTTGTCATTCATGTGATGGGCAAACGGAATTATGATAGAAATCTAAAAATTTAGTTAAAAATTGTTATGTAGGAAGTCCAAAAAGCTGTTTAAAGTCCAAAAAGATATATTTTGATAGGCAGGTTAGTCAATAGACAGAAACATCCACCATAAATTTTTAGCTAGTCATTGAATTCAATCAAAAATAAGAAATGCTCACTAACCAAAACGGATGAATTGCTTGTAGGCTTGATAACGTAATGACTGCTCCCTCTCCCTCGACGGTCCTGCCTACGAGTAGTATGACGATAAGAAGCTCCGACCCAATGAGAGGCCCAGAAACCCACCTCTTAGAAACTTGGATTTCCAGAAAATCACATTAATTTTGGCATAAAAAACAAATAGAAAAAAGAAAATTCGAATTGTCATGGTAATTACATCAAGCAGCTTATGTTTGAAAGTGATAAACTTCTCCATCCATACCATACAAAATTCAATAGTTGGAATCTCATACAGCAAACATTAACAATGCAAATATCGCATGATAATTCTACAGTTAAAGGTGAACAAATACCTAGAAATGGAGATATATAGAATTCGCTTCGTAGTTGTCTTTGATACTTTGAAAAGCTGTGCGCAAATGAAAGTAAGAAAAAGCATATTGGGTTTTATTTGGAATTATAAAATTACCAAAATACCCAAAGCAAAAGGCATTTACACTTGGAAGTTGGAACATTCGCGAAACAATAGTGTAGGTTTTTTAACTTGCGGGAAGCATTTGAGAGAGCGAGAAGAGCAACAGAAGCAACTCATGGCAGGGATAACAGTATATCGTTTAAGACCTCTTACTAGTACTACTCCTTCCTTGCTAAGAAAACTATTCAGCTCCTCTGTTAACGACACCAATACCAAAGTCAACTTCTCCTTGTCAGAAACAGATGATGATGATGATGATGATGTGACCGTCAAAAACAGTGACAAGAGCAATCTTCCACCTCCTTACGATCCCTTCAACAAGAAGCCGGTCATTGAAGAGCCCGACGACCCCAAAAATCTTCAAGAGATATTCCACAAGATGAGAACGGAAGGCCTCACCAACAGCGCCGTCAAGATGTTCGACGCTTTGTCAAAAGACGGCCTCACTCACCAGGCCTTACAACTCTTCTATCAAATGAAAGACAAAGGCCACCTGCCTGACGTCGTCGCCCATACTGCCGTTATCGAAGCCTATGCCAATGCCGCTCAGACCAAGCAAGCTGTCAACGTCTTTCTCCGCATGTTAGCATCTGGGGTGGAGCCAAACGCTTATACCTACACTGTTCTCATCAAAGGACTTGCTGCTGACGCCAAATCGTTGGATGATGCGCACAAGTATTTGTTGGAAATGATGGCCAAGGGAATGCGCCCCAATGCCACCACATACACGGCCGTGTTCGAGGCCTTTGTGAGGGAACAGAAGCTGGACGAGGCCAGGGAGTTTCTGCAGCAGATGAAGGCCAAAGGGTTCGTGCCTGATGAGAAAGCTGTCAAGGAAGTTCTCAACAAAAAGAGAGGCCAAGTTTATAGAGGCGTCATCAACCTTCTTTTTGAAAAGTAGTTTGAACATGTAACTCAGTTTTCTACTTTGAATCTAGAAACTGAATACCTTAGATATCTGTTTTTTTGTTAATTTTGTAGCTTCTTCGATTTAAATGTTTTATTTCACTCTTCGTTCATGTGCTTCAAATATAATATGTCTGCCTGCTGGAGCATGCACACTCTGGTTTTAGTTGTGGGAAGGAAAAGAGATGAAAGGGAAGATCATGCCATTGCTGGAAATAAGGTTCCATTAATAAGTTTAAACATACTACATGAAACATCAAAGAAACCACCAGAAACTACAAAGAAAATTGATTCCTGTGAGTATATCTTAGACCTAATTCATTGCCTATACCAACAAATTAATACAAAGAAATGGCGGCAGCAGCCTCTTCCGATCCGTGAACAATACTGAAAAGGACCTCATGTAAAAAAGGGCACACGATCACAACTAGGTCTTGCTTGTCATGGTAGTTATTCTGATGTGCGCCAGCCCCTACACCGTCAGCAACTGAAACAGGAACCTCAGCAGTGCACAACTAATAATCTCGCTTGTTAGGACATTCTGATGCTCTGTGCCCAGACCTCCCACAGTTGAAACAGGAACCTCCAAATCTGTTTGTCATGTTCACAAAAGTCATGTCAATTCTTTATACACAGGTGTATAATGCAAATTACTGAAAGCAGCTATTATATGTTTTAGCCTCAGTTTTCATGGAAACAAATTTTCCAAGTTTTCCCAATGCAAAGATGACACAATCATAATGTCACACCTAAACAAAGTCCAACAATAAAAGAGTATCAGTAGACTGCTACTATGCATGTTGTCTATTCTATTCCATTCAGCTTAATGGGCTCTGAGTTGTAACATAAATTCAGTTTAAACCTTGACTTATAATCTAAAGAAATAACCAAAATCCCACCTTCCCTCTAAACCTTGTCTTTGTGGAAAACAATAGGTTTCACAGCAAAAGAATTAGAAGAAAACAAGTCCGCAAAGGGATGACTTCATATGTTTAATTTTTTTAGGTCCCTTCCCAGTATCAGAAACAGAGATAAGTTCCAGAGTGCGCATAAAGAGCCAAAAAGAAAATAATTCCCAGCAGAAACTAGAAATACCTGTCTCGGGATAACGGCCTGCTTGATCTTCTACCACCACCAATTAACCAATCATCTTCACCGCTTTTTGAAAAATTAGACCAGCTATTATCAGTTTTAAAACTTCGACCGCCACGCCTAAATCCACCCTCATCATCGCTGCCGCGGGATGCCCTGAAACCTCTCCGGTCCCTGGAAACTCCCCTGTCCCTGGAACCACCCCGAGAAAACCGATCCTTGCTGGAAAACCGATCCCTGCTGGAAAACCTGCCATAATTATCACTTGGAGGCCCATCATCTTGCAAGGCAGGCAACTGCATAAACAATAAACAGAGAATTCATTCATATGTCAGAAGATGATGCAGGCAATGATAATGGAACAAAAAGAAAAATAAAAAGAAGCGCATAGAGTACATCAATCAACTGCACACAGAACAGATTATAACCAATTCAAGCAACATACACAAAAAATGAAAACAGCAACAAAATAGAATATAAACCTTGGTGATCTTGGAAATAGTGTTTCCAGGTGGTATTTGCATATTCAGCAACTCCTTGGCAATCTCCTCCGGAAGGTCGAAAACTGCTCCTTGAACCTGACATTAACCACATTACTGACTTGAACAGAAATAACCCATGTATCATTAATAATAAATAATGTGTAGATGCAAACCTTGTCATCTGCAATTACATGAATTTTTCCAACTTCATCAGCCGCTGCAGGATACACATCAGAAAGAAATCCAGTGACAGTTCTAGCTGACATGAACCCTCTAGTATAAGCTGAATCCCGAGTCAATTGTAATGTCACCCATCCCTACAATGCAACGGACCAGTTACTAATCAGAATATCAAAGCATAACAAAGAGAGAAGTTGGAAGAAAAATCTATCATAGAAATGATCTTTAAGAAACTATATGGCAGAAACATTTAGCAGACAAGTGCACAACAGAAGATTAGGACAAATAAGAAATTCTTTCAAGTAGAACCGCAATTCACTGCCATTTACAATTAAAATTGCATTAGAAATAATGCCTAAACAAAAAATCATGCACTTATGAATTCATAATTGAAGTCAGGGTTGATAATTCACCTGCTCATGGTTGATAAGAGAACGCGATGAAGGGGGTCGTGAGAATCCACTCAACTGTGCCAGCGCAGCAGCAAGAGCGTTTGTTCCTTGTTCTTCAATCAATTTTTGAGCAGTTGGGGTGAAAAACTCTATAGACTTGGGATGAACTCCATTAAGTGTAGCAACTACTTGCTCAGCCGATGATCCCAAAACCTCTTCAACAGCCGGGGGACTAATAAACTCAAACTTACATCCCACATCACGCTCAAGGGATCTGACTGTTCTCCTTTGGCTACTAGTAAACATCAGGATGGCGTTACCTTCCTTCCCTGCACGTCCAGTACGACCAGAGCGGTGCACAAAAGTCTCCGGATCATTGGGAAGTTCATAGTGGATAATCTGAAAAATTGGGTGAAAAGAAACAGACTTCCTCAGTTTACTGAGCGGAGAGTAAAACTTTCCATATACAGAAGGATCTTAAAATTTGCATGGCAGCACATGGAACTACCATATGGATACATTTTTCTCCAATAAAGGTTTTCAAGTCACTAAATAATAACTGAACTTTTTTCTGCTTTTATGAATTTATGCAATAAAAAGTTGAAATTTATAAACTTACTAAATCAACATTAGGTATATCAAGCCCCCGAGCTGCAACATCAGTAGCAACCAGAACAGTAAACTTTCCTTGCCGAAAACCATTCAATGTTCTCTCCCTTTGATGCTGAGATATATCTCCATGTAATGCCTCAGAAGCTATACTAGTAGTCAATGCCATTGAGACTTCATCAGCATCTCGTTTTGTCTGAGTAAAGACAATGGTCTTCCCACCCTTTGCATAGACCTGAAATTTGTGACTAATATTCAGACCCTTTAAAAAAAATCCCTTGCTTTTGCAATCTATTAGATCGTGATCAAACAATGACATCACAGCCATATTGTACTATGATAAGCTAAGAGAATTATCAACACATAAGAGAAGAACAAATTATAAACACAAGTGAGGATTGGAGCCCATACCGTTATAAGATCACTAAGGAGGGTGCGCTTTGAGGTTGAAGTGGCTGATAAAGCATAAAGTTTGATCCCTTCTGCAAGCTTTTCATCTTGGTCACCAACCTGTAGGACAAGGGAAGGAATTAGAAAACAAATTCAAGTTTTATTTACAACACTTAATAAATTGGGAAATAAAAAGATAGAGAACATGCTGTTTTCCTAACAGTTATATATCTCATTGCAACATAAAAAAGCCTTTATATTTAATGCAAAGAAATACATTACAAAAAATGCCAATAAAAGAAAAGATTAGGAATTTACCAAATCAATATTGAGAGGATTATCCAAATACTTTCTAGACAATTTCTTGACCCAAGCAGGCATAGTTGCAGAGAAAAGCATGCTCTGTCGCTTGGGCGGCAGATTTTGTAAAATTGTCTCAACATCCTCCTCAAATCCAACAGCAAGCATCTGGTCAGCTTCATCGAGGACCAAATATTCAATTTCCCCCAATCTGAGTGAGTTAGTTTTTATAAGGTCAATGATTCGACCAGGAGTTCCAACAACCACATCAACCCCACGGGTAAGAGCACTTTGTTGCGTATTATACGAAACTCCTCCATAAACACACACAGTGTTCAAATAAGGTGCAGACTCTTTAATTTCCTTATCCACTTGCTTTGCCAACTCCCGAGTTGGTGCAAGTACCAAAACTTTAGGAAGTTTGCCACGCCTAATAGAACAAACAAATGCTAATCAGAAATGCTATACATAGGAAGCTTCTCTAGTGCGGATGTCCACAAGCAAAAAATTTAAGATTTCTAGTTTTGTATTGCGAAATCCTGATATCTTTATTACATACGTATGCCCTAGAGAATGTTTATTACATATAAATCGAAAACAGCAGCAGGATGTATGAATAATATAAAAAGGGTACCTCGTTGAAGGTGTTTGTTCTAAATCTTCAGTGAGGCGTTTAAGTATAGGGATACCAAAAGCTAACGTCTTTCCAGTCCCAGTCTTT
The DNA here is from genome assembly GCA_003430845.1 of Xanthoceras sorbifolium. Taxonomy (NCBI): domain Eukaryota; kingdom Viridiplantae; phylum Streptophyta; class Magnoliopsida; order Sapindales; family Sapindaceae; genus Xanthoceras; species Xanthoceras sorbifolium. The sequence goes on along the minus strand of CM010619.1, from coordinate 7,404,830 downwards.
GCACGAGCTATGAGATCTTTACCTTGTAGTGCCGGTACCAAAACAGCTCTCTAAATTACACACAACCAAAATTAGAAACAAAAACGACGAACACCAAGCAACAAAATGGTTGTATAAAAGAAAATAAAATGAAAAATGACCTGAATAGGGAAAAGGTGAGTGATGCCACGCTTTTCAAGAGACTGGACGAGGCGGTCAGGCAATCCCAACTTGGAGAGGGCGAGTTCGTCATCACCGTCGGCAACTTCATCAGATTGAGAGTCGTAATTTTCATCATCACTATCAAAAGAAGTGGAGTTCTTGCTGAAGTCACCGAGGCCTTTGAAAGCCTCCTCGCTGAGGACGGAATTAGGAGTAGCTATAGCCGACGGAACAAACGTAAGACGCTGCTTGAAACTGCCGCCGCCGCCGCTCTTCAGAGCCAACGGTTTCACTACTCCAGACGACGCTATTAGAGCATTGAAGTGAGACTTATCCGCCGACGGCAAGCACCGAAACAACGCCGCCGTTCTTTTACCGGAAACTTCCAGAAACGGAGCCGACGATACTCCTATTATAGACGACATTTCCTCTTTTTTTGTGAAAACTAGAAGGCGTCGTTAGAGTGTTAGTGAGAGACGAAGAAGAGAGGGAGATAAGGCCTCAGTTTTTTTGAAAATGTATGGCCTTACACACCTCCACCTCGCTTACAGCAACTGGATATATGCACATTACATGTATTTATATAAAAACACAAAAGATGAGATATTTCTTCTCGGGTCTTCCGCGGAATGTTTCAAAACCGGACGCGGGTTTCGGGTTTTCCGTAAACCCGATACATTTTTTTTTTTTTTTATTATTATTTATTAAAATTTCAAAATGAATGAAAAAGAAAGAAATAGAGGCATTTTTAAACTGTTACAGTTTGATTGTGAATTTTGATTCTGACAATTTGTATTGGGGTTTCTTTCCAGCGAAGACTGAGAGCCGCCATTATTGTTCTTTCATTGTTAGGGGACATTTCCACGCGCGGCGCCAAGTCGAAGTTCTTCACAGATCTGCCGGGTCCCTTTTTTTTCCTTCCTCGTTAAGATTGATCTCATCACTCTTAACATAGGTTAGTCTTCCAAACAATTAATTTCTCACCTCCTCGTCTATCAATTTATTCAATTTTTAACTCCACCAATCGTTTTCGTACTTGCTTGCCTTCACTTCAATTTTCATTTTCCCCTAAAATTCCTTTGGTTTTGATGTGATACTCAGGGGTAGGGCAAATTTTCTTACTTCTCAGTTTTAAATCTAATGTTAAGCTTCAAGAGACGATAGCATTCTGTAGAGAACTGGACACTTGTATTTGAGGTTTGTATTTACCATCTTATGCATGTTTATGTGTTTTGCAATTTGTAAAAATTACATTGATTTACGGTGGTATCGATGTTTGTTCTTCTCAGTGGCGTTAGTTGTTGTTTCGCAATGGGATTCACGCATATTTACTTCAGCATCGTTGCATTTATATGCACTGCTGGAGCCACCGCTTTGGCTATTCTTCACATTTACAGGCACCTTTTGAATTACACGGAACCTACTTACCAGAGATTCATTGTTCGCATCATCTTTATGGTCCCTGTGAGTCCTTACCTAAAGTTGATTTAAAGGTTACAGTTTTTGTTTGGAGCTCACATATACAATGTGTATATTTTTGTCATTGGCAGGTCTATGCATTAATGTCTTTCTCGGCCCTCGTTTTTCCGGAGAGTGCAATCTATTTCAATTCCATTCGCGAAGTGTAAGTATTTTGTGCTGTATTGATATCTTTTTTCAGCTTTAAAGTTTTTGGGTAATTTATGATATTCCATATTGTCAACTTGCATCTGAATTATTTTCAATAATCTTAGTTGAGTAGATGCATTTCTGAGGCACCTACCCTAGTTTTTGAAAGGTCAAGTATATCCTTAGTTATCTTGGGAAATATTGCACTAAATGTGCATGTCTTCAATTCTGCTTAGCTATTTTCCTGTGTCCAGTTATGAGTTCATATGAGTTTGTTTTCAAGTTAATTAGTTCTGCATAGCTATAAGAACGAGCTCCAATCTTTTACCTTGTTTTATATCTTGGTTGCTTCTGCATCTGAAGTTTGTTATGTGTTCAGTTCTTTTTCTTCTTGTCATTTTTCCTGCTTCCAGGACACCCTTAACATTCTGCTTCCCCTCCTCACAACAAAGTAAATAAGGGATGAGAGTGGCTTTTCTTTTGCATTGTCTGGATTTATAACTGTTGCTCAACTGGTCCATTTATATTAGCATTTTGCAGTCCATTCTAGTTGGCAAACTTTGAAACAGTTTTCCTTCAGTTAAGGAACGTTCATATTGTGCCTCTGGCTGCATATGTATACAACATTTTGCATAGATGGAACTACAGAACCTTATGATATTAATGCTGAAACCAAGGCTGTATTCAGCTAGGCTTTCAATTCTAATTAGAAGTAGGTATTCTGGAGAGAAGATTAATCTTAGGCTTAGAAGGCTGATGCTGCTTGTGTTTGCTGTCTAGGTTTTACATGGTAATGTTCTGCATTTTATTAATTGATTCTCATCTTAATATAGAAGAATTGGTGCAGGAGATGATACTTAGTTACATGTGGGTGCGCACACACACACATACAGATATTTGGTTTATGCTACGCAAACCATTACAATCTAATTTTGTTTCCTGAACTCTTGCAGTTATGAAGCTTGGGTCATTTATAATTTCTTGTCATTGTGCCTGGCGTGGGTTGGTGGCCCTGGAGCAGTTGTGCTGAGTTTAAGTGGTCGGGTTCTAAAGCCAATGTGGTGTCTGATGACATGTTGCTTCCCTCCCATGGCACTGGATGGGTGAGTTTAATTTTGTTATTATCCAGAAAATTCCAGCTCTCCATATAATTGGGGAATGCATTGTGAAATAATCCGGACACTTGTTTCTAGCAAGCCGACACTGTAAATGTCCAAATAATTGGGTATTGTTAGCTATATCTTTTAAGTTTGCAAATGCTTGGACTAATTGAATTACATGCATTAAGTTAGCTTTCTTTTAAATTCTATTAATAGGTTAAGTAAACCTCTATACATCTTAGAAAAGTTTCAGATTTCTGATACAGCCTATTTAACATGATATTTGAGTTACGTTTCTGATTTATTTTTTGTGTTTGTTGAACTCACTTATCTTGTACTGTTGATACAGGCGTTTTATAAGGAGGTGCAAGCAAGGCTGTTTGCAGTTTGTGATTCTAAAGCCTATCTTAGTTGCTGTTACTCTCATACTTTACGCAAAAGGGAAATATAAAGATGGAAATTTTAGTCCCAAGCAAGCATATCTGTATCTAACTATCATCTATACACTATCATACACGATGGCTCTTTATGCTTTGGCATTGTTTTATATGGCCTGCAGAGATCTGCTTCAGCCATTCAACCCTGTTCCAAAGTTCATCATCATAAAATCTGTCGTTTTCCTAACTTATTGGCAGGTGAAGTTTGATTCTTTCTTTTTCACTATTGCATGAATACCATTATGTAATTACCGAGTGATTTGGATTTTGGAAGTTCTTGTTCTCTTATTAATAATTTCATCTAGTTGTAGATGAAGTGTAGGTTAGTTTTTTTAAAGCCTAATTATGGGGTTTGATAAAGTTATAAAACTAGGAAAAAAATAATTATTCTAGGTATAAAATCTTCTGATATGATAAACATCAAGACTAAAATATCTACTTTGACTATTTAAAAGAACATACTTTATTAGATAAAAGGTGACATTGTATTCATAATATGTCCTTAATATGGTTCGATGTTGTTGAAGAAACCTGAAGTATTAAATCATTAAGTTTAGACTTTAGATCCTTTAACCAAAAGTCATCTAGGATTTCTGAAAATGCGATTTTCACCTATGTATCTGAAGCCAATTGTTTCTTGAAATTTCATAGAAAGTAGGTGCAGATAATAGTTACCTTATTCCTAGGAATCTATAAATTAGTGTATATGCAACCTTAAAAGGTAATAACAATACTTATGCATGCACTTTCCTAGTTTGTTGCTTGCTACTAGTTGCTTTCCCTGTTTAGTTTTACTACTATTAATCTGAGATGCATTCAGATGACTATCTTGTGCATTTGATGTGAACCTATTTATGCTATAATACTGATCAGTACTTTTGTGGCATAGGCTGAATATTATTTGCTATAAGGAAAGATCAAAATTTGTAGAATACTTCAGTTTGTCTCATTTTTCTCCTTTTTTTTGTTTCAGGGTGTTCTGGTTTTTCTTGCTGCAAAGTCTGGATTCATAAAGAATGCAGAAGAAGCTGCTGAATTTCAAAATTTTATAATTTGTGTTGAAATGCTAATAGCTGCTGTTGGTCATCTTTATGCATTTCCATACAAGGAGTATGCTGGTGCAAATATCGGTCGGTCACATGGTTTGACAGCAAGCCTTGCACATGCCTTAAAGTTGAATGACTTCTACCATGACACTGTTCACCAGGTGAGCAAACAATAGAATATTTTCACTAATAAAAGTTTCTTCTGGGGTGTGAAGCCTCCCTTTTTTAGTTTTCTTTAACTGCAGCTCTGCTGATTATTTTGCAGTTTGCTCCAACTTATCATGATTATGTACTCTACAACCACACTGAGGGTGATGAGGGAACAAGGAAATACAGGTCACGCACTTTTGTGCCTACTGGCCCGGAAATGGATGCCGTGAGAAAAAACAAACACATGTTAGGAACCAAGATGGATGACATTCAGCTCTCCAATCTCTCGTCTTCTGATATAGGGACTCCAAATAATCCCAGCGTCATGCCTGATGTTGCACATTCTGATGCAATGAAATCTTCTCTGCTTGTAGATGCCTCAAATTCTGTATCTGTGGCATATGACATGTCACTTATTGACCTTGACATGTCCACTTATCCTGCAAAAGTTCCTGCAGCAAATGAAACAGGGACTAGGTGAAAGAAGCCACTGCAGACAGGTAAGAAGAGTGTCCATACTAGGAGGAAAAAAAGTTTGTTAGATCATATATTTGCTCTGGAAAGCCTTGTTTGCCTCATTTTGTGCTTCTGATATTTCTATCATATTGCTGAAGAGTGTGAACCCCTGAGTCCTCTCTGTTATCCTCTCATATGATTTTAAGAATTGTAGTCACTGATGTTAGACCTCCTGCAGAAATTGACTTTACTGGCCTGTTTTCCACTGTTGTCTGGCATCTGTGCTATCTGCATTGTAGATATGACTTTCAGTTGTCACACTTACCAAATCACTATTTCAATCACAAAATTGCTTTAAGAATGGTTGTCATACTTACCAAATCACTATTTTAATCACAAAATTGCTTTTAGAATTATTGTTTTCTCCAACAATCTAAGTGTATCATTGCTTTAGATTTACATAGCTTTAACTTTGCTACAATCATTTGAGATTCGGATTGGACTTGCTTTTCTGTTAATTTGATATCTGAACTTGTATATGGTTGGTAAATAGGGAAGTGGAATGTGATATTGAAAGTTATCTCTCAGCAATGGATCTCAGTGCCATGATGTTAGCATGTTTATTGCTTCAGCTTGGCTTGTAGCAATTGTAGTATACAAGTATAGAAGCGGAAATCTATTACTGTATATGTTTTATGAATGTTCATATTCAATGGCTGGAAAACCTCAAACCCTGGTCGAAAGAAATGAAGAGTTTTAACCTCAAGTATTGTGTGCAATGTTACTCATCAGATATTTTTTACATTTTTTTGGGTCCAGAAAGTAAAATGAATATGTTTCATCAAGTTCTCCATGTTCATTTGAACTTTATTCATCAGTTTGATGAGATGATGATCCTATATACTTATAAGGAAAATTTTGGCATTGTTTATAGTTGCTTTCCCAGCACAAGAAATTTGCCTCTGTAATCAGGAGAAAAGGAATTTTAAAATTTGCAGTGGAGACCGGATCTGTTGAATTATTGATAAAGTGAATAATTTTGTCTGAATATTGGATTTCTTACCAATTAATAAAACTGATGCAATGTGGGTATCAATATTGTCACCCAGGAATTTAATTTCTACACCCATTTAATTACAGGCTTCATTAACATAGTAACAGGTAAAACGCTTTGACAACATTTATACAGCAGATATTATCAATTTATCACAAAGCCGCAGCTGCAGTATACGGATTTCGGACGCATTTCTCACTAAAACATTTTCGAAGACTTATTCCATTCAATTTTACAACTCCAAATAATTGTCAAACATCAAATTAATTTCATAGATTTATATTTATTAAATCAAAATTAAGACAAATTAACTTTCCTTCACAATTAAATTTTCTATGCCTTCAAAATCCCCCTATCAATGCTCGGGAAACTCACATCATTCTTGAAACAATGTCATGCACAAGTTGTGGCTTAACCTCTCTAATTACAACCGGTCATTTGGTGTGCATATCATGCAGTGCCCCCAATAATCCGACACCTTTGAACACCACTATAGATGTAGCTACGATTGCTATGTTTGAGAGAGTGATTAAGAACTCGATGAATTCGATCAATGAGTCGGAATTTGTTAAACATGATGACGCAAGGGGTGTTTTTGCATTGAATTGTACAGGAAAGTGGTTTCTAACTACAGGAAGGAGGCCAATGCCGATGGTGGCTGCAGTGGTGTGTTGGTGTTTGTTTCACAGTTGAATGGGGTTGGTTGGTGTTGTGTAGATTGTGTGATGAGCACTTGGCACATGTAGGAAAAGGCATTGGGAGTTGTTGAGGGGTTGATTTGAAGAAAGATGTTGCACTGGTTACTACCATACCTTTTATCTTCTGTTGAAGGCTGCAAAGCTAAGGAGAGAAGGAGAGCAAAGATAAATTCGGCTAAGGTATGAATTGGTGAGATTATGTATCTATCAAGATCTGACACGGGGGGATATTGAAAGTACTAGGAAGAGGAGAGAGCGAAAACGGGTTGGTGAAATTGATTGGGGAAGTATTCAACTCTGTTTTGAGGAATTTTTTTGATCATTCATATTTGAATCTATTTTTATGTTGCTGTTACTCTCAATACTTAGGCCGATGATATATGTGAATTACATTCCTAATTTATCCTGTGCTTGATGAAGTCATATATCTGCCAGTAGTGTTTATACAGGCATTTTATAAGTGCAAGCAAAGCTGTTTTGCTGTTTGTGATTCGAAAAGCCTAATTTAGTTGCAGGAAATTATAGGCTCAAGGAAGCATATCTGTATCTAACTATCATCTAGACACTCTCATAAATGTTGGCTGACATTGCTGTCATACTGCCGAACCTTAGTCCTGTTTCTCAATCTCTCGTATGGTTTTAAGAATTGTAGGCACTGACCACAGAAATAAGACTTTACTGGCATATTTCTCCATACTTGTCTTGTGGCTCCAGTGCCATTGGCATTGTAGTCAATACCTGCCAATATCACAATTTCAATCACAAGATTGCTTTACATAGCTTTAACTCAGCACCAACCATTTGAAATTTGGACTTTTTAACTCTTCTATTGGTTTGAAATATGCAATGCTATAGAGATAGCATCTGGTCAAAGTTAACCTGCTTTTCCTTTTTTCCTTGTTAGGAAAGACTCGCATGTTAATTGCATTCAGCTTGTCCTTTGTAGCAAAAATCTGTTGGAAGTGTGTTTGTTTACATCATTATTATCCTTAATTGATAGGTTTGTTCGAGTAAAACATAGCTATTTAAGGAGTATTAAACAGAAATGATACTAGAAGAGATAAGAGATGAACTTTTGAAAAACAATTATATACAACTGTCAACTCACAAAAATGAACATTGTTGACATTTCTATATATGTGAGGTCTGATGGAAGTAATCACTAATCAGACATAAAGACTTGTAATATTTATTGCTAGTCATGGTTGAAACTTGCAAGACAAAACATGTTTTATGTAGGATTGGGTGCACCTGTCTTGATTATTTGATCTAAAAATCCTTGAACCAAACTTCATTATATAGCATATCTTGTCTTTTTTTGACGAATCCAACCTCTTAGCTGACGCCATTTGCGTTGTGTAGATAAATTCATGCAGTCTTGATGCTCCTACCTCATCCTTGCTTTACACGATTACCATGTCAATGTATACCCTTTTGTTTTCTTGTGGATATGGACTACCAGATTAAGCTTTCTGATCAACGGTTTCATCGCTAAAGAGATTATACAAGTTGTACACTAATTCATATAATTAATACTCTTTTAACATTTACTGACTCCAGCATATCCCAAATCATCAATGCTCACACGTTTAATGTGAATAAGATAAATGTGGACCAAGATGGTGATGATGCAATTGTCACAAGTCACAACCTAACCATCTCATGGGTCCGGGGAGGTTTAGAAAAAGACAAAGAGATAAAATAAAAAAAATAAGAAGAAAGTAGGCTTACACAAAAGGCACGTGACAGGCCTACCATATCCCCTCATCCACGTGTTAAAGTTTATTATATAACAAGCTACATAAATGTGTTTGTCAATGTATCTCCATAATTTATTTATTTTTGTGGACTCACCACACAACACCACTTGCAGCACCCCATCTGCGGCGGCGCACTGCCCGCATACAACATCACAACACCAAGCAACCCTAAACCAAAAGTAATCTCACAACTCATTTCTACATTTCAGTTCAGACCCACCCTTTTTAATAGTTTTATAGGCCTCCTTCTCATGAAACATTTTAAAACTTGTTCTTTATAATCTCCTTGTACCTTTTGACTCCTTTTTCTTTTTTTGTAACTTTTGAGGAGAGTTATGGCTTTGGTGATGCATCCACATCCGGTGTTCAGGAGCAGTAGTGAGTCATTTGGGTACATGAGCATGGAACCGAGCAGCAGCAACTACAACAACAACAACAGCAACAACATGGTGATGATGATGGAGAAGAGACAGCTGTTCCTGAGAAGCTACCAGTTCTGTAGAAAAAGGAGTGTAAGTGAGAAAATAAGAGCATCATTGACAAGAGTGAGGAGGGTCATGTGGTTGAGGCTTCGATCCGCTCGCAAAATACCCAAGTTGGTATGGTCAAGGCTCCGATTCCGGTGGGGCTTTAACTACCGGAGAAGAAGATTCGTGCGTCTTGTCAACAACAACTACTACTACCACCACCACAATCACAATCACAACAATTCTTCATGTTTCTGGTAGAAGTAGAATAGAACCCATCTTTCTATTTCTTTAATCTTCTCTTTATGTTCTGTTACTTTGTTTGTAGACTTCAAAAAGTGTGTCAAATCTCTCAATCTGCTGGACAGACAGCCAGAATCACTTGATTGTAATAGTTTGTTGTTCTTTTTTTACATACACAATATGATTCTAGTTATTTTGCATATATTTGTCTATAGACACAAACTATGGCTATTAATGAGATTTCCAAAAATCAATAAATCATGAGCTTTTGTGTCCTCCAAGAGTAGTTGCTGTCTGGACTCTTACAATAATAATAATAATAAAAGCTTATTATGTGTATACAAATGAAATGAAATCCACTATGTTCAGTGTTGCAATTTGGGATTTGACAAGGTTGAATTATCAAGAGAGGTGTGCCATAGACTTAAGGTAAAAGCATGCATATGAATTTGGAATTGGATTTCCCAAAGTTCGAAGTTTGAATGTAAAAAAGTCAAGTGGGGAATCGTGACTTTTAACTTTACTATTACACATGTAGTTGAATTTGACTACACAAACACAAGCTACATTACCATAACCGCATACATGCATTGCCCCCACCACTTCTCCTTTGTTTTCTTCAACATGTGACTCATTGTCATTTCATTCAGTCACAGGGGTTTTCCATTTTATTGTGTATGCTTTTAACAAATGAAACAAAGAGCAAGAGTTGCCATCTGATGATTGTTTTTTATTCATTTGAAGATGGCACCAATTGTCATTGGAAATCAAACGTCATGTTCATGTATATTAGGTTGAAAGTGATTCCAAGCTGACTCACACTCCTCAAAATCACAATAATTCATTCTTCTATATCACATATCACAATGTGTTTTTTAAAGTATTGACAAATGTACTTTAGTGGAGTATCTTCCCGAATCAAATGCTACCTCATACATATATCATCACTTTTTTTTTAAAACAAAAATATTCGTATCATTGGAAATTAAGTTGGGAGGATTTTCTGTTCAAACTTATAGTTTTCACACTATTATATTACTGGTCATTAGTACACCAACAATAGAAAAAACTGATATGAGAGAAGTAATATTGACTAATTCAACAAAAAGGTTCCAAAATGGATCAAAATCAATAAATTAATGGTAGCAAAGTCAACCAGATTACTGAGAATTGTTAACGGTAATATACTTGATAATGAAGAGAAGAGTGAACATGGGAAAATACAGCTTGTTTTAATATTGTTGAGCAGATCTGTCAACTGGACAGGCACAGGCAGGCCAATCTCATTTATTTAATTGGTCATGGTATGAACATGTTTTAATATTAGGACGGCACGAGGCAACACAACTTTTGCATTGACCACCATGAGCCTTCAACATCTTATTGCAATGTCAATTCCATATTCTACTTATCTATGCATACACACCTATATTATATGTATAAGTTAGACAACTGAGAGAGATGGCTCCACAGGTTCCACCACTGATTCGATGAAAAGAGATGCCATCTAAAACATCCAAGTATAAGAGAAAAGCTGCATCAACTTAATTTAAATAAAAGCATGCCAGAAAATCATCAAATGCAGTATGCACAATCTATATCCGTTGTTCAATGCAGCCCTGCTGCCTATGTCCATATCTGGCTAATTAATCTCATGTTACATTTCAAATTATTAAAGAACATTGGAAAGATTAGCATCATAACTTTTCAGTATATTTTACGGTTTTGAATTTAGAGGTCTCCAGAGAAAGTTATAACTAAGTTTATATTGCAGTGAACAATACACATAATTTGAAGAGTTTAAGCTTTGAATGTGATTCAGTTTGGAACTAATCTCCTATGCTTCTAAGGTTGTTCCAAGTTAGATTATAAATTTTGTCTCTATAGAGGGTGAGTGTTTTCAACTTGTATCCTAAGTTGAATTTTGGTTATGTTTTTCGAAATTGAATTCAAAAGCGTTATCCTAAATAATTTCAATACCAACTTCTTGAGTCGTCCTCCAAATTTCCGGGATAATTACACAAAAAACTTCCCTATTAACTTGTATATTAGCTATAATCTTTCCTACAAGACATAAGAGCATAAGATCAATTTCCACTCACCAACCTCCTTCAACGTGCTCTTCATTTTCCAAAGAGGTTCATCATCACAGAATCTAACCATCTCCTCTAAATCCATAGAGAAACTAAAGAAAATATCCACACCACCGAACTACATTCACTAGAAATGAAAAATGATCTGAAGATTCAACGACTACTTTCACTCTAAAATTCTAGGCAAAGACCATTGTTTTCTTTTTTTTTATGGGGTTACGACTTATCTTGTGGGAGAATATCTATTCATACTTCTTGTTTGAAAAAGCTGATATGAGAAAAGTATTATGGACAATTTCAACATAAAAGTTCTAAGATGTGGGTTATAGAACAAAATCAATTACTGAGAAATGTAGCACAGGCAGGCCAAAATCATTTAGTTAATTGGTATTTGGTACTAGCATGTTGTAATATTAGGACTTGCATTGACCACAAGCCTGGAACATGTTACAATTTCAAAGCACCTATATGTATAAGTGGCTAGTTCCATATTCTATTCATATGGATAAACACCTGCAATTACGTATAAGCTTGATAAGTGAGAGAGATGATTCCCCTGCGGTTCCAACAGTGATTTTATAAAAAGAGATGCTAGCTAAAACATTCAAGCATAAAAGAGAATGAAAAGCACGAAAGAAATCATGAAATGCACAATCTTCCTTCAATTTCTTTAAAATCGTACATCCTTCTTCCGAACAACGTTAACAGCACTTTCTATAAATATCTCTTTCTAAATTGGGAGGCTCATTGACAAAAACGGTTAACACATTTGCTAGAAGCATCAAGACTGTACATTTAGAAACATGACAAGGTTCTGCGTAGGCAAATTTTAATAATCAATTAAGCAACAAGAAAGTCTTGTCTACCCCAACAAAATCTTGATCATGTAATGAAAAATAACAGGCACACTACTTAAGATAAGTTGAAGAAACCCAGAGTAGCAAATAGGTTATCAGTGAAGTAGTCACTTCAAAACTCCTCAATCCTTTTAGTATGGGTATAGGTGGGATCAAAGCTACCATCAAGAAGGTTCCCAACAGCCACGAGAAAATAAAAGCTCCAGCCCTGCACCATAGCAACATAAATATGATTCCAAATTTTTTTACTGTTGCACCAATTCAGAATATTAATAACAGGGGGAATTTTTTTTTCATGTATTTTAAATCACGATGGGACATGCTATACTTGTGTATTTAGCATGACATGATGGATAGATACCCATGTGTTCGCTTATCATAAAACAATAATATACCAATTTTGGGTTAACAAAAGGATAGGAGTCATTCTGAAATTCTTATATGTAAAAGATTTGAAAAGAAAAACCCCCTACACATCAGGAACATCACAGACTATGTTCAATAGAGATAAAGTAATGAAACAGATATCACTGCATCTTACCCATAAAGGAAAGCTCGAATCTTGCTCTTCAGCCGTTCATGTATGAAGTACATGGTAGCAATCAGGGATATTGCTACTTGAAGGGTTGGGCCTTCTTCAGTTGGAAAGAGAATGGTGAGAACCCCAAGTACTACAAATGCAATGGATGTTTTTATGATAATCTTAGTAGATGGGGTTTGGAACCTGCTAAGGACAGCCTGCACAACACGGGACTGACGGACTTCCCTAACCCTTTTCTTGACGTCAATTTTTGGGTTCTTCCTCTCATAAAACTTCTGCATGATAATTTTGTCATGAGCAGACTCAATTGCATCAATACTTGGTTTGTGCCCTGCGTATTTCTGAACAAGGAAGTTTCTTGCAGCTTGAATTTCATCTTCAGAAGCCTCTCTACTTATTCCAAGTCTTTTGTATGGGTCGCGTATATTAATTCTAGGAAAGATAGCTGAACTTGCAGAGGCATAGAAGGAGAGAGTCTCAGAGAGTGAAAACAACATCAAATAAAAATAAACCATATTGACAAAAAAAAAAAAACAGTAACAAAAATATTAAAATGCATATTACACGGTTTTTGAAAGGGTCGTAAGAGAAAGTTGTGCATAGCTGTGTAACATGCATATTTGCAAGAGATTTATCAAATCATGCCCTTGCATGAAAATTTATGCACTATAAATTAACTACGAACCCATAATTACACGGTTGCCAATAAATTGTAAGACTAAATATTACCAGCTGATCCATCCGATAAATCACCAAAGGAAGCATCCATTGCACACTTGATCAAGTAAGTTTGTGGTTTCCTGCATTCTTGTCCAGAAACAGCCCAATAACATCTGTATGATTGCAAAAAGGAAAGTCAGGATCTACACAACAACCATTTATGGTTTAACAATTGATCAGTACCTTTCCAGACGGGGTAACTGAATCTTTTGTTTAGATTCCCAAGAGCTAGTAAAAGTTGAAATGCGCCTTGATGACCCTGACCCACATGTAGGTATCCTGAGACATCTTGAGGGACTACCAGTTAATCCAGACACAGACATCTTTACAAATTACAACAACTCAGCAGTTACTGTCACAAGGCTAAGGTCACTACAGAAGATAATCAACCAATGGCTGCAAACAACAAGAAGAAAATAATCACCGGCATTAAATCAAGAAGACAGTAATATAAATCATTCAATAAAGGTCAAAATGAAAAGCATCATGGCTACGTTGAGATTTCAATAGGCATAAAATTATCTTGGTCGTGCGAATAAAAGGATGATCTTCCAACAATGTTTAAGTTCTTGTGAAAAAAACTATTTAACTTATGAAAACAAACCTTTTCTTTTCTTTTCTTTCATACAAAATGTACGCAAGTTATCCTTTTTCTCTGGCTTGAGGGATTTTGGAACATAATTATATCGCGATTAATTAATATAATTTTCATAGTCCACTTCCAAATACGTGCATACAAACAAATGGCACTTAGTTTAAGATTGATCAATTGAGCAACTTTTCAGTAATGTGCTATATAACCTCAGCATCGAATGAACTAGGTAACAAATTTCATTTTGTTTTAAAACCAAGAATGGCCAAAAACAAGTAATGCATCCAACAAAGGGAAATGAAACCCATCCACGATATCGCAAAACAATTTGATTCTAGCTGACAGAGTTATAACACTACAACTATAACAAGTTGATGATAATTAAGAAAAAAAGAATGAAATTAACATGATTGAAAACTCATGCCATCTCCACAAGTGCATACAACACCATGTAAGCAAATGTAAAAAAGTAACATAATTCGTTTTTTTCAATCAATTGAAATTCCAGTACAGTTTCAATCTTTTATGGAATCCGAACTGAAAAAAGATAAAAAAAAAAAAAGGTAGCATTAACATAGCTTGAAGAAACACACATGACCGCATATGCATAGACAAAAGGCAATTATTAGGTCAAATTACACGAGTTAAAACTTACAGGTTTAGGGGCGACTGTTCCCCAATTTTCACAAGCCACCGATAAAGAGAGAGAAGAAGAAGGAGTCTGTCGACAGTGGATTAGGGTTAGCGATATGGGTAGGGTTTTTCTATCGGATACCTACGGGTTTTCGCTTTGGGTTATTTGTCCAAATAGCCACTTTTCCTATCCTTATTTGAAAAATAGCAAATTTGAAGATTTGCTATTTTTGGTAATTCTAGTCACCTTCACAAATTTGAAGATTTGTTAAGACAAAACCACTCAAAATTATAATGTAGACGGATTGATATATTAACGTGACAATAACAATAATCTAGACTAATTGAGACTAATTAATGCACCAACGTGACAACAAATTAGACTATTGAAAGAGTACTTAAATTAAAATGATAATAATCTTCTTTATTTTTCCATTTAATATACAAATTTAAATAAATTATTTTTAAAAAAATTAGTTACAAATTTAAATAAATTCCCATCCAAAACACCCAATGCACCAACACAAATGAAATTGGTCACGAATTTAAATAAATCCCTCTACGAAGGTCGATTATAGGGATGGATCTTTAGACCTTTTACCTTATGAGAAGAGTTAAATTAATTATGCTATCATCTTACAAACTAAAATAACAACAGTCTAAACTTATCAAGACCACTTAAAATTGAAGTGACGATCTAAATTTATCACGACTAATGTGAAGACTTAAGTGACAACTTTTAAAGAATTAAGTGGTAATAAATTAAAAAGTTTTATACATAGTAATAGGTTATGGAGCAAAGAATAGTGGTATCAAAATCAACCGAGTTTGATGTTACGACAATATAGATAAAATTAAAGATTAACGTGACAATTGGTGATGAAATAGTGAACCTGAGAAATATTGTTGAGTAGATGTGGACAGGCAGAGGAGGCAGAGGCCAAATTTGTTTAATTAATGGAATTATATAACATGTTTAATATTAGCATCTAGATTGGACGGTTAGGCACCCAACCCAATCCAATCATTGTTGCTTGAATATGATAAGTGGCTTGTTGCTATTTTACCTGGATATACAACACATGCTTGCGGCCCTTGCTTACATGAATGTGGAAATGCGACCTATATGAAATCAACTCACATGCTAAAAAAAACTTGTATGCACACAATAATCAACAGCTGCTTATGACAATTGCTTCTTCGATGCTGATAGATTTACAAGTTTTTCCTAATAATATAATGACAAGTTCTGTCTTCCTGTTTCAAGTGCATGTGTTGCGGGCAACAGGACATGACCAGTTTGAAGATTCATGTACACTTTGATGGAGACTAGGGTTCATGTATCAGCTGCTCTCTCATGAGGTTTGGACTGTTTACACATGTTAAATTCTGCCACTCAGCCGTCAAAAAGTGTACTAAACTCAAAATATAATGAATTATAAACAACAAGTGCTAGCTGTTTAATTACTAGAATAGATTGCAAATTAGACTGACAGTTGAGAGACACTGACTTTTTCTTGTCTTTTAGCTGGTAAAAGATTCATAGACCTGACTTGACTAACAACTAATCTCTCTCTCAAAACATTAAACAAGTTGATCTGCTTTTGAGGGGTTAATGATCATAACCACATAAATTCCTCTCCTTTTGCAAATGATTGGATTTGATTTGTAATCCTAACATGACCATCAATCATTGCACATGCCTCCTGTATTCCTTTGTTCATTAATTAATCTCACAAACTTGCACAAAAGAGACTGATACATTACTCACATCTTTGTCCTACTTGTGTTTAAAAAAGAAAAGAAGGTAAAGTTAAGGGAATATCTCTCCCTCTCTCTCCTTCAAATTCAAAGTATACATTGTTAAAATATTGTGGTAGCCATGTGTTGCAGGGCAGTCCAGACATATATAGCCAATCTATTCTTCATCTCTTTCTGCAGCCACTTGTGCACACCCACCACTACCACTACCTCTACCTCATTCTACTCCTCCTATACATATTCTTCTCTTCTCTGCCTAATGAATTTAGCTTGATATAGAGCCACTCCATTTCTTTTTCCATTGCTTCATCTCGCAGTACTTAATTAGTCCACAATGCTGCATATGAGTTTCCAAGATATGCTCTGGGATCGACGTGTGAGATGTCGTTACGAGAAGCTAACTGATGATGATAAGGAGAAGGTGGCAGCAGCAAGGCCTAGAAATAGAAGGTGTTGGGTGAAGAAAATGAATGGAGGGCTCAAGGGTCTTCGGTTATCGCGCCCAAGAAAACTTACATTGAAGTCATTGCCTGTCATGGTATTGCCAAGCAAGATAGTGAAGATCTATGCTGATATTTTGGAAAGTATGAAGATGGATGGTTTATGTCCCAATATCATCTTCACCACTCAATGGGGACTTCCAGTTTTAGCCCATCCATCTCTCAAATGTAAAAGGAATTGCTGACAACCGCCACACACCGCAGTAATCTTCTCTTGGGTCGTATTATTATGTAATGCTAACATGTAATTCCCAATGTATCTGATCATATCTTACCAGCTTCATTCCTATTTCGCATCTCTTAATCGAAAACACGGAGGATTTAATTAATTGCCTCTCTCTTTTACCTTCAGTAATTAATCTCTAGCTTGACTTGTGTGAGCCCATTATTGCCAATGAGTTTAGGACATGTACTGTTAGTTAAAATTATCTCTACAACATGTGAGACCTGTACTGCAATGATCTAGCTACTTAATTAAGAGACAAGCAATCTTGTTTAAATCATTTCTTATAGTTCTCCCCAATTCTTCTAATTGGTTTGCAAGAGTTTCATGTCATTAATTAATGGTTTTTAATTCTTTCTCTGGAACCTGCAGGGTCCTAATGCAAACTAAATAGAAGAACATGTAAGAGAATTTCAACCAACCTGTTGTAATTTGGCAAAATAAAGAAAGCAAATGAGAAGGCAATGAAGGGATATGAATCTCATATTGGAAAAATAGCAAAATGTCATGGCTTCTCAAGGCTATATAAGGAGACCAAGTCCTTAGTTTCTAATTGCACCAATTAAATACACTTAAAGCATTGTATTTAATTCTAATTAAATTCCTTTCTTGTATCTCTTATTTTAGAGTGTAGAAAGGTGTGAATTATTGTATGCTTTGAGAGAGTGTGAGTGTATTGGTGTCGTAGTTTAGAGAGAATAGTTTGTGTGGTTGTAATAATTTATCACATAGTGAATTTCTTTTTGAGGGCCGTGGTTTTTTCTCCTGGTTTTGGAGTTTTCCACGTAAATATTGTGTTGTGGTGATTGTTTTATTTTCTATTTTATTTCTCTGCTATTTCTGATCTTTAGCATATTTCTAGGGAGGTTTTGGGAGGTTAATTTTCCCAACACAACCCCTCATCAATCATCTTCTGATAATATATTAATTTTAGAGTAAAACTGAAGGCAAGGCCTCTAGATATATAATAGAAACCGAAAGCAGATTAGCTAGGAACAAAAAAGCAACAATACAACTGTTGTTTTCAGCTTTAATAATCTTGTATGATCACAAACTAACAAATAAAAGAGTAGTGGGAATAATATTATAACTCATTATCATTAATATTCATTATGTGGCGAGAGAATCCGCGTTTTGGTCATTGATAATTTTATATATGTAATGTGGCAGTTGCATGCAAAGGGAATCAAAATGAATGTACTCCTCCTTTATAATATAATTATATGGATTGGAGAACTCTTGAATTGAATAATAAAAGTTTGGTTGGTGGATAAAAGGCCATACATATCAAATAAAGCTCATAAATTAATGATTGAAATATCGCTGTAAAGGAGTTGAAGAGCTAGCTACTACTTCCTTTCCAACCTATACATGTAGTCCATGCAGCATCACACACAGTTTCCAAGACCCTTCTCT
Organism: Xanthoceras sorbifolium; assembly: GCA_003430845.1. Lineage (NCBI taxonomy): Eukaryota > Viridiplantae > Streptophyta > Magnoliopsida > Sapindales > Sapindaceae > Xanthoceras > Xanthoceras sorbifolium. Next base: position 7,386,334 of record CM010619.1, on the reverse strand, counting down.
CCCTATACATGTATATATAAAGCATAGATGCATCAGATCATGAGATGGTTTCTGTCATGTTCTGGCCAGCTAATTAGAGGATGATGATGATGTTTCAATGTAGTAGAATCAAGTTCCATGCATTGAAGGCATACAGTAAGATGTGGTGGCGAGTAGTGCCATGCACTAGCAGGAGGAGGAATATGAGAACAGAATCAAGGAAGGATATAGAAGAAATTCTAAAGACCAAGCTTGCAACCATCGAGGAAGAGCCTCCAGAGATGTGTGATTCAGAGAGTACTGTATCTCTATCATCATCACCACCACCAGCAGCAGCTACAAAAGCACAACATAGCTTTGCTAAAAAGAGAAAGACCAAGTTTGGGTCTGATTGGTGGTGGCCCAACTCAGCTTCAAAGACAAGTCTTTATCAGATTTTCATAACTGGGTATTGAGTTTGCTCTCCAAAGGTAGCTTTGATGGATTATGTTGATCTCTTCACCATCGTGTATATTTATAAGCCTAATGTGACCTTGTCTGTAACCATTTCTTATTAATCAGATAAATAACATAAGTTGTTATATTTGACTTTGTACCTTTGAAGACTTACAGTTGGTGTTGATTTGAATATGAGTTGATCACTGATCAGTTTAGTTAAAAACCGTTTATTATATTTCTTTGTTTTGTGTATTAGTAGATTGTATTAAAATCCATATAAAAGTTATAAAGGGTTATTTGTATTGGTGGTTAGAGTTTTTAAATTTCTTCTCTAAATGATGGAGGTTTAATACCTTATATAGTCATATAAATATTTAATTTTACCATTGTTTATAAAAATATAATTGTATAAATAGACCCTCCTATTATTAACAGTAATTTTTTAAATTATTAATTTTAATAGTTTTCATCTTTTATTATTAAAAATAATTATACAGACTGTATAATTTAATCTTCATTACTATTGATAATTTTCTGGTCAGCAAGAAATCATTTGATCTTGATTGTTTGTATTGTCAGTTGGGCACTAGAAGAGGGTATAGGTGAGGGGCCTTTTCAGGCCTCACAAATTCACAAATCACCTCTCTCTCTCTCACCAAACAATAAGAGGTTGACAAGGCTGCCACACCAACCACGAATTATCAACACGTGGCATTTCACTGTTCTTTCTATTGTCCTCTTGATGTGATTAACGTGTAAACAACCAAACACCAAATATTTATTTATTTGAATTTCAAAATAATAAATCATAAAAACGGGAAGGAATTCAATTGTTAGCGGTTACTGTGGTGAGTCACTGAGTTGGGAAAGAGAAAAAAAAAAAAAAACCAAAGACGTGAGAGAAACAGAATCTCTCTCTCGCTCTGTTTGCCGAAGATATCGACAACACCTTGTAATTCTTTCTGCTCTCAACTCACAATCGAAAACTCCAATTCAACTTGGTTTCTAAGAGGGTTCTTCTTTGTTTCTCCTCTAATCAACAATTGAACGTGATCCCTTTCTCTACTTTTTCTTTCTTCATCAGATAAACAAGAGACCTTGATTGTTGTTTTCTTTTCTTCTTCTTTTGTTTCTGTGTACATAATCTGTTCATGTCCCAGTCTGATAACCAAATATTGGAAGTTGTTGGTGGTGGTGATGAGGAAGTTGGTGGTGGTTGTGGTGGTTGTGGTGGTGGAGGTGGTGGGGTCCATGGCAATGATGGAGAGAAGAAGCAGAGAGGGTTTGTTTCTACAAGGAATTTCAGAAGAGCAAAGCATGTGGTCCTCTCTTCAATCTCAAATGCCAAGAAAAAACGAAAACAACAACAACCCCACCAAAACAAAACTCTTCCTTCTTCTTCTTCCTCCTCTGCTGCAAATCCTACTCTTTCTGGTACCAGTTGTAAAGGTTGCTGCTTTTGTTTCACACAACCCCATACTTTGGATTCACCTGTTGAGTCTCACTGTAGCGACCCTAATGATCCTAACTACATGTTGAAGTCCTTGATTGAGAAGAATGATTTTTACTCTAAAGAATCCAATCCCCATCGTGATTATCTCCCTTGACTTGCTCTTGTTATTGTGTATTGTTTTTTGTACACCATCTTGAAAAGTGTAGAGCTTTGTTGTTTTGTTGATTTGGTGATCATACATGTTTTTGCTTGGGAGAACAAGCAAGAAAGGTCATTGATTTCGCCTTTTTGGTTTCAAGAGTGTTTGTTCTACATTGTAGATTGAGAACTGAGTTGCAGTTTTTAGATTATGCCATGAGTCATATACATTGGACCATCATATGCTTAGCAAGAAGTTGCAACCTTGGCTTCTACCATTGTTCGTGAAGCTTGCTTGCTTGCGTATGTATACTCAGACCCATCAAATTCAACAGGTTTTGTGGAAGTGAAGGGAAGAGTACTAGAGTGAAGTGTGTCTCCCAAACCATTTTTTTCTCTTCAAACTGTAGAGAAACATTTTTGCTTAATTGATTGATATTCATATTCCTGAACATATTAGGTTGATTGTTTTTATACTTATTATTATTAATTTTTGTTCTATGTATACCATAAGGCTGTTCTTTTACATTATTACACACATAATTTGGTGTTCTGTGTAGGAATTGTGAGAGAATTCTAAAGTTGGAGTTGAGCTCCCCATGTAGAGTCCTCTCATAAATTTCTGTATGTTGCACGGGAATATGTATAGAAGTTCTAGACCTAGTCCTTTCTCCTACTTGTGTTGCATTGGCTGAGTTTTTGAGAAACAGTATGGGTGGTGTTTTACAAGAAATTAGTGCTCATGTGTCCATGCCACTCTCAGTTAAGTTTGAAAACTGTTGACCAAGAAAAACATAGACAGTAGAATTTAGTACCTAAAGATCATGGAGTGAAAAAACTTCATTAAATATGTTCTTCAGTTTTTCAACAATAATTTTCATCAATTAGAATGGATGTGATATGAGAATCTTCATCGATGTTAGTATTAAGCTGATCAATTTCTTATTTTGAAGCTGATAAAGCAGGTAAGGCTGCTTAAATTATTTACAATCATTGTATTGATAACATCCAAGAAATGGTATGATAATATTGTTGGCTGCTTGCTTGCTTGTATGGTGAGATACATTTTGTTTAGGCTTCCTTTTGAAGCCTAACAAATAATTGTAACTGAAAGGGTTTGCTGCTAGTTCTTTGCAATATTGTGTGATCCTCTAAATCACGAAGACTGCATAAAATTGAACAAGCATCTCTAAGTAATATAAATTTCAACTTCCCAGAATTTTTTGCCGAAGAAATATCATTAGCCTCCATGAATCTTTGACTTGATGAGCAATTTGATTGTCAATACTATGAAGCAAATCATGCAACTTATCCCAAAGGATTTCACTATTTGCATAAGATGCCTGACTGCTAAAGTCATACCAAAAGCCTCGTAAACCATGTGGTTTTATGTCCAGGATATGCGAGGATTTATTCTCTGCTATTCATTCAGCAGTCGTGGCAGCATATTCCTACTGCTTCTGCCACTCTTTATAGTTCATTTCTATCATTCTTTGTGCAAAATGTAAACTATATCTGTAATTGAGGACTCACAATATCACTTGTGTACATATCTCTGATAGGAAGGTTGGAGGATGATAACCTGACCTTGTCTTATGTTAAATAGCTCATATCCATGAGTAAGACAGCGCCTGTGGACAGTAGATATGAAATGCATATATTGTTTTTGACAGAAGCTTATGATTGAATTGGCTTAAAGGGTTTTCAAGTTTCATATTCTTTGAGCAAAAGCTGTCTTTTTCAATGTTCCACTTGCCAGAATCAATCAATAATGACAGCCTGCAGTAAATTAGCAAGCATTTTTTTTAACATGAATAAGCATCAATCTTGCTGGAGGCAAAGGCAGGCATCAAGAAACACTAATTGGAATATTTGTTTAGCAGATGATGAGATATTATTCCAATTCCTATTGATAGAAGGCGAATGGTATTAAGTTCTAAATTGAATAATTTACAGCACAAAATATAAATGTGGAGAATTTGTAGCTAATGAGAGCAAGGTTGATGAACCGTAGATGATGGTTATGTTATGTTCATTAAATCAAACTTCACAGAAAATATGGTTGAAATTATTGCACCTAACTGTTGTTCAAGTGCTTTTATATATGTACTTGTACAAAGCTCTCGATTGGGACAATGCCAGCTAGAACAGAAGAGGATATAAATTCCAGTGACACAGCACATGCCAATCAGTGTTATAGGAACTATAAAACAGGAAACCAAGTTGTTAGTATCACCAACCCTGTAAATCCCATTCCTTTTCAGATTTTGGTTAAATGTAGCTGCACGCCTTCAATTTCAGCATACACGACTAGTATTTGGTCAGGGAATGGAATTATTGTGCAGGGTCGAAAACTAAATAAAATCTGCCACATCCCACCTAGTTAATAAGTGAGATGAGATCCCTGAATCCTGCTAAGTATACATGTTTCCATCTTATGGACAAAGAACTTAAACAGTTAGATGTGAAGTTATGTAAAGTTTAAAGTGGACAATATCTCTATAATGGATCGGTGCGAAGAAATGGACAGTGGGCTAAGAAAAAGGATATGGAAAATGGGCCATGAAGATCGGAGAAAGGCCATCAGTCTCAAAGGGATAAAAGGATAAACTTGGGTCTTGGGAGATCCTACAGTCATGTCATGTGTAAAAGGGGGTATGGGGCAAACTGTGAATTGGGTGGCACCTGTCAGAGAGAGAGAGAGAGGATGGACCTATGCACACTGCACGTGACTACCATAATCTCTTGTTTCATCTGCTTTTTTCTCAGTTTCACTGTTTCAATCCCATGGCTGGCACCATCTTCACTGGTCAGCCCCATCCATTTAAACACTCACTTCATTTTATATTAACAATCTTGGTTGCAGTCATGCATCCCCCCATTGCCATGTTAACATTTAGCAATCCGCTGTTTTAAGTCACAACCGAACCGACTGATGTTATTATACAAAACATATTAAAGAGAGAGATAGGACGAATCAAAATCTGTTTAAATGCTATTTTTGGTAGTGAGAAGTGAATAAACTAGCTTTATAATCCTTATTTGGAAAGTGCATATCTCTGTATCGTAATATTGTAACATGATAATAATATAATTGTGCAACTGGATTTATATTGTATCAATAAACCAATACTTTAATATATTGATGGGGGATGCCACCCAGACAAACCCACCCATCACGATATTCAAGTTTATATCTTTTTATTTTTTAATAATATTATTGTTTGGCATTAGCATGGTGGTCCCATGTTAGTGGTACCTGTTTCAAGAAGCTGAGGGCGGTGTCGAAATTTTCTACTCTTTTTTTTTTTCTTTTCTTTTTTTACTGCAAACGAAACATGATGGGAGATGTTGTCGGATTGTAGCTTCAAATGGGCAGACTTGTTGCAGGGGATTCTCGTTTCTCTGCTATTCTTGACCCAAGTTTGAACGAGACTGGATCTTAGTTAGCTGACTTTCTTTTTCTTCTGCTGCTGCTACTGCTTTCCTCAGCTCAACAAGGTTCCAAGCTTTCATTTTCTTTCTTTTTAAGTTGTCAAATTACTTCCCTTTTAAGCTTAACGACTATATGGGGTTTATGGGTTCTTTTTATTTTTAGAAAGTTTTGTTCTTTGAGTCTATACTTGTGTGTATTGCTGTTTGGTCTTAGTTTTTGAGAATTAGTTTCCAGCTGAAACATTTTCAATGACTGGTTAATGGGTTTCCTTTAGCTGAGCCTGAGCTAGTGCTATTTGTGCTTTGATCATAGTAAGTTTAGCTTCATAGTAGCGTGTAGAATTGAATGAATAACTTTAAATCAGAGCAAGTGAGACTTTTAAGTAAATGTTCAATGTTCTGCTAGCAAAATTGATTGTTTTTTATACTGTTCACTTTTCAGCATGAGATGAAACATTAAAAATATCTTATTTTACTGGTTGGCATCATTTTTTCCGTATGCTTGTGAGAAATTAACTACTGATTATATATATATATATATATATATATATATATATGAATTGACCAAGTATACTAAGTTTTCTTTCATTGAATTCGACATAGAATCTTTTTGACATTTTTGTCATTTTTAAAGCATATACTAAAGTTCTTGAACTCTGCTGCTGTTGTTGTTATTCTTAGTATTAGTGCTGGTATGATGATGATGATGGCTAAAATGACTATAATCATTTATGTTTTGGGATCAATTTTATCAGTTTTTTAAGTTGTTTGAATTCATTGGGACTTATATTTTTCAATTTTGGTTCTACTCATAGTTTTCAATTTTGGTTCTACTCATATTTTTCCATTTTGGTTCTTTTCTCCGTTTTACCGCATTTAGGAGAAAATGTCTTCTTCGAGGCCAGGCCAATCATCCAGCCATTCAGGTAGATCAAGACACAGTGCTAGAGTTATTGCTCAGACCACTGTAGATGCAAAACTTCATGCAGATTTTGAATCATCAGGGAGTTCCTTTGACTACTCAACATCAGTGCGAGTTACCGACACAGCAGTTGGAGATCAACAACCTAGGTCGGACAAAGTAACCACAGCATATCTCCATCACATACAGAAAGGCAAGCAGATCCAGCCATTTGGGTGCTTGCTAGCCTTAGATGAGAAGACTTTCAAGGTCATTGCATTCAGTGAGAATGCTCCTGAAATGTTGACAATGGTCAGTCATGCAGTCCCAAGTGTTGGAGACCATCCAGTTCTAGGCATTGGAACTGACATAAGGACTATCTTCGCTGCCCCCAGTGCCTCCGCATTGCAAAAGGCCCTAGGATTTGGAGAGGTTTCTCTTTTAAATCCCATTTTGGTCCACTGCAAGACTACTGGGAAGCCCTTTTATGCAATTGTTCACCGAGTAACAGGTAGCTTGATCATTGATTTTGAACCTGTGAAGCCTTATGAAGTTCCCATGACTGCTGCTGGGGCCCTGCAGTCATACAAGCTTGCAGCCAAAGCAATTAATCGCTTGCAATCTTTGCCTAGTGCAAGCATGGAGAGGCTTTGCGATACTATGGTTCAGGAGGTGTTTGAACTCACAGGTTATGATAGGGTCATGACCTATAAGTTTCATGATGATGATCATGGCGAAGTAATCTCTGAGGTTACAAAGCCAGGCCTGGAGCCGTATTTGGGTCTGCATTATCCAGCCACTGACATTCCTCAGGCTGCACGTTTTCTATTTATGAAGAATAAGGTCCGGATGATTGTGGATTGTCGTGCAAAACATGTCAACGTGCTTCAAGATGAGAAGCTTTCCTTTGATCTAACATTGTGCGGCTCAACCCTAAGAGCACCTCATAGTTGCCATTTACAATATATGGACAACATGAATTCAATTGCTTCTCTAGTTATGGCAGTTGTAGTTAACGAGGGAGATGAACAGGCTGACAACCCTAATTCAGCACAACCTCAGAAACAAAAGAGACTTTGGGGTTTAGTGGTCTGCCATAACACGACCCCAAGGTTTATTCCATTCCCTCTGAGGTATGCCTGTGAGTTTCTGGCTCAAGTATTTGCCATACATGTCAATAAAGAGTTGGAGTTGGAGAGTCAGATTATTGAGAAGAATATCCTGCGTACTCAGACACTCTTGTGCGATATGCTCATGAGGGATGCACCCTTGGGTATAGTGTCACAGAGTCCCAATATTATGGATCTTGTCAAATGTGATGGGGCTGCTCTATTATACAATAACAAGATATGGAGACTAGGAGTGACTCCAAGCGACTTCCAGCTACATGATATAGCCTCATGGCTTTTGGAATACCATATGGATTCCACAGGGTTGAGTACAGATAGCTTGTATGATGCAGGTTTCCCAGGGGCACTGGCTCTTGGTGATGTAGTCTGTGGAATGGCAGCTGTGAGGATTACTTCCAAGGATATTATTTTCTGGTTCCGGTCCCACACTGCCTCTGAAATTCAATGGGGTGGTGCAAGGCATGAACCTGGTGAGAAGGATGATGGTAGGAAGATGCACCCAAGATCATCGTTCAATGCTTTCCTTGAAGTTGTTAAGACAAGGAGCTTACCCTGGAAGGACTATGAAATGGATGCAATCCATTCTTTGCAGATTATATTGAGAAATGCATTCAAAGATATGGAAACCCAGGATATAAACAACAAATCGATCCACTCGAAGCTCAGTGACCTCAAATTAGAAGGGATGAAAGAGCTTGAAGCAGTGACAAGTGAGATGGTCCGCCTTATTGAAACAGCAACAGTACCAATTTTGGCACTTGATGTTGATGGGCTAGTTAATGGGTGGAATACAAAAATAGCTGAATTAACTGGTCTTCCTGTTGATAAAGCAATAGGAAAGCATTTCCTCTCACTTGTGGAAGATTCTTCAGTTGACATAGTCAGAAAAATGTTATACTTGGCATTGCAGGGTATGTCATAATTTAACATTTTCATTTTTACCCATATATTTAGCCTTTTTAGTTCTGTACATGTGCATAAGCCTGGGTGTACACGTCGCCTATGAATATGTGTGTGATCTTATTTAATAGTGCCATGCCCATGCATGTGCATATATAAAGAAGATTGAGATGTCTCACTGATACATTTAATCCTATATTGTATGCTTAAAAGATAGGAAAAAGAGAAACTTCCAACTCCTCCGCACTCATCACATGGAGTGAGCAGAAATGGGTTTATGTTTTTGGTGCTTGAAATAGTGTAATTCAATTTACATTTCCCAAGATTTGTGACATATTGCTAATGTTCTTCTTTTTTCCTCTGTTTCTTATCAGGGCAAGAGGAGAAGAACATCCAGTTTGAGATAAAAGCACATGGGTCTAGGAGTGATGCTGGTCCCATTAGTTTAATTGCGAATGCCTGTGCAAGCAGGGACCTTCATGAAAATGTTGTTGGGGTTTGTTTTGTGGCACAAGATATCACTGGTCAGAAGACAGTTATGGACAAATTCACCCGGATTGAAGGAGATTACAAAGCAATTGTGCAAAACCCAAACCCATTGATACCCCCCATATTTGGTATGGATGAGTTTGGATGGTGCTCCGAGTGGAATCCAGCAATGGAAAAATTAACTGGGTGGAAACGAGAAGAAGTAGTGGACAAATTACTTTTAGCAGAGGTTTTTGGGATCAACATGTCATGCTGTCGACTCAGGAATCAAGAGTCGTTTGTAAATCTTGGCGTTGTACTAAATAATGCCATGACTGGTCAGGATCCTGAAAAGGTGCCTTTTGGTTTTTTCGCTCGGAATGGAAAGTATGTGGAATGCTTGTTGTGTGTGAATAAGAAATTGGACAGGGACGGAGCGGTCACTGGTATCTTCTGCTTCTTGCAGCTTGCCAGCCATGAATTGCAACAAGCACTTCATATCCAGCGATTATCGGAGCAAACTGCCATGAAGAGATTGAAAGCACTGGCTTATATCAAACGGCAGATCCGGAATCCTCTCTCTGGTATTATATTTTCTAGAAAAATGATGGAGGACACTGATCTAGGAGTAGAACAGCAAAAGCTTTTGCATACCAGTGCACAATGCCAGCGCCAGCTTAATAAGGTTCTTGATGACTCGGACCTTGATAGCATCATTGATGGGTATGATAAACTCCAATGTATAATTAGAGATATTCACATTCTTTCACATTACACTTCACCATGCACTTCTCAAAACTAAAGTGTCTTTTAGCATAGAAGTTCTGCACTGCATCCCATGTCCTAGATTCTTAGAAAGACAAGTAGATTATATTGCATATATCATATTAGACGAGGGTTTCTGTCACTAGGAGCTACTAATTAATTTGCACCAATTGCTTACATATTTATTTATTTTTGGGTAGAACAATCTGTTCGTATAAACTTGAGTTCATAAGAAAGGACCCAATAACTGTATATAAGCTCTTAACATTTGAAGCTTACTAAAGTATAGCATGGTCATGAAAAGATGAAGTGTAAGCTACATATTTCGGTTATATCAAGCAGAACTGTGTTAGGAATTAGGTTTGTATCCCAACTGTACATAGCTTATGAACCATGCACTGTGTAAATACTACTGGAAACTAAATATTAAACCCTTATCTATCTTACTCGATTTAGGCATGATCAGTGTTATTACCAATTTTTTTCAATCACTTAACGTTCTCCTGGGATATACCTTGTCTGGTTTGTAGCAATTAATGAAAATTTAACTGTTTCCATATTTTCCATATAATTTACCTTTTCCACTTTTTGTTCAACTCATATGTCGATGGTTAGAATTCTCCCACCAAGCATATCAACTGCCTTTCGGTTCCCGTGATGGATTGTTTGTTTCACCAATTTGTTGTCTGAACCTATGGCTAAGACTTATATGAATATTCACTAATGGATGCTTCCTAGTGTATCTGATAGTTTGAATTCACCATATGATGCGTATCATGGGTTAAAGAATCTGTGGAGAATGATGGTGATTCTTTACTTTTTTTTATTTTTCTCACTGAGATCTGTTGTAACCTAATACTTCTTTTCTTTTCTTTAATTTTTTTAACAGCTACTTGGATCTGGAAATGGTCGAGTTTACTTTGCATGACATATTGGTTGCCTCTATCAGTCAAGTCATGATGAAGTGCAATGGAAAGGGCATCCGCATAGTTAATGAAACAGCAGAAGAGATCATGACTGAAACATTATATGGAGATAGTATTAGGCTTCAACAGGTCTTAGCTGATTTCTTATTGGTATCGGTTAATTTTACCCCAAATGGAGGCCAGCTTATTGTTTCAGCTAGTTTGACCAAAGATCAGTTAGGGCAATCTGTCCATCTTGTTCACTTGGAGCTCAGGTATTCTTCAATCATGTCAAATTCCTAGAAATGCCTATGTTACTTTATTACCTACTGGCTTCGTTAACTTTAGTCTGAACACCTGCTCATGTGCATGAAGAATACATAGACTTGATGCATGCAAATTCGTTCAACTTTGATGTATAAATATGATCTACTTATACTGGAAGATTGACGGAAGCTATAACTTGTCACTTTTATGTTTGGGACCAGGATAACACATGCTGGTGGCGGGATACCTGAAGCATTGCTGGACCAAATGTTTGGAACTGATGGGGATGCATCTGAGGAGGGCATTAGCCTTCTAATCAGCAGAAAACTGGTAAAGCTAATGAATGGAGATGTACAGTATTTAAGGGAAGCAAGGAAGTCTACTTTCATTGTATCTGTTGAGCTTGCTGCAGGACATAAGTCACAGAGCTAATCAATTTTTGGGGAAGTAAGTTCCGATGTGTTCCTTACAGATAGAGGATTTTGAAGTTCAATGATGTATTTTACCAACTATGTGGTTTCCCTTTGGCCTATTTCTGTTGATCCAAATTGTAGATAATGTTGTGTCGTTTCTCTTTGCAAACAGCTTCATGCTTGCTTAACCATTCTAGCTTTTTGTCATCTTTCCTTCATAATGGCATTATTTCCATGCAATGCAAGAAAACCGCTTTGCCATCTAATCTTTGGTTTGAGGTTCTTTTCAGATATATGTTGTGACAGAGTAATTTTGTGTACTATGCCTTCTACATTTGATATAACAAATATGTACCTGAATTTGGAAGGCTGTGCTTGATAAGATTACATGTCCATGCCCTTCCCAGAGTGGGTTGGATGAGATTATAAAGAGGTTGAAAAGATATATTATGTGCCTGAAGAAATATGATATCAAAATTACTCATTAATGGCAAGTCTTTTGATTAAGTAAATGATGACAATATGTTAATATGTAAGGTTTGTATTCTAGTTGTATTCCTTGCTGCTCTGCTGCATGATTGATCAGTACTTTTCAACTAACCATTATTTCTTCTTACTCTGTTCAGCTGCTACTTCTTTAACTTGTCCTTTTTGCTTTTCACTTTTTATTTTCTTTTATCATTTCCCTCTCAAATCATTTTGTTTTCTTACCAATAATACACTTTTAAATCTCCATGATTGTCTCAGCAGATTCCTTTCCAAGATGAAAAGCCAAGTATTTTATCATTTGTTTTCTTAAAAAGACAAGATCAACAGTATCAAATGTCAATAATCAATACAAAGTTGTGTTGAAATTGACAAGTTTCAACTCTCTCTACCTCTCTGTCTCTTATATTTTAAAAAAAACAAAAATATGTAATTTCTATATATGTCGGTTAACATTGATTAATTAAATTATGAGCCCACTTAGAGAATGTTAAATGTAGTTAAAAGGTTGTGATCAGATCATCATCATAAAAATGGACAATAGTACTTGTGTGTTTGCAGTTTAGAGTATCATTAAAGAATCTTTTGGGACATAAAATGGCCCATCCGATTCCTTCCGGGGTTGGCAGAAATATTAAATATAGATAAAGGAAGCAATGCCAAGGCTGAAAAGGTAAGGAATCCATTAGGTAGCATGGAGGCATGGTTATTAATTTAATAAAATAACTAATCTCTCCAATAAAATATATGATTTTGCACTTAATAACATGATTGAGATTGACCTGTCTAAATCTAATCCATAATATTAATATTAATATTAATATTCATATAACAAATCTAGAAACCCATTTTGCTGTGGCAAACTGGCAATCAAAACAACTTGTTTGAAAAGGTTACCCAACCCTTCAAAATTAAGTTGTTCAATTACCCTTTTTTTTTTTAATAATTATAATTAATTCGGGAATCAAAGAGGATAAATTATTAGACAAACCTCAAGGATATAAGTGTGAGGACAATTATAACCTCAAGGGTATAAGGGTATAAGTGTGAATTTTTTTAAAGACTAAATAAATACTGAAACTTGAATAATATTTTTTTTTTCTAATTACGGGATAAAAGTGTTAGATTATTCTTAAGATAGAAACATTTGAATAAAAATAAATTTATAAATATTATAATTATAATTAAGTGATTATGTATTAAGTGATAAGTCAGAATTTTTAACTTTTTATTTTATCCTAATTATATACAATACTTTATAGAAGGTTTATCGATTGCTCTGTTTTTTAGTATTGGTGTTAGTTATCATGCAACCCACCTAAAAATTAGTCAGTCTAGTCCTGAGAAGTTTTATTTAATTATTATCAATGAAAATGTTGTAAAATTCTGCCGAAATTATTATTAATTATTTTTTTTTTTTTTTGTTGGAGGAAAAAGAAAATGAAAGAAAAAGACAAGGAAACGTTTTTGTTGTTTTGTTTTTGAAAGAAGAGAAATTGTAATAGAAAGTAACAGGAATTCTTCTTCATCGATCACAACAACATGAACAAGAACAACAAAATCTATTTAATTAATTGAATTGAAATCAACTAATTAAAATCAAGTATCATCTACTTCTTGGTCTTGGGTGCAAGCCTCGATTTGATCTTCTCAACTTCCTTAGTACCAACCTGGAAAGCCTTGGTCAGGACATGGTCAGGCACCGGCGGCGACGCCGCGAACAATGTAGCGGCAATCGACTGAGTCCCCGGAAGCTGGCTATTGAAGGCGGCGATCACGGCTGCTCCCACCTTCCCGTTGTTCTTCTGGAAATGCACCAACCCTCTTGGGAACACAAACACCTCACCCTTCTTGATGGACTTGGATATGAGGACATTGGCGGTGGTTATGAAGCCCACGTCTAGCTGACCCTTCAGGACGAAAACCACCTCGGTGGCGCGTGGGTGCGTGTGAGGTGGGTTAAGTCCACCTGGGGCGTAGTCAATGCGCGAAAGCGAGACGCCCAGAGTGTTGAGGCCTGGGACCTTCTGGACATTGGCTCCGGTCACTAGCGAGCCCATACTGTTGTTGGTCGCCCCCGGTTTGGCTAGTATGTCGGAGAAGAAGTCCATTTCCGATATGTTTGACTTGCAGGGAAATCCATTGACTTTCACCGCTGTACATGTACATTAAGGTTAAATTTTTACTGTAAAAAATTATATTAATATGAGTATTAAATGATCATTTTCTTAGGTAGAGTAGAATAATGAAAAGGAAAAAAAAATCTTTCTTGGAGTAATAATTAAAACAGAAAGGGAAGTTGTGAAAGTAAAAGCTAGACCACCAACCAGAGGTTGTTCCAAAAAGTAATTAACAAGTAATCAATAATTATTTGAATGATTAATTGATGAGTTAGGGGGAGAGAATCAATGATTAGTAATGAAATTTGTGATGATAATTAACAAGTATGGATGGAAATTGAGAGAAAGTATACCGGAAGTGAGATCGGCAACACAAACATCTTGAAGCAAGTCAGGATCTGCGATGGAGACACTCAAGGCCACCGCCAAAACCACCACGAAGAGCAGCAGTGTCTTTACAGCCTCCATGGTTGTGGTATTATATATGTTGTCTTGTTATTGAAGAGAGGTTCGAGTTTTCGAGAGAGAGAAGAGAAAAGTTGGTTTGAAAAATAATGAATGAAAAGTGTGTATATATATATATATATATAAAGACAAGAGAAGTTGACAAAAAGGAAAGAGAGAAGAGAAATGGAGAAGTTAACAGTAGAGCACGAAACATGCCTTCTTAGACCTAAAGAAAAGTCATCGCGTAAAAAAACTCCACAACACGTCTAAATTGTTTAATCTAATTTATTTATGATAAAAATACTAATTTAACTTGTTAATATTTTAAGTTTAATTTAATGTAGTTTGGTGATAAAAATACTAATTTAACTTAATAATATTTTAAGTTTGTAAATAGTATATTAAAAAAAAAAAAAATAAAGGTTGTTTGATCAAATAAATCATATCCAATTATGACAATTATAAAATCTATAGAAGATGAATAGTAAAAATAAAAAGTTAATTAGGTCCTAAAAGTATGGAGTTTTTGGGATGGGGATGACTTTGGGTTTGGATAATGTAGTTTATACACGAGGTGTGAGTTGAAACCTCCCAAAGGCATGATAACAACCAAACTAATAGTATTCTTTAAATAACATTACATTTATAATTATATGGTCTTCACGTGCTCATATCTCAATTGGGGAATACCACTTCATGTAAGTAGAATAGTGAAATTGAATAAATAAATATAGGTGGCAATTATTTAAAACCAATTTTAACATCATAGGGTTGTGAATTTTATTGAATATTATCCATAAGAGACATGCCAGTAACAGTTGTCTTTGTAGAAGCAATCGCTTCTTTAATAAGTGTTTTCAAACATTTAAAAAAAAATTATATATAATTTAATTTTAGTACTTATATTTATATTTTTAATTTTTATAATTATTAGATTATTATAAATACATCAATTTAGTCCATATAAAAAATTATTTTTATATTATTATTTTATAAAATAAAATTATTGTACTTATAATAAATTAGTGGTTATAAATTTTTTTTTTTTTTTTAAGGGAAAAGATTTCATAAACCGGCTCAAAGAGCACAACACAAACAAAGTTAATTTGAACAATCGTTTAGGACTAAATTCTCCACACACAGAGGACTATCTTCTAACCAAATAAAATTATTAACAAAAGAAAGACTAAAAATTTACAAGACGATGAGCCACCTGATTAGCTAGCTTAGGAATAAAATCCAAAGAAAAACCATGATGTAATTAGAGTAAAGAGAGAATTTCCTCAATCACTATCCTGATCTCGGAAAGCGTGGCAAAATTAGCCAACACTATATTAACAATACTCTTCGCATCTGATTCCAACCTAACAGGAACGAGCCTAGAATCGATAATCAGCCTTAAACCACGAAGAATCGCAAGAGCTTCAGCAATTGGAGGAGAATAAGAAGCCTTGAAACCTTGAGCACAAGATGCCATAACCAAACCATGACAATCTCTAATAATAACTCCAATACTCGTACGACCGTTAAACTCATCAACAGTTGCATCAGTATTGATTTTGAACAACCCAACAATAGGAGGCTTCCACTTTACATCTTTGCATCTCTGAACCAAAGGAACACTATCGATCGACGCAGCAACACAGAACTCCTCCACGAAAGAAGATACCCCACCAACACCATTCTGGAGACACAGATCCTTTCCCAATTGCACAAGGAAATCTCTAGAACTCTAAATGCGCCACCAAACAACGCAAAGAGAGCTAAAGACTTGAGGAGACACCTGCTGACGACACCATAAAACCACATCTAAAAACTCCACCATCTCGCCCAAAGAAAGTGGCAATATAAGCAGCGAAACACAACTGTCCCTCAAGCAGTCCAATTTCGAGCACCACCACAGCGTATGCAAAGTGGATTCAGCCTTCATGTGACAACAAGGACACTCAACCTCGAGAGGAACACAATGATTAAATAAGTTCACTTCAGTTGAGAGCCACCCATTGCAAGCTTTTCAAAACAAAATTTTAATCTTGGATAGAAGTTGCATTTTCCAAAGAGAATTCCACCAAGAGACTAGCTCATGCAAACCTGAATTGCTAGGAGAAGAGGAACACTGACGGTCCAACCTATAATCGCTTTTGACTGAATAAGAACCATCTTTCTCATAGTGCCAACAAAGAGTATCCTTTAGGTTCAAAGAATTAGACGGCAAACTAAGAATAAGGTCGGCATCTGCAGGAAAGAAAGCTTATCGAACCAGTTGCGAATTCCAAACTCTAGACTCTGACCGCAGTGCACTAACCAATCACAAAGAGCCAAGGATCGGCAGGGAGACCACCTTAAAGGAGAGCGGCCGAGGAAGCCACCTATCGTGATAGGCCAAATTGGAGAAGTACCTTACCCCAAATTAAGCTTTTCCATTGAAAAGAACCTGAGGGCGATGATTTTGCCTGAAGAAAATTCGATTGAGGAAAATAACAACCCTTGAGAACTCTTACAACTAAAGAATTCAACTTCCGAATAAGATGTCATTCCTTGTTTCGCTAAAAGAGCCTTATTAAAAGAAGTAAAATTCTGGAAGCTAAGACCCCCTTCACATTTTGGTAAACAAAGTCTATCTTAGGAACATCAATGAAGTTTAAGCAACTTCTCATACCTTTCCCACCAAAACCGCGCACAAAGCCTATAGAGCTATGAAATCAGGACTTGAGAAAGCTTAAAAAGGGACATAGTATAAGCCGGAATAGACTGAATAACCCCTTTTAACAAAACCTCTTTACCACATGCCGAAAAAAACCTTACTTCCCCACCCTCGAAGTTTATGCCAAACACGATCAAGGATACTTTGAAAAAGTTGCCCCTTGTTTCTGTTCACAACACTGGAGAGCCCCGAATACTTAGTATGACACCCAACGGCCCTAACTCCTAACAACTGAGCCAAAATCTGACCATCAGCACCCGAAATTTTTCTACTAAACCACATCGCAGATTTACTAAAATTCACAACCTGCCCCAAAATTCTAAAGTACTGATCCAAAATTAATTTAATATAAACACGCTCAGAAGTAGAAACTTTGGTAAATAACAAACTGTCATCTGCGAAGAAAAGGTGTGTAATCTTCGGACCAAAACGATTGCACCTGAAACCTGAAAATAAACCTAGAGACTCAAACCGGCGAATAAGGCTAGAGAACCCCTTAGTGCAAATCAGAAACAGATAGGGAGATAAAGGATCTCCCTACCTCAAACCTCTAGTTGGAATCACCTCACCCGTAACTTCGCCATTAATCAAG
The DNA here is from genome assembly GCA_003430845.1 of Xanthoceras sorbifolium. Taxonomy (NCBI): domain Eukaryota; kingdom Viridiplantae; phylum Streptophyta; class Magnoliopsida; order Sapindales; family Sapindaceae; genus Xanthoceras; species Xanthoceras sorbifolium. The sequence continues at coordinate 7,368,793 of CM010619.1, read as the reverse complement.
AAGGAGTACGCCACAGATGAAATTATATATAAAATTTGAAAAAAAAATGTTTGAAGACACTTATCGCATTATAAATGGGCGACTGCTGCTAGCATGATAAGAATCGACAATTGAACTAATTGCATTAAAATGAATATTGGTGAAATCGATACTATCATTAAACGAATTTACTAATATTTAAACATGATTAATAGATTGTATTCATGTTGACATAAAATTAAATGAATGACACAAATACAATATGATATAATGAATTATCACCTCTAAAAAACCAATTTTTTACATACCAAATTGAACTCCTTTCTTCAATTGAGAGTAAAGGTTAAAACAAATAATAATTGAAGCAATTAAGGAACAAGATTAAGGTCAATCATTCTAGTATTGAAATTGTCTTTATTGTATTTGTATAATATTCCATATTACCATGACTTGGGCGACTTGCACTAAGCTACCCTGAGTTTATGCATAATTACACGTATAATATCAGTTTACCGTTTATTACACTCAAGTATCCTTGACCATGTTGACTTCGTTAAAACTAATCATTGACCAATTTTTTTTTAAAATGACATAAATACCCTTGTTAATAAATATAAAAATAACATTAAAAAATAGTAATTAATAAAAAAAATAATAATTAAAAAAGTAATAATAATTCACCATCTCCACCATTATCATCTTCCTCAATCAATCCACCATCTCTTTCATTCAATTCATTCAACTCTTCATATTCATCACCATCACCCATCCATCTTCAACAATTAATCTATCAACTATCCACCTAAAAATCAAAAGAACACATCACAAAAAAAAAAAAAAACAAAACAAAAGTACCTGGAGCTGGAGCGTCGCTCCACCAGTGAGGGAGCGCAGATGGAGCGGCCGCTCCACAGGCGATGGAGCGCCTCTCCATCGTAGATGGAGAAACTCCATCTGCAAGGGAGTTGAGTATATATTTTTTTTCCACGCTTTTTTTTAACTGTTAAGGAAGAGATCTGGAAAAAAAATTTCCAGATCTCTTCCATTTCCAAGATTTTTTATTTTGTTTTAAAACTTTTTTTTAAAATGTTAAGGAAGAGATCTGGAAAAAATTTTCAAATCTCTTCCATTTCTAGATCTGGGTATTCTCCATTATTATTATTATTATTTTATAATGTGGTCTTTTGATTTTTGGGTGGATGGTTGATGGATTAATTGTTAAAGATAGATGGGTGGTGGTGATGAATATGAAGAGTTAAATTAATTGCATGAAGGAGATTGTGAATTGGTTGAGGAAGATGATGATGGTGGATATAGTGAATTATTATTATTTTTTTTATTAATTATTATTTTTTAATATTATTTTTATATTTATTAATAAGGGTATTTATGTTATTTTTAAAAAAAATTAGTCAACGGTTAATTTTAACGAAGTTCACATGGTTATGAGTATTTGAGTGTAATAAATGGTAAATTGACATTATACGTATAATTATGCATAAAATCAGCGTGACTTAGTATAATTCGCTGGCATGACTTTGATCATTTTTTTTTAAGAAAAATAATTAATTGGGCCATGCCCCCTTGCTTTTGGAAGTTTAGCTTGCACAAATAGTTTACCTACTTATTTGCTTTGTGCCGTACGTTTGCGAATGCGAAATCCCATATGCACACACCGAGGTTGTTCAAGATTGGCTTGTACGGAACAATTGCGGTGACTGCGACTGTGAGTGGTCAAAATTTGGTGAGTTGGGGATGATATTACACGTTTAGTAGAAGATTGTTTTGTTTGTATCGTGAAGAAAAATACAAACGAAAATGAATTGTTGGTTTCATTTTGCAAGATTCGAATTTATTTATTTATTTATTTTGCTCCAATTTTGTCCTGTTTTGATGATAGGTTACGTAGTTGTTATGCAAATGGCGGTTGTGTTTAATATAAATTAGTTGGGACCTGGGGCTATGATTCATATAAAATAGGTTTGATCATGAAGGAGTAGGATGTATTCCATGTTAATTTTTTGGATGTGTTGTTAAGAGTTGCTGTGCATCTACAAAATCAAATTGACAAGAGGAATGGAATATGGAACAGGAAGCATGCATGGTAATAAATAGGAGAAGAGACCATGTGTCCCATTTTGACCCTTTTTTCTTCCCCACGTGTAATGTCAATTGTATTAGACTATTACGGTGTTTTTAATGTGCGGGATTGGATTGGATTGGACTATTTTTATGAGATAAGATATAATAGGATTGGATTGGATTAGATTAATTAATACTATTAATGTGTTTGGTGTAATATGGATAGGATTAAAAATAATAATATCCCTTGTTTGGTGTAAAATGAGATTGAATAAAATCAAATTCGATTAAATTAATTTCATGTAAAATAATTTTAAATATATTAATATTAAATATTTTAAAATTAATTATAAATAAAATATATTATATAAATTAATTAATATTAAAAAAAATATAAAAGGATATAAAAATGACGGACTATCAAGTATTGTTCTTATTTGGTGTTGTATTAAGTTGGACGCAAAATAATTGTGTTTAATATCTAAGACAATGTAAAATTGATACATCAATTAATTTTTTAATAAAATAAAATTATATAATTTAATTTAATTAAATAAAAATATTTAAATTAAAATAAATTTAGTTAAGAAATTGTTTAAATTAAATAAAATATTTAAAATTAATTAGTTAATTTTTAAATTACTATTGAAATATATTATTTTTTTAATGTTGGAATAAATTTATTAAAGTAATTTTAATATTTTATATATAAATAATTATAATAATAAGATAAAAAAGTTGTGTTAAAAAAGTTGCTTAAAAAATAAAGTTGTTAAAAGAAAAAGTATGATTAGTCCCGTCCGCTGTGGCAGGACACATTATCCTACTATAGCCGCACTAATTTGTAGCACCGGATTGGAATTTGTTCAATCCGGTGCTACAACCAAGTAAATGATTGGGATTAGTCAATCCATGCCACCAAAGAATGCCATTGAGACATGCATGGGTTGGCTTCACACATAGATATTGGGCCACGTCCCCTCAATTTTGAGGCCTTTTTAGAGCTATCCTTCAATCAATTGCAGGATTAGCAACAACTTTTGAATAGATGATATTTTATATAGTTGAATTTTTGAATTTGTAGAAAGGAGCAGTAATATAATAATATTCATAGTCCAAATTATTAGTACTCTTCATTTTTACTTCAGTGGTCAAAATTCAATAGTTCTAGACTCCGGTCAAAGTTATGATGGAGCCAATATTATGCGAGGTGAGTTGAGTTCAATAGTTGTAAATCACTTATTTGAAAAGAGAGAGAGAGAGAGAGCATTTTTTATGTGCATTGCTTTGCCAATCAACTTCAGTATAGATCTTTTAGCTGTGGCAAAAAAAAACCATACAAATGAGTTGTGACAAACATTACAAAAGAAAATCAAAGGTTGTGGCTCAAGTGGTAAATGAGTGTCTTTGAGGAGTTTTCACATGGTAAAGTGTCAGGTTCGAATTCTACTTGCAACACACCTTGGTTAGGGAGTGTGCCTCTACATCTCGAATCCGGATTAGTTAGGGCTTGAGTGGTGGGCTTACACCTAAAGGGTGGGTCGGGCCACCGGTCACTGAACCACCGCGTGGGAAACCAAAAAAAAAACATTACAAAAGAAACATCATTACTTCTTTGTGTTGCTGTCTTAGTTCAAGGGACCAATTTTATGCATTCGACTTGCTCAATTTTGTCCAAGAGACTTTTCTCTTATTAACCCTCTTGACACTTGAAGCTAGATAACTTGAAAAAAACTTAATATTTATGATGGACCTACTTATTTATCATCGACTTGACAATTTAGATATATATCAATAGGATGACAACTGTTATCCACAGGATGATGATGTTTGACATTCTCATTTCACTGGATGACACTTGCGGTTGATTAGTCTTCTGTCATTAATCTTCCTTAGTTGCTGACTCAAATTCAAGTTGACTTGTTCAACTCTAACCCAACACAACTATTGTTTACAATTGTTTTCGATTAGATTAATGAAGGTCTGTCAACCAAGACGGCTATACAAGTAGCCTTATTGGTGGTGTAAGATTATCCAAGGCTCTAGTTTGATACCCTGGGGCCGATTTTAATTAGTGGTAGGTTTAAACTAATCATCCTCAAGGAGACTTGGACTCTAACTGCATGCACTTGATCTTGCTAATCACATCACACCATGTAGTTAATTAATTAATCTCCACCGTCTGATCATCAACTCTCCTGTTCGAATCTTGTGCATATTATAGGACTAGCTATTACTCTATTACCAAATATATCAATGCGATGCATGTAGCAGACAGATTTCAAAAGCCCTCATTAATTGGTACGTAGTAATATAAGATTAAACAGAAACCTATTTTTTTTTTAGTTGTATCATTATAAGTCTATTGGGATCCATTGAGATGCATCACTAAATATACTATTCGAACATCTACTCTGTCAATAGTTAAAAAACTTTTCATATAAATATTGATAAACACATAGAGATTTGAACCCCACCACTGAAACATACGAGACTAATTAACTGAATATGAGTGAATGTACTCAAAAGTCTTTGTTTATTCATCTATATATATATATATATATATATATATATATATATATTAATATTAATAATTCATCCTTATAAATACTCACTAGTCGACTTTCCTGCTTTATAGAACACAAATTTATAAACGTAAGCGGGATTCGATAAAATCTCTTCCTCTGTTGCAGTCTGCTGCCATGGCCAAGGTATGTAAAATGTTAGTTTTTACTCCATAAATTTGTAAGTACAATTTTTCGTATTTGAATTTTCACTTGATTGACGTATACATATATACATACATACACACGCTGCAGAAAACAGTGATAAAAGTGAATATTTACTGCCAAATCTGCAAGTCGGACGTGTTGAAAGCCGTCACTAAACTTACAGGTACGATTATATACATGTACGCACGCATGCACATAGATAATATTGGCAGATAATGCAAGTGATGAACAAACACTACATGTAACAGGTATAAATGAGATATTTGTGGATGGTGAGAAGGGAACATTGACAGTGGTAGGAGACGTTGATCCAGTTTGTGTTATTAAAAAACTCAGAAAGATTGGAAAAGTTGCGGAGATAGAGACTGTTGGACCACCCAAGCCTCCCGAACCCAAGCCGCCGGTTATCCTTCCTCTCCCTCCTTGTTGCAAAGATTGTCAGTATGTTGCCGTCGGCTACGGCTACTCTCCCTACGACAACAGGATCTGCTCCATCCTTTGACACTTCTTGCATGGCGTTGCAAGGATATCCATACATATTGGTTATCATGCCTATATATATATTGGAGGTTCAAATTCATAGATATTTCTAGTGAAAATATTGAAAGCATCGTTGAAATATCCATAAAATAATTTTAACGACATTTACTTGTGGTGTAATAGCAAAATCCATCATTTCATTTCATTGCAAGTATCTATGCAATAATTCTTCTTAAGTTGGTGTGAAATTTATTTTTTACGGTTCTTATGACACGTGATTATTTTCATTAACTGATTAACAGTCTCGATGATTTTTAATCAATCCTACCTTTTTTTTTATATATAATTTATCATTCAAAAATATCATTAGAAAAAAACAAAAGGATTGCTTTTGATAGATAGAAAATCACTCTGCAACATAATGTAAAATACATTTGATTTGCTGAGTAATCAAATTACAATTAGTATTTGGTGGTACTGAACTAACCACCCAAACCCAAGTTGTCTTTGGAGAATCTTGCATTGACTTGAAATTAATTAACGAAAATTATCATGAAACTTGATAACAACTTACAATTTGTTAGGTACGTAATTCTTAATTATATACAGAATGGATTGTTTTTGGTTTTCTTGCTTTCACTAATTATTTTTAGCACATAATAAACTGAAGTCAGTCACGCATTGAATAAAGACATATACCAAATAAGTCTACAGCTAATTTTGAATGCCAAACGTAATATTATAATTCACTCACAAATGTGTACGTAATTAATTAGATTTTAATGTTTAATGGTCAAATATTATACTGTACTGTAGTCACATACATAATTTATTGGTGATTATAACTTTTAATAAAGTTGAGGTCCTAAATTTAAATTTTCCTTCTATCATATAAAAAATATATATATATATATATATATATATCTAATTTTTGAGATAAGATAAAAACACATAATTTAAGTGAAGTTTCCTTCTACAAACGTGCTTTAATAATTTCGAGCTAACCTTTTGATATTGAGACTAAAGATGTTCGGAGAAACATCTTTATCTTTCACTTTCGGGCAGTTATGAATTGGAAAAAAAAAATATTCTCTGTGGAGGTTCCTGAAATTGCAATAATGACTTGATAGTGTTAGAAGAGTATTTGAATTAGAAAAAAGTTGACGACGTATGATAAGTCACATCATCATCCTCGACCATACATTGTACAAATGGGAACCATAAACATTTTAATTTTGATGTATCAATGTCTTTCTGAGGATTATAAAAAAGATAATTACCATTCCCCCTTTATAGTGTAGGATATTTTTTTATTTTTTACCCTCTAATTTTATTTTTCTCTCTTTTACATCCTCTATTAACTTCTATTAATATTTTAATTAAAAATACTATTTTACCCTTACTTTTTAAAAATATTAATTAAAAATAAGAAAAGAAAAAAATTACGGAGATCAAACAAAAAATAGAAGAAAAAAAATAATAGAGGATTTAAAGATTAGATCTCAACCATCCATTTTCAAAGATGGAAGGTAGAGATTCAGGAAATAAATTGTTTAAAAAAAAGTGGTGGCAGAAACCCAAAATTTTTTTTTAAAAAAAAAGTGGATAGGAGATCCAGATTGAATCTCCACCATCTTTCTTTGAAGACTCCACCAATTTAAAGATAGACGGTGGAGATTCAGAAAATAAATATTTTTTAAAAAAAAGTGGTGGCAAAAACCCAAAAAAAAATAAGTGGACAGGAGATCCATATTGAATCCCCACCATCTTTATTTAAAGATGGACGGTGAAGATCCAATCTGAATCTCCACCAGTCCAGAACCATAAAAAAAATTTGGACCCAGTCCAAAAACCCAAAAAAAAATAAAATTGGTGGCACACCTCCTATTCACACCACACAAGTCACACTCACCACAAAACCATCCCTCCACCGGATCCACGCCACAACCACCCCAAACCTCTCTCTAGAAATTGTCTTTGAATCTTCAAAGTTCAAGATAATAAAACTCTCCCCATTTTTGTCACCAAAGAAATAAAAGAGGAAAAGAGAGAGAGGAGAAGGGTTGAGGAAGAAGAAAAGAGATAGAGAAGAAATTGATTGTAGAAAAGAGAGAGAGGAGATGTGTTGAAGAAAAAAGAAAGAAGAGAAAAAAATGAAATTAAAAGGTAAAAAATAAATAATACCCTAAACTATTAGGGAAGAATAATAATTACTCTTATAAAAACAAAATCACAATGTTCACATTTCAACCATATGATGTCATTGATTGACATATTAGTGGCTAACTTTAAAAAATTGATTTAAAGTTTTTTTTATCACATCAATTTTTTAAAGTTTTTTTTCCCTTAAAAAAAAAATTAAAAAAATTGATGTGATAAAAGGCTTTAAATTAATTTGACAACATTAAATTTTAATTACACAAGGTCAATTGACTTAGTGGTTGGAGATCTTAAAATCCTCAAAGCTACCGAGGTTTAAATCCTTGTGTGTATATGTAAATATATTTTCTTACAATTACCTATAAAAATACAATTGTGTGGGTAGACTTCTTTCCTGTATTTGGAGTAGACCCCTTCCGTTGTTGGGGGTAGTTTTCCGAGCTGTTGGTCCCGATAGTTATCGTCTCCCATTACTAAGAGTAGTTATCCAGACCGTACTTATATGATTTAATCTCAATTGATTCCGGTAGTCTTCTAACCCGTAAATGTGTCAGATTTAAAAAAAAATTAATTAAAATTAAAAATAACAAAGAAAAAGAAAGATTTTTGCTACCCTTTTCGAATAAAAAAAAAATATGTACCTGTTTATCATTAAAAAAAGGGGGATTATCATTTTAGTCCCTACGTTTTGGACAATTATCAGTTTTTTAAACGAGTTATGCTTAATGGTACACTTGGTCCCTAACTTTTAGAACATATATTAATTTGGTCAAAAATTGCACAAAAATAAGTAAAATTGCACAAAAATCTGAAATTATATGATAATAACACAAACTCCCCTTTGACCCGTTGACCAACTGTTTAGAACCATTTAAATTGGACGGAAATGGTATAATGTCCATTTTACCCTTGTGCGTGCACTGTTTAATTTTTTTTTTTTTTCCAGATCTTCTTATTCTTATTCTTATTCTTGTTTTTGTTCTTCTTCTTGTTCTTCAAATAAATAAAAAATTAAATCCAATTTTTTTTTATCCAATTCTTTATTCTCCATCAATCCAACCACAACTCAAATTTTTTTTTTCAGATCATCATCAACATCATCATCATCAGCTTCTTAAAAAAAAAAAATCCAATTTTTTTTAATTATTTATTCTTCATCAATCAATCACAATTAACTCAAGTTTTTTTTTTTCAATTTCTATTTCTTCTTCTTCTTCTCTTTTTTTTTTTCCAAATTTTTCTTTTATTCTTCTTCTTCTCTTTTTAGATTTTTTTTTTTCTTCTTCTTCTTTCTTCTTTTTTAAGATTGTTTTTTATTCTTCTTCTTCTTTTTTTTTCTTTTTTTTTTTTAAGATTTTTTTTCTTCTTCTTCTTTGTTCTTCTTTTTTTCTCTTTTTTTTTTTTTTTTTTCAGACTCTTTCTTCTTCTTTTTTCTAGATTTTTCTTCTTCTCCTGCTTCTTCTCTTTCTTTTTCTCCTTCTTCTCCTTCTTTTTCTTTTCCTTCTTCTTCTTCTCCTTCTTCTTCTTCTTCTTCTTCGTCTCCTCCTTCTTTTTTTTCTTCTTTTCCTTCTGCTTCTTTTTCTTCTTCTCCTTCTTTTCCTTCTTCTTCTTCTCCTTCTTTTCTCTTTCTTCTTTTTTTTTTCCATATTTTTTTTATTCTTCTTCTTATCTTCTTTTTTCAGATTGTTTTTTGTTCTTCTTCATCTTCTTCTTCTTCTTCTTCTTTTCTCTTTCTTCTTTTTTTTTCCAGATTTTTTTTTATTCTTCTTCTTTTCTTCCTTTTTCAAATTATTTTTTGTTCTTCTTCATCTTCTCTTCTTTTTTTTCACATTTTTTTTGTTTTTCTTCTTCATTCTTCTTCTTATTCTTCTCGTTTTTTTTCCAATATTTTTTATTTTTTTTAATTATCAAATATAAGGTATAAAGACGATTTTACCCCTCTCACTTAATAACCACCGTTACTTAAACGGTTCTAAACAGTTGGTCAAAGGGGAGTTTGTATTATTATCATATAATTTTATATTTTTGTGCAATTTCTCTTATATACATGGGAAGTTATTGCAATTCCCCTTAATACAAAACAAATTTAGAAATAAATGAAAACTGTTATTTCACGAAACGATTCGTGTTTTAGGGGGGTGTATTCAATATCAACTTTTAATAACTTTTAATAACTTATGTGGATTTTAAAAGTATATGTGTATTCAATATGGATTTTTAAAGACTTCATAAAAGTCAATAGGTATTCAATATGGATTTTTATATACTTTTCAAAAGTCTATAAAAGTTTTGAAGTATTCAATATGGACTTTTTTAAAGTCCATAAAAGTCATGGGGTATTGAATGTAGACTTTTATCAAGTATAAAAAAGTTAGGGGGTATTCAAAAAGTTCATAACTTTTATGGACTTATAAAAAATCTAGACTTTTGTAGACTTTTGTTGTAAACTATAAATACTTTAATCTCACAATTTCTCCATCATTCACCCCACAAACTTTTGTAGACTTTCAATTTGAGAAGCAATAACGTACGGGGTGTGTATTCAATTTTGATTTTTAATGACTTTTACAGACTTTTTTTAAGTGATAGATTTTTATAGACCCCCCCTACGGTTCAAGTTCTGGGTAAGCAAATCGTTTTTCTTATTTTTATATTATTGTTTTTTTTTAAATAGTTGTTCTTGATTTGTTGATTTTGATCTTATAGTTTTTTCATACTGCTCTCTTGTTTTGTTGATTTTGATTTTTTGGTTTTAAATAAAAAATTAACAATGTAAGTAGGATATAAGTTTAAGTTTGGTTATCAACATTTGCACATTGGTTTACATTCCATTTAGATGCATTGAAAACATGTGTAGGAAAAAAGTTTTAATTCGTATCTCCTTCTCTTCCACTATTTTTACCTCAATTTGCCTAAATTTATATGTTTATTACTATCAGCTAGTCTAAAAATAAATTAACTTGAGTGATTTGAAAATATAAGGATCAAGAAACAGCCTAGATAGAAAATGACACTCATTCGACCTGACAATATTTCAATTTCGAATTGTTAGACCACATAGCAATAGTTCTTCTTAAAAGGATCGACTTGGTTGGACTGGACATACAAATTATGTTTTTTTTTTTGTAAAATCCCATTGAAGCTTTTTATTGTAAATTATAGTAAAGAGAGTGCAACAATTGATATAATAAATTTACAACAAATGAGTCAGAAAATAAATATAATTTAGACAATCAATACATCATTGACATGCGTAATCAGAATAATATGAACTTATGCAAACAATTAGTAACAGAAGAAAAACAAAAATAAAAAAGTAAAGAATTTTATGTCCATATGACATCGAAATACATGCTTATTAAAAAGAAAAAAAAATCACCATAATAGAATAAAATCAAAAGATCATATCTTATTGTTGCTCAAAATTTAGTGCAATTCCACAAAAATAATAAATACAAAGAGGGATGTATCTCTCATTTCACTTTGTTCTTTCCCTAATTATTTTCTTTTTATCAAATTCTTTTTCTCGTTGTTTATCATTTGGGTTTGGAGAAATATGGTTCATGAAGCTTGAAATTATTAGGGTTTTTTAGGTTTTAATTCTCGTTACGGTATTTGTTTTATTTTAGATTAAAGATATTATATTAATGAATAATTAAATTATTTAAAAAAACTTATTATTTTGGTTGACAAGTCATCAACGGGTATGTATTATTTATCTAAAGAATGTATCATATTTTTTTACATTATGTACTTGATTTTAATACACCATCCAACAAATTTTGATATAATATGCACTTATTTTAAAATAAAAGTCTATAAAAGTTTATAAAAGTCATTTATAGAATTTCTTTCAACTCTATTAAAGTTAATAAAAATCTAGTCAATAAAAATCTTTTAAAATGAAAGTCCATAAAAGTCTATAAAAATTTATTAGAATTATGTAAATTCTATAAAAGTCAATAAAAGTCGGTAAAGTCTATAAAAATCTATCACTTAAAAAAAAATATATAAAAATCATTAAAAGTCAAAATTAAATGTAAATGCACCTCCCTTAGTTTTTTTGGTTTTCAGAAAAAGATCTGCTTCTGCGAATTCAGTCTCCATGGTCCCAAAACACAGAGCTTCCTAGTCGAGAACAAAGAACCCACTTCAGTTAACAAGTGAGCATGTCATCAAACCATCTTCGCTCATGATCAAATCCCTGGTCAGTTCACTTCAAATTTCCATTGTTTTAATTATCTTCTCGTCCACTGTAGTTTGTACTTGACTTTTTTTTTTTTTTTTGGTTCCTGTTGTTCTGTTTATTGAACTACTTGCTTTCCATTAATGGGTTTATCATGACTTGTTATACAATTAAATATATTCTGTTCTTCTTCTGCTTTTGTGAAATCCTTCTCCAATTCTTATATATCTGATTAGTGATCGTTGATTTTCTAACAATACAAACACTTCAAGAACATTGACACCCCATTATATGTAATACTTTTTTGCAACTCAAGAAATTTGCTTTATTATGTATATTTAGTAAAGGTGCTTCTTTTATATTAATTTTGTGCCCAATTTGAGTCTTGTAATCGAAAAATTTTACTTGGTGAGTGATTCTCATTTGCATGTGACACCATTTATGATAGTGAGGAATCTGACTTTATTTGATTAGTGAGTGAAGCAGTTTGAATGAAACCAAGATGAAGACGAAGAATCCGAACCATTCTAGAAAAGTGGAGCTGGTAATGCTATTAGCCTATGCAGTAGCCTTCTACATTTTCATTATTCGTCGCTCCCTTGAAATCACTCACGGTATTTGGTTTCCCTTTATCTTTTGTTGTTTATGTTTTTATCCCTGTTGAACAATAACTAATAATTCGATTTTTATCTGTTTGTCTCAGATCATTCCAGCAAACTATATGGTTTGCGTCCTGGATGGCTCTTTTCTTCTTATTCTCTCAATGTAATAGCTTGAACTCCAATTCTTTATCTTCACTTTTTATCTTTTGATGATTGATATTCTTGCTAATTATGTCTTCCACCTTTTCAGGATGTCTCTGATGCTCAATGGAGAAATTTTCGTTCAAATTTACCAATTCTTACTGTGGTTTTTGGAGCTTTTGCTATGCTGGCCAATACGCTTAGAGCATATTTTCATTTAAAAGCAAGAGGGATGTCCATTATTTGGCTTTTCATTTCTTTAATTTACCTATGCTATCTCCATGGAGCTTGGTATGCCCTTTTTCTTATATTTCATAATCGTATGTTCTTTGGTTTTACTTAGTCTTACAGTGTTTTTCTCTTCTCTTCTTGTAGCATTATATTTGTGCTCGCAATCGCTTCCCTTAATTTTCTTCTGGTTAAGGTAACTAATGAGGTTGTAAGTTTTTTCTGCCAAATGACTAGTTCCCTCTAAGATTTGTAATTGTTGAAATATTTTTACTATGTTTGTCTTCTGCAGATTTTTGCACAAAGAAACTATTTCCCATTTCTACTTTGGATCATTAATATATTTTTCCTTTTATGTACTCGTGTGTACGAGGGATATTCTTTCTCAATATTTGGGTGAGTCGTATATAAATTGCTTATTCCTTTTGCATAGTTATATGTCTTCGTCAATACAAGACTTTATGAAAATCTACTAATGAAGTTACACTTTTGCTTGTATATAGGCAAAGGTGGACATTTCTGGACAACCATCGAGGCACCTTTAGATGGCACATTTGTTTTAACTTTGGTATATACTTGATTTCCTTCAGTTACCCTTATTTATTTTTTAAAGTTATTCTACTGTGATGTTCTTATGTATTGCTTTGTAGGCAATTGTTAGTTCACATGTCTAACCTCTTACACTCAAGTACCATATCTTTCCAATTTAGGAAAATCTTATATACCTCCAAGCTTCCATATGGTTTTTGCCTATTGTTGGAAAAGACCTCATAGGGTCTACATTTGCGCAACAGTGCTTGACTTTCTAGAATAGTGATCTGATAACCTTTTTGGATTTAAAAAATGATACGATGTTCTTGCAACAGTAATTTGTTGATCAATGGTTATATTCTTGGGTTAGAGAACTGATAATTGAGTTATATTATTGGGTTAGAGAACTGGTTATATTATTGGGTTAGAGAACTGATAATTGAAAAGACGATTCTGGCCACACTTAGTCTAAACATAAGTTTTTGTACCTTGCTTATCAAATGAACACAACTTATAGCAGATTATTTTTTTGAGTTATCTATAGAAGAAAGTTGTTTCTTCTAAATCAGATGCATGATGCAAATTAAAATTGTAGCTTGTATGATAACGAACAATGTTAATTTGTTTATATGGTTTGTTTTGCAAATCTGTATTCATGTTCATTTTTGTCTGTTCAGTTATTTTGCGTATGATAAGCTTTGGGTACGATTACCATTGGGCACATCGAGATTCTCGTTTTGATCATGAGGTATTTGTTTCGCTGAAACACTGTTTAAGCTTTGTTACCCTGACTGTTAGGAAATCAAAATTGCAAATATTCTAAGCTTCTAGTAGTGACATAATCATTTTATGTTTATTGTCTCAATGATACCAGATCCCTGCAGTATAATCTTCCTCAATTTTCAAATTTCTTGTGTTTGTATGGGAACATTTCTTATTAAAAGGTTTTATACATGGACATTGATCTTGAAAATTCTGTGGTTCCTAGCATTATCGAAATTGATCTTTACTCAAGTTGCGTGTCCATAAATAGTTGTTGAGATTTGAGAACAAAAGCTTTACCACATTGGAAGCAAGTTTTGCTAATATCTTTCATACCATGTTGGTGGCTGTAGAAGCATGTCCAGCGTTGCTATATTTGTAAATCAGGAAAACTTTGCTACCAAATTCTACAGGTTAGCAGGAGTCATAGAACTGGTCTTGTTACTGCAATCATTTTGCTGCTATTTTCTGTACAAATGGTTCTTGGTGCTCATTATTTTGCTCACGGAATGCAGGAGAGAAATATCAGTGAAAGTTTCTCCTTCAGTATATACCTTTGTTATTTGGTATATGCACCCCTTTATATTGCCGGGCCAATTATAAACTTCAATGCATTTGCCTCACAGGTATTTAGTTTGAATCTTGACACTTTTTTTTCTTTCCTTCTTTTTTTCTTCTATGATGGTATCCACTTGTATTTGAAGTTGAATATTCTATTCATGGAGTAGTTTGCTGATACCCTTTATAGTTCTGCTCAATCTTCAGCTTCCTTGCTCACTGGCAAATAATATTAAAATGTTTTGACAAGCGTTAATAATGTAGAAACGTCTACTGGACTGGTTCTGAAAATTGAAAATTGGTTGTATTGGAAAGCCCAAAAGCATGTATAATGAAGTAATACCTTATCTAAATACATGCAGTCCCGGTTCTGGAAACATGAAACATTTTCAGTCAATTTAACATTTGCATTCACAACCATTAGAGTTTTGTAACTCATTCATAGTACCCCCAGGGTTCACCACAATTTTCTGGACGTCCATGCAATTTAGGGAATAAAAAAATTTGAAAGTAGATAAATTTTTCTTGTCATTTATGATTTATCCTTACTACTGAATTTCACTCAATATTGCATTTTAATTTCATTGGCTTAGCTCACCTTGAACTAAACAAAATCTCTCTGGTATTTTTGATCATATAACAAATTTGGATATTATTTATACATTTGTGTGCTTACTTATGTTCCTGGAAACTACCAGTCCTTCCTAATATTAGTTGTGGAATCTCATTGTATTTTTTTGGTAAAACACGTATTGCAGTTAGAGGTGCCTCAGAATAATTACTCTAGTAGAGATGTGGTTTGGTATGGGTTACGTTGGATATTTGGTCTTTTTCTAATGGAACTAATGACACATCTCTTTTATTACAATGCCTTTGCAATCAGGTTAGTTTGTTAGCAAGGATAAATCTCATTTCAGGCTTTCTTGTTATCTACTTTGTATTAATTTTGTTTTGCCTCATGTAGTGGCATGTGGAAACTATTATCTCCTTTGGATGTCTTCATCATTGGATATGGGGTAAGAGGTGATCTTGATTGTTTCATGCTTTTCCTGTTAGATTCTAGGTAATGTTTGTTTATATTTGAATCTCTTCTGAAACATGGTCATTTGATATGCAAGGTACTCTTTCTATGTTTTGAATTTATGAATGCAACACTTAAGCCATGTATGAGGACTAAGAACAGAGCCTAACTTCTGCCATTACTTGGTAATTAAAGCCCTTTTGAACATCTTATTCAAGTGCATTTACGTTAAGAGCTATTAGAACTTTATGAAGATATGTTCCGGTGATTATCTTCTGTTTCACCTTCCATGCGATTTCCGCTATGAAAATAAGCATTACACTTAATGATAAAGCATTATACCACTAACAAAGTTCCATAATGGTTTTGGATAGAAACTATTTCAGCTGTAAAAGTAGAGGCCACAATTTAGAGTTTTTCTTATTCTTTTTTGTTGTTAGTGATCACTGCAATTTATAAAGATGTTGTGAAGTCAAGGGACACTTGTACCATATTATTTTTCTTTGTTTAGTTCTTCCTAATGTTGTTAGATAATAAGCTTCAACCCATAAATTATGTGTTATTGCAGGTTTTAAACTTTATGTGGCTAAAGTTTTTTCTGATCTGGCGCTATTTTCGGTTCTGGTCACTGGTATGTTTGCTGAAAGTGTTTTTCCTCTTGAACTGTTGCATTCTTTTAGCTGTTTCCTGGATATCTGGTCCTTGAAAAAGATCTATCTGCAGTAACAAGCTTTTATCATAGTTGCTTGAATACATCTGGGAAGAAATTATTTCTTTACAATTATGTCATAATAGGTATGTGGCATTGAGACTCCTGAGAATATGCCTAGATGCCTTAATAATTGCCACAACTTGGAAACCTTTTGGAAAAATTGGCATGCTTCCTTCAACAAATGGCTTGTGAGGTGCAACTTTGGACTCTTTGCTTGATCTTCTCCTGCATTAGTTGATTGTAATGTGTAGTGTATAATCGCAAGAATTACAGGTATTTGTATAT
The DNA here is from genome assembly GCA_003430845.1 of Xanthoceras sorbifolium. NCBI lineage: Eukaryota > Viridiplantae > Streptophyta > Magnoliopsida > Sapindales > Sapindaceae > Xanthoceras > Xanthoceras sorbifolium. The sequence continues at coordinate 7,352,334 of CM010619.1, read as the reverse complement.
TCCGCTTGGAGGATCTCGAAGAAAGCTACTTAATGTTTGGGTTATATTCACATTTGTTGCAATATGGCATGATTTAGAGTGGTAATTCTCGCTACAGACAAGTTCTTTTTGTTATATCATCTGTTGTGTGAAATCTCATTACAAAATTGTTCAATTTTACTCCTTATCTGAAAGTTTATTGCCTCTTGCCTTAGGAAACTTCTTTCATGGGCATGGTTGACTTGTTTATTCTTTGTTCCGGAAATGGTAGTGAAATCAGCAGCGAATTCATTTCAGGTGATGATTATCTTCAGCTAATTCTCTGCTTTACATTATTTACTTTTTATCTCTGTGACAAGAGTAAAGTACACCTGTGGTTCAACCTAAATCAAACTCACTCATGGGGCTCTTTAATCTAAAGTCATCCGTGCTGTATAATTAGTGATGTAGAGTATTTCCCTTACCATTTGTGATTTACAATAGGACTGATTGCTGAACCTGATGAAGGTTACCCTAGAACAACTACCTAGTGAAGTATACAGAATCCATGCCAGTTGAGTAGACCCATAAAGGACAAATTAGACAAGGTGCGGATAATAGTTAGTGGATTAAATGGTATGAGGTGTAATTGCTTTGCTTTATCTATTTTAATGACTGCATAAGTAATAAGTGAGCCTTGTTTGATTTTAATCCTGGATTGGCTAGAAGGTGCCTTTTTAGTGCTACTATATATAAAAGAATTAAGATATACTTTAAGCTATTAAGTTACCATAGAAGGATGGTGAGACTTGTGTTGTAGCCCCTAAATAGTTCAGCAATTGAGCTATCACTTGGTCATCAATTGTGGTGTTATTGCAGTATAAAAACATTGCAGCATAATTCATGCTCCAGTTGTCTTATATTTCATTTGCATTTAACAAAAATCAGCAATTTTGAAGTTTAATTTTCGATATATATATATATATATATATATATATATATATATTTTCTTATCAGGCTAAGAGTGCTTTTGGGGAGTTCCTCTTCCGAGAATTTAGTGCAATTGCTGGTGCTATCACAATCACTTGTCTCATGGTGTGTACTTAACTTCGATATAGCTATAGATTAAATTTCAAGTTATATGTACTTATTTTTGTTTTCAAAATTTCTGAAGTGATATTATTAGATTATTTGGTTGGCTGAGGACCTAATTGTGATAGTAGCTGGGCAACTAATAATGATGTTGTCTGAAGCATCTGAATTTGATTTGTTCATTATGTTTTGAGGAAACATTTGAATTTAAGGAATTCTACATTCTAAATATTGTCAAGTATCTTTAAATATTCATTTTATGCAGATTGCGAACCTTGTTGGCTATGTTGTTGGACCATCAGGCATTAATTGGTTGATATCTCGATTTCCTACAAGAGAAGGTATGTTGCTACCTAATTTTTACTCTAGTTTCTCATACTTAAGGGATGTGCAGCTAGTGTTAATGCAATATTCTATGTTACAGGGCTGCCTGTATTGAGCGGAATGTTTATAACATTTTACGTCGGGACAAAGGTAAATATCGTGAAATGTCTAGACTCTAGAGTATTGCAGGACTTCAGAGTAATACTTATGAGACTTCTAATCACCTTGAGGGCCCAATCATGATTTTTCTGTCAAATCTTATTATTGCACAGCTTATGTTCCACATTGAAGATGCCAAACAAAGATGAAGGTTCACCACTTGGCCTATGTAACGGAATGCTGATTTGCAGATTATATAGAGAATGGTGGATTGGTATTTTCCAATGTTACTGGCTTGAAGCATCATGTTGAGGATTTTGATTCACTCGGTATATTTTTCGATGGCAATCATACATTAATTGACTATTGTAGCCATCCCCTTTTACAGCTTAACTTATTTAATGTAAAAGAACTAAAGGAAGAAAGAAACTAAGGCAAAAGCCAGGATATTCAAATTTTGCAATATTTGGTTTCAATTTTTGACATTTCTCATCACCATTAATGTCTGTCAATGAGACATTTTTGTGCACTGTATCAGGATTAAATAAGAAGCTGAGTTTTGATTTCTTGAAACAAGACGGCAGAAAATACAATAATTCAACAATGAGCTTAGTCATTTGCCTATTATTTGTAATGTGGAATATTTACATATTCTTGCAATATCGAGAGTGAGTATACAAAGACAAAGCTTCCAAGGTTCCAAGCTGATTAACATTATCGACTTGGGGCTGCCAAGTTATTGCAAGCATCTATAAGTTAGTCTCAGTGGTGTTCAACCTGAATTGTTCTTACGAAATTATTTGCTCCTCACACAATCATTTCTCCAAAACAATGTCAATCCTTCCCGATAAACCGGCAATTCATTTGAGCCTTGGAAAAAATCAATAACAAGGAGATGCATTTGCCTGCAACCACACAATTGTTCTCTTCTCTAGTACCAGTTCCAGTGAAAACTAAGCTCAAACTTGGTGCAACAGTATGCTAAGAATTTTGAGTTTCATGTCCTGAGTCCTTTCTCAGAATCGACCATGTATAGTTTCAAGGGTAGATGTATTGCTTGCATCAGTTTTTCACCAAAAGTCTCTGCAAGAACAAATTCCATCCTTGAAATGATGAAACCGAACTCTGTCCCTAACAATTATATCCCGACTGAATGCTTTCGAAACAAATTTGGTAAAAGAATGGCAATCTCTACACACCCTCAGATTCTTCACTATTCTAAGGCATGTTCCTTCCGAAGTTCTTTCCAAGCCAAATGCAATTGCTAGCTTCTCACTATGATACATGGTGGATTTTTCCATACAGTCTTCAGAGGATCCAGCCATGGCAATTAGAGACTCTTCTTTCACATAACCAACCAAGTTGGCCCGATGGATTACTTCCTCCAGTTTTCGATAAATCATTCCCGTTTCAGGATGTGACTTGTCATCCACTACAAATCTATGAACTTGATCACCAACGTCAATCCAGCTCCAACCAGGAGTGGTCTTGATACCTTGGCTTTTGATTGATTTCCTCATCCTTGCGACTCCTTGTGCGTCTTTATGAGCAGCATATATCGTAGCAAGCAGCACAAAGTCCCCAGCACATGATGCTCCAAGCCGAACCAGATTCTTCATGGCTATTTCCCCGATTTCCACGTTTCTATGAATCTTGCAAGAGCCAAGCAAGGTTCGCCACATGACCGGATCATCCTGAGACAACGAAGAAGTTTTAATAACTTGAAGAGCCTTGTCAAGCTGTCCAGCTCGTCCATACAAATCTACCAAGCACCCATAGTGCTTAATTCCAGGCTTCAAATTGAACCTTGAGACCATGATGTGAAAATACTCCACACCCTCCTCAACCAAGCCTTGGTGACTACAACCACACAACAAACCCAGAAATGTGATGGAATTTGGCTTCAACCCTGCCATCAACATCTGCCTAAAGAAAGAGATAGCTTCATCGCCACGCCCATGCACTCCATAGCCAACAATCATGGAGTTCCAAGTGAACACATCCCTCTTTTGCATCCCATTAAACACGGAAAGAGCAGCACCCAAATCGCCACATTTTGCGTACATATCAATAAGAGCATTCCCAACATAAACATTCCTCAAAAACCCACTCTCAGAAGCAATACCATGCAAGAACACCCCCAAGTTCAGAGCACCCACGTGAGCACAAGACGAAAGCAACCCAACAAGAGTGAACCCATCAACACTCACATTCTCACTTCTCATTTTATCATACACCTCCAACGCCTGGAGGTGCAAGTTCGCTTGAGAATAGCAAGAGATCATGGAATTCCAAGAAACCAAATCCCTCTCAGACATTTTATCAAAAACCAATCTTGCAATCTCAACCAGCCCGTTGGCAGCATAACAACGCAGAAGACTGGTGCAAACAACGACGTCTCTCTCCAACCCACTTCGGATTACAAACCCGTGAAGCTCCAAACACTTGTTGAGAGCCCGAAGTCGCTCGCAGGCCTTGAGAGTGAAAGAGAAAGTGAAGGTGTCAGGAGGAGAAAGAGAAGGAGATAAAAGCATTTGATTGTAGAAGAGAATGGCTTGGAGAGGAGATTGGCTGAGAGAGAAGCCTCTGATGAGGGAATTCCAGGATTGTGTATCTGGGTTTTGGATTTGGTGGAAGACAAGTTGGGCGTAAGACAAACAACCTGAGACAGAGACAGCACAGAAGTTAACAAGTTTGTTTGAAATGGAGGGGTTGTGTTGGAGACCGTTGATGAAGACATGCGCGTGAATTTTTTTGAGTCTTCGAAGGCTGTTGCATCCTTGTAGTAATGTGAGAATTGCATTGGCTTTGGCTTTTGACATCTTCAATTACATGAATGAGTGATTTTAATTGATTGTAAATCAATTACTCCTGGCCTTTATAGGAGAGAGAGTTGGAGAGATCTATCGACTACGTCCAATTCCTTCTCGCAACCAGGGCAACTAATCCTGCGAACCCAAGTTTATATTAAAAAAATTAAACTTTTGAGTCTAACGATTACTTAATAATTATCAAATACAGAATCCGAGAATTGGAGTCATGTGAATGTGATACAAATAAGTGATCATATTGACATACATATAGTATAGTAATACATTCAAGGGACTATCACACTCAGCAACTGCCATTAACAAATCACAGGAGAATAATACAAACCATGAACAATCCAAACTTTAATGGGGCTTTCATCTAAATACTAAATGCATTAGGCAATTATATCTCTCCCACAAAAATCTTGCCACTGCAACCAAATATCCAGGATGTGAAGCAAATAATTGAAGTGCACTTAGAAAAAATAAATTATCTGCAAGCAAGTTACAACGGAAGAAAACTTGAAATTAATACGAGGATTTAAACTCCGACAAAGTTATATGACTAAAGCATCATAAGTTTCTGATTACATCTATCAACTCCGCCCAGTCTGCCTGATACGTAACTTCTCAACTATATACACAACAGAACGAAGAACTGCGTAAAACCCCATTGCTATTTGCATTCTCCATCCACGAAAGCTGCAAGAAGCACAGAGTTGTCAGTTGAAGAAGAAGACAATCTATTCTCAAGATTAATTGTTTACAAAAGATACCATTTTTTTTTACACCATTTCATCAACCCAGTCATAACTTTACTGGGAATGATAGTAAATAAAGAAGATGACGATGAAACATTATCACGATCCTAAGATCTAAAGATTAAAATTAATTTTCTCCTTCCTGACATCAAGCAGCCCTTTTCACGCTAACGTCGAGACTCATTGCTTTCAGAAAGTAACTCCGTTTACGTTATACACATTACACTTTCTTTTCTTTTCTTTTTTTATTTAGAAAAAAAGAGATATACAAGAGGAGAGAGCAAGCTGTTCTTGACAATAAATGAAGGAAACAGCTTCCAAAAGACCAAAAAAAAAAAAAAAGATATATACAAATGATTTCAATTCAAGTACGGCTTTACCTGGTTTAAAAGTATTTCAAGAAAATACCAACAGGGAGGGTCTAAAACATGAACATGAAAGATAGCTAGCTATTAATAAAATCCCATTTGATCCATCTGTGAAAACACAAAATTGTCAAGGCAATCTGTCTACAGCTACATGACTAAATGTAACCTTTAAGCAATTCAAAGAAACTCTCAGGAATTAAAACACGCAACAAAGTGAGACAATATTGAATAACTTCAGCTCCCTAATTCTAACCAAGATACAAACATGTTGAAACAAAATAAAATGACACCATCAGACTACTATGAATTCATATATTGGATTCATGCACCCAAAATAGGTTCAAAAGTCATCAAAGTAGAGAAAAAAAGATGATAAAATGAGAACTGAAAAAGCAATATAATAACATAAGAAAAATATTGCAGCAGGAAGATTCATTGATATAAAAACTTTCTAACCTTGATCAGATGTAGTTAGCTCCATTTATCTATATTGAGGAATCAACTATTTCTTCTTCCTACCACCACCAGCCTTTGTCTTTTTGTTAGCTGTTTCTTTAGGAGCGTTCGCAGCTGTTTCCTGTCATGAGGATGAGCAGACAATGAACATTGAATGAGTGAGAGAGCTGCAAGGCATAGTGACTAATTTCCAAATTAGGATACAAAATTTGAAGCATTATAAAATATAAGAAAGGGTGGGCAAATTAATCCCTATGACAGAAAATTGATGCAGGGGGCACAAAGAGTTTGACAAAATTGGCAGCACCCACACACACCACAAAAAAGAAAAGAGAACTTCAGCTGTAAATACAGTTAAAATGTATAATCTAGCATAACAGGTGCAAAATTTAGTTTGCTTGGACTCAATTCATTGCTTCCAACCTTCCACTATTCACACCTTCACTTGATGATTTATGTGTACATGATGAATGCATTTCGTGAGTTTGTTATAAAATAAGAATCCTTTTCTGTTCTCTCAAGGATCAAGTCTGATCCACAGATATGATTGGGGCATAATATTGCAAGACTACAATATCATACTCTTTTTTTTTTTTAATAACCATTAATCATTTGACAACTAGAGATCCAGGATGTTGGAATTTTACGACCTGAACATGAAGAAATGAAAAGAAAGATCAACTACAGAGAACAGAAAAGACAGAAAATTTCAGGTAGCTCATCCTTCCGATAAATATCCACCAGAATAATAGTAACAGCAAATGACAATAGCAGCAGACATGATTCCTTTTTCCACTGTTGCAACTATAAAATAACTCTGATTTAGTTCGACAAATAAGTGTAATAGAGATGAGAGCAAACAAGGTCATAAGGTTCACCAAGGATTTCAGCTTCACGCAGTGAAGCAGACACCTCTGGATAATTGAGGGCAGTACTTCAAGCCCAGAGCTAGAGTGGGCAAGCTTAGGCCACCAGTGAGCATGGGCCTGGAAGAGTTACAAGCTTGCACAGAGAACATCCTAGGCTTCATTGCTGGTTTGGGTGATTGAAGCACACATTTGGATTCCTGTCATCCAGTGTACCAAGAAATTATGGAAGAAAATAACGTCTAGAATGCCCAACAGGTCAGAACAATCAAGGAGTAGGGGGAGTAGGGCAATCTTAGTTTTGTTTTGTCATCAATATTAGAATAAGGAGATCTAACACAAATAGGTATGAATATACACAAGACGATTGGAAGCTACCAATTAAGTAGTGGGTCAGAAGACTTTCTTTTACTTTCTATTAATGGTTAACATTGGCACATAGGCATATTGTTTGCAGCGTTTGCTCAAACCAAATCAATTAACATTACCATGCTAACAGCCTGTTTGATATATATATCAGCAGACAATTAAAACAAGCATCATAAATTTTATGCAAAAGGAAACACCTTCATGTTCTGAGAACCCAAAACTATATAGTAGGGCACACTTTAACACAACAAGATGTCTCGAAAAAATGCACATAAAAGAATAATAACCAAGTGACGCAAGTTACACACTCCAAACAAGACTAACACTCCAAACAAGACTAACGATACCTAAAATGCTAAAATGATTTGCAGTAGTATTGAAAGTTTTACCTATATATAAATCATCAAACTTCATCTTCAACTAACCCCAAAATGCATTTACGGGAAATACATGTCAGTGAATGGAAGCATACCTTCCGTTTAAGTGGAGCAGATGTATTAGCAACTGGTTTAAAAAAGGATTCTAGTCTGCACATGAATACAAACAACGGATGATCAGAAGCGGAAAAAAATTTAGTTTGTGAACTGATATTATTTAGTGAAGCATTACTTACCGGCCCTGTGATGACTTGTTTTTGGCAGCTTTAATTTTTTCTATTGCCTAATATACATAGAAAAGTAAAAATTAATTATAGCATATCTAATTTCTAGAAGAGCAACATAACTCATGAAGAGTGTTGGCAAGATCTTTCCAGTGGCAATTGAGAACATACCTTTGTCACTCTATCACTATTAAATCCATTTTCATTAACCAGAAAGGTAATCAATCCCTGAAAAATTTGAAAGACAGTGCAACAACTAAATTAGTAGAAAAACATGATACAACATATATAATTCGCAGCTAGGCTACCATTCACCTCTTCATCAGGAGGAGTCCACTTAAGCTCAATTTGCTCTTCATCAATGAAGACTTCTGGTTCTTTAAACAGTCTTCGAGCTTCTTGATATGGCCAATCTTCTGGTATTTGGTACCTGGAAAAGGATGTAGGAAACTGATTCTGAATATGTTCACCTCTCAAACAAAAGATTGTATAGGCAGACCAATCAATCTTCATAATCTAGAATCTTACAAATCCTTATAAGTAAATAAGCTACACCAACTATTATATATAATAGACTGCATTACATTTCCCGCCATGGAGAAATTAGACCAATAATGGCAAAATGTGAAGTATTTTATGCAAAACTCATAACGAACTAGTCAGCTTGCAAAGGACCACAGCAGTCCATTGTACAAATCACCAACATCTGAGCAAGCACACGTTCAATTTTGTACTAAAATTTGACCAACAAGATAAAATAATAACATTTGATAACTAATTAACTATAATCTTAGACAATTTGATCATATATCCAAATCACATTCATGGAAATAAATTCATGCAGTCACAAGTATGAGAAGCAGATATGCATCTAAGTAAAATCACATATGCTTACCTGTCTTTATTTATGTTCTCCAGTATATTCTCTATAGAGCCATGTTGACGAATGAGCTTCAAAGCAGTCTGTCCACCAATACCTGTATCAGATAATTACAGTAGTAATAAATACTGAGTAAATTGTTAATCACAATAAAAAAAAAAGGTTCAATTTAGAGTTTGAGAACAACCCTTAAGGACTGACACTGTAAATGAAAATCTCAAGTACCTCGAATGCTTTCACAATAATCACATCCGGATAGAATGCACAAATCAATGAATTGATCCATAGAAAAATTCAATTCCTCCAAAATCTGGAAGAAAATCATCATTAGAAAAGTGAATTAAAGACTCTAAGCAATCATATCTATGTTCGTTCAATGCACCTTGGCAACTTCAAACTCCATGACAGGTGTTTTTCTTGAGCTAGGATCCATCAAATGGCGAAGAAATCTAGGAGCACCAAAGGTTAGGGAATCCATATCTTCAGAAGCCACGGCATAAACCTGAAATAAACCAGAAGATAAATATAAAACTACAAAGTAAATGATGTTATTCAAGGATATTGTACAAAAGTCATATACATTGGAGAAAAATAAATATTTTATAAAGGCAATTGTGAAAAAAAAAAAACACAGAAATTTCACATGTGATGCATAGCTTGATGGAATCATTTCTTTTCAAAGCACCATGCTAACAAACCCAAAGTAACCAACTAATCAGTAAAACCGGAGATACATGCCTTTCCTGATTTGCAAAGTGCAGCACATTGAGCTTCTGCTTCAGAAGGAGCCTGCAGAAAGAAAACAGAATTTACAAAATTTAATTCCTTTCTTCTTGGCCAAGGATCTCAATTCATTTCATCAGATGCCAAGAAAGGAACTTAATGTATGAAACATTAAAAGAGACATAAGTAAATTGGAAGAATAAACACATTGGTACATCATTTAAACCAAAAAATTATAGTATTTATGTAATTTCACCTCAACTACAGGCACTCCCATGAGTCTTAAAAGTCTTTTGCAGTCTTCATTGTGCTGCTTCGTCACCTGCAATGACAGCATATGTCCTTTCAATTTAAACCCAGATTCTCACATAATTAGAAACTCAGTAATTCTAACTTAGGCAATGGACCCACCTTCACAGTCCGTTTACTGAATTTTTCTATGTCTTCCTTATTGCCAGCCTGCAATGTTAAAACAACAAAAGCTGTATTATCATTTTCAGGACAATGGTTAAATCGAAATTTCGCATGTCGGATGTTCTCGTGTAACACATTTGTCAGACACTTACACAGACAATTATAAGAGGAGACATTTTCTTTTTGCCAAAAAATATGCATAAGTTATGTGGGTGCTATACTAATTATCTTAAGAAACTTTCACATGGTTGCAAGCTCGATAACTGTTGTACTTTCTTCTTTCTATGGTTTCTTTTTACTAAAACTTGTAAAGAGATCATAGTTTAATAAATATTTTGCCAAATAACAAAATGAGAAACAAAAAGGACCAAAAAAAATGGTCACACGAAAGTAAAAAACTAAACATGCACATACATCCACAGCTTCTGCCAAATCCTCAGTAGCATCCGCCCTTTTTGAGTAACTGCAACATAAATTCAATGAGAGAAGCTTCAGAAACCAAGATAGAAAATCATGTAAAATTTTTAGTCTTTTAGGCAATAGGTGATGAAACAAATGTATGGTGATAGCAAAAGTACCGTTTTGCCAGTTCTTGTTTTTTCAAATCCGGAGGCTTTCCATCAAAGACATAGCTGAACACATAAGGTAAGCAATTTAGTAATGCACATACTCGGACCAGATAACAATCACATCACAATAAATAAATGAAAAACAAAAAAAAGAGAGAAAAGGCAAAGAAACACATTACACTGGCTTCATTCCGGATTCAAGAAGCCTGATTGTGCGTGAAAACATGCCTTGCAAATGACTACAATAAACGAACAGAGATAAACCAAAAATACAAGTACATATTTCATTACAGATTACAAAGCAAACAAGCAACCATAAGTTGCATATAAATCAAATTCCCGTAAATTTGACTAACATCACTAAAAGAAACAGATGTTGTAAACCTTGTAACTTCGCCAGCCTCATTAGTTAACATTTCGGTCCCGGCTCTTCCCACCACAATCTGCAATCATTCAAAACACACAAACCCACATCCAAATTAAGTTTCTAAATACATTTAACGGGGTTCTGTTGTTCTATTCCTAGAAATTGAGTACCAAAAACAAAATGGGTTTATACTATAAAAAATTACAAAAGGGAAAAAAAAAAAAGCAAGCAAGAAAGAAATGACAAGTACGGACGAGGAACTGGTAGATGCTCATGCTGGCATCAATGGCAATCTTGCGACCGAAATAGCTCTCAAATTTCTGTTCTTTCATGGCTTTGGGTGCATTGTCCGCCAAAAGTTTCGTCAATCCCTAATACCCAGATGACCAAATCAGTTATAAGAACAAAACAAAACAAAAAAAAGCATTATATGATGAAATTTGAAGCTCCAAAATTGACAAACCTTGATACCCATTTGAAGAAATCAACGAAAGTTGCTTCCTTTTAGCTTCACTTTAGGTTTTAGCTATCTACTTTTTATTCTTCACTCTTTCCCGCCTACTCTCTCTCTAGTTCTACTCCAGTCTCCACTGTGTATATACATAGATATATGTATTGTTCACACGTGTGTGTGATTGTATGTATTGGTTTTGTTCACACCCGTGTATGTCTCCCAATATAATAATTGCTATAATTTCTTTTGTTTAATTAGTAAATAATTTGATTTTACAGAAATTATAGCAAGCAAAGCAAAATGTTTGGCAATTTAGATATCGATTAGCGGGTTCGAATTGGCTTAATCATCTCATGTGTGTCAATTCGTTTAAAGAATTCACACGTTGAGAATTGAAATTACAGGATTTTTGAAAAATTATTTCAATCTGAATCTTGAATATAGATGTAACACTACAAGAAATTAAACTCGTTAAGAGATGTTGGACAGATTTATCGATAGATTATTTCTGGTTGACAAGTGTTTGTCTGTATATACTTGAGTTGATATTTCTACTAGTTAAATTCTAATACGTGAGATCGGTTGTTTATAATAGATTTTTGTAATTGAAGCGTCACGTTATTTTTACACATTTTAAATGTCACATGCCACCACTTTGCTAGTCAGTCGATAATCTATTAAATGGATTAAATACCGAATAGATTATTTTTAGTTGACAAATATTTGTATATATGTATTTAAGTTGACATTTCTATTAGTTAAATTCTAATATGTGAGATGTATTAGTTATGGTAGATTTCTGTAGTTAAAGTGCCACGTTCTCTTTGCACATTTTAAGAGTCACGTATCATATTTTACTAGTCAGTTAGCGATCTATGTCATCATTACTAAAGGTTATATTATTAATTTAAATTTATAATTTGAAGTTAAAATTGTGCATCTTTCTCGTTCGGCATAACTAGTTACGACAACAATGTGACTTCCAAAGAAATGGAACATTCCTTCATTTGTTTATATATATATAATATAGTTCTATTAAGTGAAGATCACAAAGACAAATTCTTTGATCCAATGGAATATAAGCTAGGACCTTGGCCAATCATAACCTTGCTTGTCCATCGATAACACCGATCGAGTGACCTTTCTTTGCCTCCTCTTCCCCACCTTAATTTATTAATTAAATTATACAATTTTAGAATATATATATATATATATATATATATATATATATATATATAATATTCAAAAACTGTCACATTATGTACCATTCATATCATTTTTATCTAATCTTATTATAATTTGAACAACTAATTTTGCGACTTTATATTACCTTTGTTTGCAACACGAGAATATACATGTAAAATATTTTTTATAACATTATGTTTTTCAGATATACTTTTATCTCCCCAAACTTTAATTATTCCATCCTGCTTACAATGAATATTCATTCCCACCTTAATTTATTAATATTCTCACCTAATGAATAAAAAAAATCTTATAAATTTTGTCCGGTTGCGTAATTTGAACAACTAATTCCAGTAACTTAGATAAATGAGCTTGCAAGGTAGACGAAATCAAAAACCATTAATCTCTAAATATAGTTGTAAGAAAACAAAATGCAAACTAACATAACGTGCATGAGGAATTTATACATTATTAATCAATAGTTTGGAAGAATCCAAAGAAATGTAAAGAATTTTTGGTGTCTACAAAGCTCCATGAGAGAGAGAGAAAGAGAAAAGTCCAAAAATATGGAAATTAAATAAGTAAAAAGAAAAAAAATGGCGGTTTCTTTATAGCTATGAACGTTACAAACAATGCCATTTAATTATGTGGGACTTTTACTTCATGAACATATATATATATATATATATATATATATATATATATATATATATATGTCCCCTTCCATTTCGATCTCTAAAACGAATTATCAAATTTCTGCAAAGTTATCTTCTCATCATGACCATGGAGGTGGAAGACACTAAGACCAATATCGATGATTATTATGGAAGAAAAGGTGGATTTAGAGCTTGCATGTTCATTTTTGGTGAGCATATTAATTCTGCCAACTTTCTTCTATATACAATTCAGATAACTTTTGTAACAATAATTGATTGATTTTTATATATAGCTTAAATTGATCTTTTTCATTTCGTGTGTTTGATTACAGTTTTAGTGGCATTAGAAAACATGGGTTTCGTAGCAAACATGCTAAGTCTTGTGCTCTACTTCATGAAGGTAATGCACTTTGACTTATCAGGCTCTGCAAACACCCTCACAAACTTCATGGGTTGCACTTTCTTGCTCTCCATTGTTGGTGGTTTCATCTCCGATTCTATTTTGAGTAGACTTCACACTGCTCTCCTTTTCGGATTTATCGAAATTCTGGTAAGATTCAACGTTACGGTATAGATAAAATAATTCATCTACCCTTACCATTTGTGTATAACTACAGATACCTTGTGTATATATATATATATATCCAAATTTTGAGAAAACTTGTTTGTGCCTTAGTTACCATTTAAGATTATATTTTTGTAGGGTATGGTGCTGTTGACAATTCAAGCATATGCAAAAAATCTTCATCCAAGTGCTTGTGGGAAGCCAACTTGTGTGAAAGGTGGTATAGCACTGATGTTATATGCATCATTGAGCTTGTTAGCGTTGGGTTCTGGTGGAGTAAGAGGGTCTCTTGCACCACTTGGAGCTGACCAGTTCGACCAGAAGAATCCCAAGGAAGCTGTGGCACTGGCTAGCTTTTTCAACTATCTTTTGCTTAGTACCACAATTGGAGCTACGATTGGAGTCACTGGAATTGTGTATGTCAGCACAGAAAAGGCTTGGTACTTGGGATTTTTCATATCAACTGTCACTGCTTTTGTTGGTTTTCTTGTTGTTGCCATTGGCAAGCCTTTTTACCGCATTCAACCTCCTGCTCAAAGCCCACTTACAAAGATCGCTCAGGTTTAACATTCATTCCAATTTCAATTATAACTTATTAGCCAAACATGAACTATGGTTTATTGTATTTATCTTTAATTTATTAATGTCAATAATGTTAACAATTATCAATAATAAATTATTATGCAATTTATACAAATAAACGTGTTAAGATGAAGCTAGGTATATGTAGCTAATGCCTAAGATGAAACATTTGTTATTGACAGGTTATAGTTGTGGCGTTTAAAAACAGAAAGATTTCAGTACCACAGAACGCAGAGGAATTGTTTGAGATTAATGAAAAAGACAGAGTTTCTACGGAAGAAAGGATCTCACACACCAACCAGTTTAGGTAATGTACAATCTTCTTATATAGATATATTTATGTATACGTTATATATGTTTGTCTAATAAATATTGTGACGTATACATCATGATATATATATATATATATATATATATAGTAGTTAAGATAATCAAGATAAAGATTTTGAATATAAATTCATTCTTAAAAAAAAATTATTTTATCATATGAATGTATATGAGATTTTGAATATATCTTAAATAAATTCATTATTTAAGATTTGTATTGTAAGAAAATGGGGCAAACAACACGGATAAATTAAGATTCCTCAACGAGCATCCAAGGTACCTATGAACCAAGTGGCAGGGTAGCTAGATATATATATATATATATATATATATGTGTGTGTGTGTGTGTGTGTACATCTATTAAGTAGAAACATAAATGAATATAAAATTAATGAAATGTGTTGTGATTGATTGAAGCAGATGGCTAGACAGAGCTGCCATTGTTCCCAAAGAGTCGGGACTAGAAGAATGGAAGGTTTGCACAGTGACCCAAATTGAAGAAGTGAAGATTCTAGGAAGAATGCTACCCATTTTAGCCAGTACTGTCCTGATGAACACTTGTATGGCACAACTACAAACTTTATCAGTACAACAAGGCAGTGTCATGGATACCAGCCTAGGCTCAATCAAAATCCCCGCTCCTTCAATCCCCGTAATCCCACTAGTCTTCATGTCAATTCTTCTCCCCATCTACGAATTCTTTTTCGTCCCTTTTGCTCGAAAGATCACCAAACACCCCTCAGGAATCACACAGCTTCAAAGAGTTGGAGTTGGGTTGGTTCTATCAGCCATTTCAATGGCTGTGGCAGGGTTGGTTGAAGTGAAAAGAAGGAACCAAGCCAACAAAGACTTGTTGAAACCTATAAGTCTGTTTTGGCTATCATTTCAATATGGTATATTTGGAATAGCAGATATGTTTACTCTTGTTGGGTTACTAGAATTCTTCTACAAGGAAGCACCATTAGGAATGAGATCTCTCTCCACTTCATTTACTTGGCTTACACTTTCATTTGGGTATTTCTTGAGCTCTGCATTTGTTAGTATCATAAATTCTGTGACAAAGAGAATAGCTCCAAGCAAACATGGATGGTTACATGGGCTGGACATAAACAAGAACAATGTCAATCTTTTCTATTGGTTCTTGGCCATTCTTAGTGTTCTCAACTTCTTTGTTTACTTGTACTTTGCCAGTTGGTACAAGTACAAACCAGAAAATCCTGATGATGCTAGTAAGTCATCACAACAATCAATATCAGCTTCAAACTCTGTGTTTCTTCAGTCAAAGGAAGAAAAGGTTCAGGAAAGTACTGAAGATCAGAAGACAAATTAATTGGAGTCGATCAATCAAACAATGCATGAGAAATCAATAAAGCTTGTGTTTTAACTTTTAATCAATCTATTTTGTGTAATAACTTCTAGCTTCTTGTTTGTATTCTAGCTATTTATCCGTAGAGATTTTGTTTTATTTATCTAAATTGAGGAATATTTCATGAACATTACATGTGATCACGTATGGCTCGATAATATCTTAAATAATAACGGTAAGGAAATCGGCAGTTATAGATTTCTTTTCAAGTTCAAACTTATACATGTTTATCTTCATACATATTTATAAGATTGTTCAACCAGTTGTTCAGGTCACGTGACAGGATAAAATATATAAGAATGGTCTGGACTTGATAATTTTTATTCAGTAATATAAATCTTGAATTATATTCCTAGTGATTAATACGGATTTCGAGTAGTCTAATTGAAAGTTATTATGCAATTTCTAATTGATATATAAGGATGTAAATATAAGAGAAATGTGTAATGATGAAATAAAGAGAAACATATCTTATAAACTTAAAATTATTGAGATTATGAGAATTGAAAATTTGGGTCTAGTGTGAATGTGAATAAAGTATTCATGAAGTGAATTAAATTGAATAAAGAAAAGAGTTAATTTTCTTCTTATTATTCTTCTTCTCTCTCAAAGAAAATCTAAAATGGTATAAAATGTATCTTCTATTTAATTTATAACATGTCACGTATGAATAATAAATGTGATTGGAGATTCTTATTTTATAATTATGTTTATTTCGATAAAATAAATAATTTAATAAAAAGTTTTTTTAACTAGATAGAAAAATTCTTCTAAATATATACTTATTAATCTAGATGATTTTGTTATTCGGATTTCAAGTCTCATAGTAGTATAAATCCTAGTGTTAATAATTATCATTATCATTCATCAAAAATAACTATAGCCCAACGACAGGTAGATATGATCATGCAAAAATTAATAAATTAATTAAAAATACAGATAAAAGAATATATATAATAAAGAAGCATGTACACGGCGTATCCATTTTGAGTGGAAGAAGGAGGTGCTTTACATTAATTATGTGTTATATGATTCTTTCTCATTTGTATATTACAAATTAATTTCTGGGTTTCTTCTATTGCCTATTCTCATTATATATATATATATATAAATGATGTAAAATGTATTAAAACAGAATAAATATGTTTCAAATATAAATGTAGCTTCGTCTGATATATTATTTTGAATTATACAATTATAAAATTAATTATAATTCTATAGGAATCTATCAAGATCAATCACTAAATGTACGATCCGAATATTTACTCTTATAAGGGGTATATCTATCCACAATAAGGGAATAAAATTTATATATCAACTATTAATTACTAAACTTCATCAGAGTAATTTGCAAATAACAACAAACAATTAAGGGTGTACCTATAAAATTATATGTCGGGTAGGTTAATCTAAGTTTTATTTTTCTATTTAAAAGTCCTAATTTTTGTATTGTGCAAATTTTTTATTTGTAATAGTTAAATACGAACGTTACGAAAGAATTATTATTAATAATAATAAAGTATAAACTTAGTTAGGAAGACATTATGAGCCTTATCCTCAAATACATAACATAAGCAAGAAAAATATATATAAAAAAAAATGCAAACAGTAGGTATGAAATGCAAATTGTAGCAGCCAAAATATGTCTGGCCCAAAGTATGGCCCAAAGACAAAACCCATAGCTAAAAGTGGGACTACACTCTCATGTAGTACGACGGTGGCTCAGCATGAAGACCAAGTCGCACGACATGGAGCACCATTATGTAGACGTACCAGTTCGAAGACTATGTCGCACGACGTGAAGCACTCGTGTAGTACGACGACGTACCAGTTCGAAGATCTTGTCGCACGACATAAAGCACTCATGTAGTACGACGGTGCTACATCACCCAATCATGGTCCAGATTGACAAGAAATCTACATGTCGTACGACATAGCATCTCCGTCGCTCCGAGGGAGACCAGATTGTGATCTACTTTGAAACGGGCCCTACAAAGCCATAATGACACTCGATGGCAGCGCCATCAAAAGAAGCACCCAGATGCTTTCTTAGTGGAAAACAGGGAAGAGAGAATGATGGGAGCCCTCAAAAGGGAGAAGCATCAATCTCCTATAAGGAGGAGGATAATCCTTCATAAAAAGGGATCCCCGGAAAAACTGAGATCCAGAGATTATTAATACAAAAACCACATCCTCCGGCCATTGTTAAGGTACTCCGATCACCCTCCAAACCTTACACATTTATTAGCACTTTCTAACTTGACCGTCGAAGTGACTTTGGCCGGCACCACCCCGGTGTCCTAGACGTCCTGCGGATCACGTGTAACACCCCCCTACCCGACCCGGCCAGACCGACCCGGGGAGCGCTACTCGGACTTTCAAAACTTTTCAAAACTTCATTTTACATTTCAAAATCATTATGAGCCCATAAAACAGTTTAGGAATCCTTTTCAAGTGAGCCCATAGCAATAAATAAACTTTTTACAAAAATTCGGCAGAGTTTCGTTTGTTTTTCGGATTTTCCAAAACCTACTTTTACACAAATCAATTCAAATGCAATTTTTAACAACACTTCAATATCTCATATTCAAACAGTTGTGCACTCTGCCGTTTAGTGCGACTTATCAATCACAATTTATAAAATAAAACAGTTCAAACTTATATATATACAGACAATCAGAAATCATAAAGTAATTAATTATAAACATATTACAAAACATATTTACAACTCCCCTGTATATGCATGCTTTCAGAATATATATATATATATATATATATATATATATATATATATATATATACATAACACAATATAGCTACCCAACTGTACAAATCTCTGGGACTCTGTCCGCAACTCTTTATCTCTTCAGTCCTTAGCCTCTTCCGGATCCCTGGTACCTACGCGTTAGAAACAAACTAACGCGCTAAGCATAAAGCTTAGTGGGTGTACTAAAATCTCAAATATAAAACAAATCATATATATATATATATATATATATATATATATATATAACTTTTAAATCAGAATAATATCACCCAATATATTTCAAATCAACTCAATAATGGACATAAATCATGTTAATCTCAAAACCAAACCTTAAAGCAGATTCGATCACTTTGGTTTCAATGACAATATCAACATTTAAAAATCGATAAATAAAATCATTCAATTCAGTCAATACTGGCCCACTAGAATACTAAACATTCTGGGACTGGAATATGGGTCAACGTGACGTCCGGGGTTGCCCCGCAACAACAGTCACTGATATCAACGTGATTGTCCGAGATTGCCCCGCAACAACAATCACTAGTATCATTGTGATCGTCCGAGATTGCCCCGCAACAACGATCACTAAAATCGGTGTGATTGTCCGAGATTGCCCCGCAACAACAATCACACAATAATAACGGCGCAGTACTGCTCAGTAAAACCCAGCTGGTATACCAACCTCCTATATCCATTTCTATGTCTAAGTATCCTAGGGCCGTTACAATAAGCAATGTTCACAATCAGTACTCAATAAATATACATTTCTCACAATATTTTTCATGAATATCAACAATATTCATACAAAAGTATAAATCATATATTTTTAACAAATTCGACACAATCAAAATACGATCAAAACGCGATCTATCATAAAACTAGTTCAAAATCAACAATAGGTGCATCAATCATCAATTTTTCTTATAAGCAAACACTTTTCATACAAAAATCGAAATCGAAATCTTTTAATGAAATCGAAAACTTTTAACGAAATCGAAAACGAAAACATAAACGAGAAACGAAATCGAAAACTAAAACGAAAAAGTAAACGAACTACTTCTCGAAACGATTTCGAAAACGAGAGTACACCTACCTGGAATCCTTGTTTTCGTTCGACAATCCACGGTTCTACGATTTCGTTTCCTTTTTCACCTACTCTTCCTTTTCTCTTCTCTCTCTTTCTTCTTCTTCTTTCTTTTCTATCTTCTTCTTTCTTTTCTTTCTTCTTCTTTCTTTTTCTTCTCTTTTCTTTCTTTTCTCGGTCATTTCTCTCTCCTCTTGCTGTTTCTGTTTTTTTCTCGCTTCTGCGAGAAGTTTCTTCTTTTTTTATATTTTTTTCGCTATCGCGACCTGTGGTCGCGATGCTCACTGAAATTTTTGCACCGCCTTGGTCGCGAGCGCGCCTTGGTCGCGCGAGAGATCGCGTTGCTCTCTGCCACATTTTGACAATTTCATCGCGAGCAAACCATCGCGACCTGTGGTCGCGGTGACTGGTCGCGATGCTCACTGCCCAAAATTGCGTTTTTCACCGCGAGCGAGCTATCGTGACCTGTGGTCGCGGTGACCAGGTCGCGATGCTCTCTGGTCCAGTTTTTTAATTTTTCATTTTTCACTATTCATTTTACATTTAATTACATTTACACCCCTCAAATAGTAAAATTTTATTTTCACACATATAAAATTAATTACCCGAAATCCGGGATGTTACATCACGTGCGTTCTGTCTTTGCAGATTGTAGTGCCCCGTGTCCCCGAGCGATTTTTGAGGACTACAATTTGGCGCCCACCGTGGGGCCCGACAATCTCTAAGCAAGCAGAGGTAGAACGTGGCAACCCCGACTATGTCATCTGACGATTTTCATCACATATATATCAATAAAGTAAAATAAGTGTAACTTGCGGTGGAGACGACTCGAACTTAAAACATTCCAAATTAAATTAGCTTTCTTACTACCGAATCACATTGGGCGGTAGTTAACATACCATTTAATTATATGGGACTTTACTATTAATAGAGTATATTATATATATATATATATATATATATATATATATATAGAAGAGAAAATTTCCTTAATTTAGCACTCAAATTTGTTTATATACCCTAACATAACATATATATCTCCCACCTACCATTTCTTTGAAAAGAATTATCAAATTTCTGCAAAGTCATCTTCTCATCAAGACCATGGAGGTGGAAGACGCTAAGACCAATATCCCTGGTTATTTTGGAAGAAAAGGTGGATTTAGAGCTTGCATGTTCATTTTTGGTGAGCATATATATTAAAATATGTGTGTGTGTGTGTGTGTATATATATATATATATATTTACACTTTCCTTAATTTGTATACAATTCTGATACTTGAACAATAATTGATTGATATTTATATGGCTTAAAATGATATTTTGTCTATATGTTTGTGTGTCTGATTACAGTTTTGATGGCATTAGAAAACATGGGTTTCATAGCAAACATGTTAAGTTTTGTGCTCTACTTCATGGACGTGATGCACTTTGACTTATCAGGCTCTGCAAACACCGTCACAAACTTCCTGGGTTGCACTTTCTTGCTCTCCATTATTGGTGGCTTCATCTCCGATACTCTTTTGAGCAGACTACACACCGTTCTCCTTTTTGGATTTATCGAAATTCTGGTAAGATTCAACGTTACGGCATATAAATCTGACAGACAAATCTATTTCAACAATAAAAATAATGCCTCTACTTTTACCATTTATGTATAACAACAAATAAGAACAAATAAATACCTTGTATATATATGTATATATGGTAATGATAACCAAATTTTGAGAAAACTTGGTTGTATAACCTAAAATAGAGAGCTTTACCATTTAAGGTTATATTTTTGTATGGTAGGGTTTGGTGTTGTTGACAATTCAAGCATATGCAAAAGATCTCCATCCAAGTGCTTGTGGGCAGTCAAGCTGTGTGAAAGGTGGTATAGCATTGATGTTATATGCATCGTTGAGCTTGTTAGCGTTGGGGGCAGTGTTGAAAATTAAACTTACCTCTAGAAGCCTACAAACATGGACTCAACAACCACCATTCTAGAAGCCATCCACCATTGTTGAATCAAACTTGCTAGAAGCCATGCAATATTGACTCAACTACCACAATTGACTCCAACAACTCTTATCTCCCCAGCTGTAATTTGCATGTGTTTGTGATTGTTATTTTGTTATTTTGTTTATCTCATTTCCTATATAAAGGAATGAAGATTGTATTAAATATGTGTGGAGTGGTGTAAGTTGATAAAGAGAGAAATAAAATCTTCTCCTTCTTGTGTGTTTCGAAATCTCTTACAGAGGTGCACCACAAGTGACCTCAAACCATACCATCCCACCAACAGTGGTATCAGAGCCCAGGAGAACCAGAAATACAAAGAACAGAGGCCAAAGCTGAATTTGCCCAGAAATCAAAGTAGTCAAAATTAATTTTTGAGCATCCCAGTGTGTTCTACTCGTCCCCACGAGTTCAACGGTGAAAACCTCACCCAAATCGGAGTTCCAGAGAGTCCGCACGCGCCGTTTGAAGTTGGAGAGTGAACTACACGCTCCGGTCGTCTTCTTCGCCCGTTTTCAGGATCCGACCCGGTATTCGACCCGTGTCCGACCCGTGGATCCAAACCGGTTTCAAGTTCGATCCAGGATCCATGTTCGACCCGTGAACCGACCCGGTTGCTGACGTCACTAACGCCGTTATCCCGGATAGCATATTCCGTCAGTCAAAGGAATATTCCGTTAACAGCGGTTGACTTTTCCAAATAAGTTTGACCGCCCGTTTCAGACGCTTCCGAACTCATTTTTTGACAAAATCAGAGTGGTTTCCAAGGTTTTGGACCATTCCGGACGCAACCGTGCACTCCATTGTTGCAAATTCAGACTCTAAATTAGTGTTCTAAGCACTTCAAGTCTTGATGGCCAACAATAACGCGCATATTGTCATTCCAAAACTCACCAAAGACAACTATGACAATTGGTGCATACAAATGAGAGCTCTACTAGGCTCTCAAGATGTTATGGAGATTGTAGAAGATGGATATACAGAACCTGCATCCAAAGAAGCTGAAGGAACCCTGACAGAAGCTCAAGCAACAACTCTCAGAGCCGATCGAAAGAAGGATTGTAAAGCAAAGTCCATAATCTATCAAGGATTGGACGAAGCGACGTTCGAGATCATAGCATCCGCTAAGTCATCAAAAGAAGTCTGGGACACCCTTCTCAAAACTTACAAAGGTGCTGACAAAGTGAAAAGGATCCGTCTTCAAACATTACGGGGGGAGTTTGAATCCCTACGAATGAAATCAAATGAATCCATTGCTGAATTCTATACACGAGTGATGGTCGTTGCGAATCAGCTAAGAAGAAATGGAGAAACTCTCACAGACATGAGAATTTCAGAGAAAATCTTGCGATCATTAGATCCAAAGTTTGATTTCATTGTTGTGGCCCTGGAAGAAACAAAAGATCTTGAGACAATGTCCGTTGAAGAACTAGTGGGTTCATTGCAAGCCCATGAGCAGAAAGTCACAAGAAGAAGTGACGACAGAGTATTGGAGCAAGCTCTCCAGTCAAAGCTCTCCATCAATGAAAAAAGATACGAACAAGGAGGGACCTCACAACAAGGAAGAGAACGAGGTAGAGGATCTCGTGGAAGAGGTTCAGAAGCCAGAAGTAGAGGCAGAGGAGGAAGAGACACAAATAGAGGAGGACGTGGACATCAGAACTATGTCCCACGAGGAAGAGGACGAGGAGGAAGAGGCGGATACAACAACCGTCCGATCATTGATAAAAGAAATGTCCAATGCTATAATTGCCACAAATATGGCCATTATAGCAACGAGTGCAGAGGCAACCCAAATGAGGTAAATGAAAGTTCTAACTTTGCAGAGAAAGAGCAAGTTGGAGGAGAATCGTTGATGTTGATGGCACACAACTCAACCTATCAAAACCAAAATGTTTGGTTTCTTGATTCTGGAGCCAGCAACCATATGACTGGCAGAAAAGACTTATTCACTGAACTTGATGAGAAAGTTCATGGAGAAATCTCATTTGGCGACCTCTCTAAAATCCCTGTCCAAGGAAGGGGAGATGTTATGATCAAGCAGAAGAATGGAGATCATGCTTTCATCTCCAATGTTTATTATGTTCCAGACATGAAGACAAACATTCTAAGTCTCGGACAACTCTTGGAAAAAGGCTATCACATTAGCCTTCAAAATATGCAACTCACTATTACAGATGCTCAAGGAAGGCTGGTTACTCAAGTCCAGATGACGAAAAATAGGATGTTTCCTCTCGCAATTCACCATGATGTGCCAAGGTGTTTAACAGCCATCATCAATGACAAAGACTGGCTATGGCATCTCAGGTATGGACATCTCAATTTTGAAAGTTTGAAGCAGCTGGGAAGTAAGAAGATGGTGAAAGGATTGCCAAACATCCATCACCCTAATGAGATCTGTGAAAGTTGTGTTCTCAGCAAACAACACAGAAATAGCTTCGGAAAGGAGGCAAATTGGAAAGCAACCATGCCACTTGAGCTCGTTCACACAGATGTGTGTGGTCCATTGACGCCGGTATCAAATGGACAGAATCAATACTTCCTTACATTCATTGACGACTACAGCAGGAAGACTTGGGTTTATTTCCTTAAAAGGAAGTCTGAAGTATTTGGTTACTTCAAAGAGTTTAAAACTCTTGTGGAGAAGCAAAGTGGCTACTACATCAAAACACTGAGATCAGATCAAGGTGGAGAATACACTGCAGGTGTTTTCCAGGAATTTCTCAAGCAACAAGGAATCAGACATCAGTTTACACCAGCTTATACTCCTCAATTAAATGGTGTAGCTGAAAGGAAGAATCAAACAATCCTTAACATGGCCAGAAGCATGTTAAAGGATAAAAATATGCCGAAAAGTTTTTGGGCTGAAGCAGTCTTGTGTGCGGTATATCTACTAAACAGATGTCCTACGAAGAGTCTTGATACAAAGACACCGCATGAAGTATGGAGCACGCACAAACCAAGTGTGAGCCACCTTAGAGTTTTTGGCTCTATTGCCTACATCAAAGTCCCAGAAGCAAGAAGAACCAAACTTGAAGATAAAGGAGAAAAGTGTATCCTGGTTGGATACGGTGACAGAACTATGGGTTACCGGCTATACAACCCCGTTACCAAAAAAGTAATCTTCAGCAGGGATGTCATTTTTGAAGAAAATGAATCTTGGAATTGGGATCAGACCAAAACTTCCACAAGTACAGAGTTAGTACATGAAGGAGAGACAAGAGAAGTGGCTACAGAGCCACAAATCCCCAGAGATCAGCAGACTCCTCAACATGGTTTCCCTTCACCACAAAGGTTTGATGCTCCATTACCAATTGAACGTGAATTCTCTGATATGAGGCCTAGAGGGACACGTAGCCTAGAAGATCTGTATGAAGAAACAGAACAGGTGGAAGAAGATATTACACTGTATTGTCTACTGATGACAAGTGATCCAGTGAGCTTTGAAGAGGCTAACCAAGAAAGAAAATGGAGAAGTGCAATGGATGAAGAGATTCAATCCATTGAAAAGAACAAGACATGGGAATTGACTAATCTCCCAAAAGGTCGAAAAACCATCGGAGTGAAATGGGTCTTCAAGACAAAAAGAAATGCCAAAGGAGAAGTCCAGAGATACAAAGCAAGACTTGTAGCAAAAGGCTATAAGCAAAAGGAAGGAGTTGATTACGGAGAAGTCTTTGCCCCAGTTGCCAGACAAGAGACCATCAGATTGCTAATATCTTTGGCAGCCCAGAGAAGTTGGAAAATTTACCAACTTGATGTAAAGTCAGCATTCCTGAATGGCTTTCTTGAAGAAGAAATCTATGTGGAACAACCACCTGGATATGTGAAGAAAGGCAGAGAAGATAAAGTATACAGACTGAAGAAAGCTTTATATGGTCTGAAGCAAGCACCTCGTGCATGGAACATGAGGATTGATGATTACTTCCAGAAAAACGGATTTGATAAATGTCCGTATGAGCATGCACTGTATTTGAAGAAAGAAACTGATGGAAGTATGTTATATGCATGCCTATATGTTGATGATTTGATCTTCACCGGCAATAATCCAGCCATGTTCGAAGATTTCAAGCAGAGAATGGTGAAAGAATTTGAGATGACTGATATTGGTTTAATGGCTCATTTTCTCGGAATTGAAGTTGTGCAGAGCGAAAAAGGTATTTTCATCTCCCAGAGTATCTATGCTAAAGAAATTCTGAAAAGATTTAGTATGGAAAAATGCAATCCTGTTACAACTCCAGTAGAAACAGGATTAGAATTAAGAAAGAATGAAAAAGGAGATGTTGATCCGACCTATTTCAAGAGCTTGGTTGGAAGCCTGAGATACTTGACATGTACCAGGCCAGATATACTCTATGGAGTTGGACTGGTCAGCAGATACATGGAGACTCCTGATCAGTCTCACCTAAATGCAGCAAAGAGGATACTCCGTTATATAAAAGGTACCATTAATGATGGTATGTTGTATACAAAATGTGAAGATTGCAGGTTCACTGGCTATTCAGATAGTGATTGGGGAAGAGATCTGGATGAACGTAAAAGCACGACAGGTTTTACGTTTTTTATGGGAGATACAGCGTTCACATGGTCATCCAAAAAGCAAGCTATTGTGACACTGTCATCATGTGAAGCTGAGTACGTTGCTGCATGCTCAGCTGTCTGTCATGGTATATGGATAAGGAATGTGTTGGAGTACTTAGGATTTCCACAAGTTAATCCTACAGAGGTTTACATCGACAATCGGTCAGCGATTGCACTAGCAAAGAATCCAGTATTTCATGAGAGAAGCAAACACATTGATACGCGGTATCATTTCATCAGAGAGCATGTGAAGAACAAAGAGGTGGAACTAGTCTCTTGCAGGACATATGATCAGGTTGCTGATATTTTCACTAAGCCACTCAAACATGATGTGTTTTCAAGACTGAAGTCCATGCTCGGTATGACGAAACAATGAGAGTCAAGTTTAAGGGGGGATGTTGAAAATTAAACTTACCTCTAGAAGCCTACAAACATGGACTCAACAACCACCATTCTAGAAGCCATCCACCATTGTTGAATCAAACTTGCTAGAAGCCATGCAATATTGACTCAACTACCACAATTGACTCCAACAACTCTTATCTCCCCAGCTGTAATTTGCATGTGTTTGTGATTGTTATTTTGTTATTTTGTTTATCTCATTTCCTATATAAAGGAATGAAGATTGTATTAAATATGTGTGGAGTGGTGTAAGTTGATAAAGAGAGAAATAAAATCTTCTCCTTCTTGTGTGTTTCGAAATCTCTTACAGAGGTGCACCACAAGTGACCTCAAACCATACCATCCCACCAACAGGCAGGTGGAGTGAGGGGGTGTCTTCCATCACTTGGAGCTGACCAGTTTGACCAGAAGAATCCCAAGGAAGCCGTGGCCATGGCTAGCTTTTTCAACTATCTTTTTCTTAGTACCTCACTTGGAGCTGTGATTGGAGTTACTGGGATTGTGTATGTCAGCACGAGGAAGGCTTGGTACTTGGGATATTTCATAGCAACAGTCACTGCTTTTGTTGGGTTTCTTGTTGTTGCCCTTGGCAAGCCTTTCTACCGCATTCAACCTCCTGCCCAAAGCCCTCTTACAAGGATCGTTCAGGTTTAACATTCATCCCAATTTTAGTTACATGTTATTAGACTCTTAATGTTTGATATTTGGACGGATAAGGGTCGTGTCGGGTGGGGCAGCACTCGTGGGGTTTATTTGGCAGGGTTTTTATAAGCCTGCTTTTAACTTTTTAAGCCCAAAACTATTGTGGGAGTGTTGAATTTTTCAGTTTTTAAACTTTAAAAGTTCTTATGAGCAAAACAAAAATATATAATTTTTGTAGGAAAAACTTTCTCAAAGTAAATGCACTGCCAAACAGGACCATTGTGCCATTATTTGTATCTGTATAAGCCCAACCAGCCCATCATATTGGGGGTCACACTCAACCCAAGCCCAATTTAATGAGATAGGTTTGGACATATACTATAGGCCCGTCGGATTTGAGGGCCAAACTAGGCTTATAATCTAAAGTCCGTAAAGAAAAAAAATAACCATATCAATTATGTATTTTAATTAATAACATAATTCTAATTATATAAGTTCTTAAATTAAATAATTTATTCTTGAATCTTTGTATTATATTTGTCCACTAAAGTCTATTGATTTTGTAGTCAAGAATCTCTCAAAACATTTGCCAACATTAACTATGATTTATTGTATTCATATTTAATTTATTCATGTCTATGGACTATGATGTTAACAATTATCAATAATCAAATATTATATAATTTATATAAATAAACGTGTTATTTTTTTTTTCATATTTATTATTCGTATTATTATAATTTAATAAAATGTTATGAGTCAACCCGTGAACCCGAACCACCCTAATATCAATCGGGCTTGGACTTTGGGCTGGATACATAATCTAAATTGTGGGCCGGGCTTAAGGCCCAGCCTTAGTTTTAAGGGACAGGTTTTGCTCAACTCTCCTGCATAGTAACTAGGTTGCTAGTCCTAAGGTGAAGCATTTGTTATTGACAGGTTATAGTTGTGACGTTTAAGAACAGGAAGGTTTCAATACCACAGAACCCAGAGGAGTTATATGAGATCAATGAAAAAGACAGAGTTTCTACAGAAGAAAGGATCTCACACACCAACCAATTTAGGTAATGTAATTTTTATATATATATATATATATATATATATATATATATATATATATACACATTATATATACTTGTCAAATAAATATTGTGACGTATACATCTTGATATAGTAGTTAAGATATCGAGTTAAAGATTTTGAATATAAATTCTTTCTTAAACATCATTTTTTTTTTTTTAAATAGATGTTTAAATGATATGTTATGTTCACCTGATTCTTTAAGATTGGTCTTATAATAAAATGGGACAAACAATACGAATAAATTAAGATACTTGAACAATTCTATGTATGTATATACACACACAGCGATAATTGTTCAAGAATCTTAATTTATTCGTATTGTCTGTGTGTAGCATAAATGAATATAGAATGAAACGAAATGTTTTGTGATTGATTGAAGCAGATGGCTAGACAGAGCTGCCATTGTTCCTAAAGAGTCAGGACCAAAAGCATGGAATGTTTGCACAGTTACCCAAGTTGAAGAAGTGAAGATTCTAGGAAGAATGTTACCCATTTTAGCCAGTACTGTCCTGGTGAACACTTGTTTAGCACAACTACAAACTTTCTCAATACAACAAGGTAGTGTCATGGATACCAGGCTAGGCTCATTCAAAGTCCCCGCTCCTTCAATCCCCGTAATCCCAGTACTCTTCACGTCAATTCTTCTCCCCATCTATGAGTTATTTTTCGTCCCTCTTGCTAGAAAAATCACTAAACACCCTTCAGGAATCACACAGCTTCAAAGAGTTGGAGTTGGTCTGGTTCTATCAGCCATTTCAATGGCTGTGGCAGGGTTTGTTGAAGTGAAAAGAAAGAACCAAGCCAACAAAGACATATCGAAACCTATGAGTCTGTTTTGGCTATCATTTCAGTATGCTATATTTGGAATAGCAGACATGTTCACTGTTGTTGGGTTACTAGAATTCTTCTACAAGGAAGCACCCTCGGGAATGAGATCTCTCGCCACTTCATTTACTTGGCTTACACTTTCATTTGGGTATTTCGTGAGCACTGCATTTGTCAGTGTCATAAATTCTGTGACAAAGAGAATAGCTCCAAGCAAGCATGGATGGTTATACGGGGTGGACATAAACAAGAACAATGTCAATCTTTTCTATTGGTTCTTGGCCATTCTTAGTGTTCTCAACTTCTTTGTCTACTTGTACTTTGCCAACTGGTACAAGTACAAATCAGAAAATCCAGATGATGCTAGTAAGTCATCACAACAACCAATATCAGCTTCAAACTCTGTGTCTCTTGAGTGAAAGGAATAAAGGGTTTTGGAAAGTAGTGTAGATCAGAAGACAAATCAATTGGAATCTGATCAAGTCCTCAATCAATAAAGCTAGTGTTCTGATTAATTTATTGTGTGTAATAACTTTGTAGCTTCTTGTTTGTATTTGTCTACAGATTTTGTTTTATTTTTATGTATATTTAGGAATATTTCATAAATAATATATGTATCTTAATTCTAGGAGCACATTATATACGAGAGGAGAGAAAAATAAGGGCAAGGAAATTGACAGTTATATATATATATATTTTTTTCAAAGTTCAAAAATATGCATTTTTACCTTTGTATATATTAAGGTCGTGCAATTAGAAAACAAAATATATGTAAATGGTATGCAGCCGATAAGTTTCATTTAGTAAATGTAATGATGAATTAAAGAGAAGCATATATCATAAACTTAATATAAGAATGGGTCTGTGAAAAGCATAAAGCCCCAAGAATGTAGAATCCAATATCCTCTTTTTAAGGGGATCCGCCCGTTATCCATTAATATGGACATTAAAGAATGAAGTACGATTCCCTTCCCATAAATAAGCCAACACCTCTCATCAAATTGGGGTTTATTTTTTGAACTCTAGAGGATCGATCATTTGACTTTAGTCTCTCCCTCTTACTTACATGATCATGCAAAAATTAATTAATTAATTAAAAATACAGATAAAAGAAAAGGAATAAAAAAGCATGCACATGGAGTATCCATTTTGAGTGAAAGAACTAGAAGCAGCAGGTGCTTTACACTAATTATATGTTCCTTTCTCATTTATGGTTTCTGAAAACGAATTTATATAAACTAAGTCAACTAGATCATAATAGTAACCATGCAGAGAGCAGAGCAGACCTAGATGTGTTTCTGCTGGTGGTGGTGCATGACAGCAGTTGGTGGTGTGGACTGGTGGCTCAATATATAGGGTGCATGTGATTTACGGGACAATGAACCATGGCTCACGTGCATGCACTCATTATATATATATATATATATATAAAAGTTTTTCATTCTTAGATAATGGGCTCCCCCATTAATTTCTGTGTTTCTTCCATGTGAGCCACAAAGCCTATCAATGATTTTGTAGTTTGACTACACTCTTGTTAATAATTAGTGTCCTTTCGAGGATGGAAACCAACTTTAAATCTATATTAATTTTACATAAAAGTATATCTTAAATTCGATTAATTTTACATCAAATGATATTATTTTTAATATAAAATATATAAATTTAAAACAAATATTATACATACTAAATACATTATCAATATATATTTTTACAATTATATATTTTTAAAAATTTAATATATTTTATAAATTTAAATATAAATAATATAAAATTTATTAAATCGGAATAAATAACTAGGTTTTAAATACAAATAATGTAGCATCATCCAATTAATCATTGTAAGATGGCCACGCATTGAAACTTTTGATTTTATTTTTCTTTCTTCCTTTTGCTGATTGAATTAATTGCTGGATCACTTTTCATCGTAGAGTAATTTACAAGTAAGAACAAATATCTTTATGATGCATGGATTTGCATGAGGTCATCATGCCATCATCCTAATATCTTCTAATATATAACTTTTGTTTGACAGCAAAAAAAAACATAAAAAAAAATATCCAGGATCAATCTCTTCCTGTAATTTATGCAATGGGTGGGTGTTCAATTTTTTTAATTTAATTTACGAAACGTGACAAATTATATATGGTCTCTTTATAGAATGACAGTCGATTAGTCTCTATATCCTTTAGCTCAAGCTATATATATATATATATAGTAAATTAATTCTTATCCATTTTTTTTTTAAGGGTACAGTTATAAGATTAATAATTATCGAGATCTACTAAGATTAATTACTAAGTACGCGGTCTAGATATCTACTCTAATAACAGGAGATATCTACCATCACAATAAGGAGAAAAAACTATACATATTGGTATATACACATGATGAGACTTAAATTTTTACCATAAAAGTGGAATGAAAGTGCACTAATCACTTAAATTATAAGTGATTGAACAAGTTAATTAAATAATTAAATATTTAAATTGGCGACTTAAATAATTAAACATTTAAGTTGACAATTTAAATATAAAATATTATTATAATAAATTAGTGTATTTTACCATTAAATCACGTTATATAGGGGGTGACATTTGAATGTATTTGAGTTATGTTTATGAACAAAACTTGGTTATAAAAACATGCAAGCATAAATAAATAAGTCAAAAGTGGGGTTTGATGGTAGTGTTTACGTGTAGTGTGAGATGTTCACAGACTCCAAGATTGGAATAATAAATTGCGTGAACGTAACGTAGTAGAGAGATTTAGTGGAGGCGATTGGGAAAAGAATATATCTAATTCGTAATATAATTTCCCAACAAAACATGTAGTTGAAGGAAGAGGACCAAGTGACCAACTCACAAAAAAAGTAACCTAACGAAAATGAAATGTGTTTTTGTTCATTTCGAACACTCCAAATCCTTTCTCATTCCCACTTCATGAAGTTGTAAATTCAAAATTTAATTTTCAAGCTTCGATCCATCCTTTTCTTTAATTACTTTAATTAACTAATTGATTTTATTACAAATATATTAATTTATAATTAAAGTATCTCTTTACCCTTTCTCTCTCTTTATTTCTCCAACTTTCCGCTACTAAGATTCTTGAATTCTAACTTTCCACTATTAATATTTTTGAATTGAAATCCTCTTCTATATTAATCTTTTATTATGATGTAAGTAGATATTGTGATATTTGTAATAAATGAATAAGATTTACTATTTTTTTTCATTATTTTTAAATGATTTGTATTATCTGTTCTCATTCCCACATACAAAGACCCTTGCGTGTTAGGCGCTACCATTTTCTTGCTTGTGCATGCCAACTTCCAATTTAAACACACACACACACCCCCAGGTCGCATGAGCAGTCGCACTAGCATATAGAAAAAAAGGCAGAGAGTACAGCGACCAGTAGATCACGTGAAGGTGAAGCCAAATTAGGCAGTAAGTCATGCGACCTTGGTCGCGCCCGCCAGAGCCAGAGTTTTCCTGTTTCGATTGTACTCCTGTTTTGAGTCTAAAACCTGACCAGTTTAGTAAGTCTTTCCTATGTCGGTTCTGTCCAATATTTTTGATGTAAATACCCATATAATGTTAGGATTTTGTATGGTGACAAAATAGAGTGAGAGAAAATTCAAAAGTTCAAGAGTTGAACGAGATTATCAAAGAGGATATACGTGCATTCCGTGAATGTAGGAAAGTTTTCCAAACCACGTAAAACTGCTGTCTTAATTATTCTTGCTTTCTTTCTTATTTGCTTAGTCTTTGGTGTGTGTTTGTATATTTAGGTTTTATTTTGCTTCCGCTGTAAAATAAAGTCTGCACATTTCCTAACAATTGATATCAGAGTTTAGGGGGTGTCCTAACAACCTAACAAAGGTATCACTTTCCTAACAATTTTAATTGAGTACTCCACCTGCATTATGTGTTTAACGTTTAAAAATCTCATAAAATTTGACATTAATACAAGTTCAGTTGAAAGTACGTAGTAACAGTAAAGGGCTTTTACACTTTTAATAACAAATGTATTAGTGACAGACGGGCGCCACAACATACATTATACATTAAATTAATTTGTTGCAGTGATGGCTAAATTTGTTGTATTTATAATGTGATTTTGACTAATCATGATTCATGAGATGCAAAATGAGGCACTAGAAAAGTCATGAAAATGCATGCTGGACCGTACAAACATGTGCAGGACTTCTCAATTCTCATACCCCATTCATTTTGCCGTTTTATGCCTTGGCTGCTTTAGACCAATAGGGAATTCTCTAAATTATATCAAAACGCAAATTTATTATTATTATTTTTTTTTTAAAAAAAAAAAAATCTCATGGTGTCTAAACAATGACAATGAAGCCAACACCAAAACCAAAAGATTTTGTTCACTCCTTAATCTTTATCGATATTATATGGTGCTAATCAATTCAAAATTATAATCAAAATTTGTTTGATTAAAAATATATTATTAATTAGAAGAGTGTCGGCAAGTAGGTGAGCTTTATGATCACCACAATCAACTTAAGAGTGAGCTAGCAAAACTTTTTATTTGTGGAAAAGTTTTTCATCAACATCCATTTTTTAATTCCCATTTTTCTTTTGATGAGTTTTTTCTTATATATATATATATATATGGGTGTTTCTATTCATCTACACATGGTACTTTTATTAATAATAATCAAAATAATATATATATATATATAAAATGATTAAATAGAGTTTAGAATATGATGATGAGAAGAACACAATAATAAATTAAAAAGTTGATAAACTATGTGGGGTTTGATGAGGAATCATCTGGGCACATAATGCATGTCACATTGTTGGTCAACTTCAATATTAATTATTGCTCATCACTCCCATTTGCAGGCTCTAATTTAATTAATTAATTAATTATCTATTGGTGTAGGCACTTCAATTTTTGTACAAACCAAGTATTTATACTACATAACTTTATCACCAAATAAAATTAATTACCAAAATTTTTATTAAAAATAGTAAATCAAAACTATATATAAAAAATAAAATGAATGAATCTATCTATATATAATAATTTGGTGCATGGTTATAATCACAATTTACATCACCAAAAAGGTTGGTTCCACCCCCAACTTTTTCCATAAAATTATCCAACTCAAGGAATCTCTCTTTCAGTGTTTATAATTGACTTTATTTACAGGCCCCATTAATCATACATATTCTCCTTTTTCATTTTATTATGTTATAAATATTATAATTTACACAAAGAACACATATTATAAATATTTGTAGAAAAGAGAATGAAATTTAATCTTCTTTTCGTTTCATGAAATGACGAAAAAAAAAAGAAGAAGAAAACATTAAACTAATTAAAAAGACATTATTATCTTTTTATTTTTTCAGGATTTAATCGGAACCTACGCAGATTAACCATAACAAGTGAAGCGTAAATTTAAACTACTTCTATATATAGACATAGATCTCTCTCAACACTTATTAAAACCGGACCAACAACTCACAGCTTGTAAAATCTTTGTTGTTGTTCAAAAATTGTAATCAAATGGTGTTGAAAAATGTAGTTCAAGATTTGAAGGCACATGACATGCAAATAAAGAAGAAAAAAACAGCTGTATGCCGCTGAGACACGGGCTTATCGAGAGAGAGAGATGCACAAAAGTGATGAATTGAAACCACACACACACACACAACACACTAAATAAATGAATGAAGCATAAAAGGCAACTGATATCTCTCTCTCTGTATACCAGCAATCATCATTCATGGTTAAATACAAAGTGCATACCAACCATATACTATCAGCCACTACTGTTGACACCAACCATTCATCAATACCATATGAATACGAAACAAGTTAGGAGGTAAACTTTGCAGATTTTCA
This sequence comes from Xanthoceras sorbifolium, assembly GCA_003430845.1. Classification (NCBI taxonomy): domain Eukaryota; kingdom Viridiplantae; phylum Streptophyta; class Magnoliopsida; order Sapindales; family Sapindaceae; genus Xanthoceras; species Xanthoceras sorbifolium. The sequence goes on along the minus strand of CM010619.1, from coordinate 7,317,274 downwards.
CACAACAAGACAAGTGAAGACAATAATGTTACATATATTATAACAACAGTTTTTGAGACGTAATATCACTTTCCTTTAAAGTTTTATTTGTACTCACTCGAAGAGTTCAATAACGAATTTTATGTGTAGATTACCTTCACGATACAATAAAACCGGAATTCTGTAATTAACAATATTGAGGTTTATAAATACAATTTTATTAAAGAGAGAGAAAGTCTAAATATTTTTAGGAGACATATTTCATTAAAGTTTTTTTTTTTTTTGGTAATTAAGAGGGCATAGCCCAAAACACAAAAAACAGAAAAGAAAAACTAAAACTAGCCTGACACCAATCTAACTATTGCAGTTTGTTTGCAGTCGTCATCAAATAACACATCAACCTGGGTAGGCCTGGAATTCAGGGAGTGAGTACCCAGCACTATATCATGACCTAAGACAACCAAACTATCAGCTAATCTATTAGCCTCTCTATAGACATGGCTAACAGAACACTTCCAATCAGCGCCCAAGAGCATAATACATTCCTGAGCAATATTAAAGTAGGGGTGGTTAGGACTCAAGGTGCCATTCACCAGATTCACTACCTCCAAGGAGTCAGACTCCACTATCAGATCTTTAATACCAGCAGCCCAAGCATATCTCAAGCCCTCCAATAAACCCCATAACTTAGCCTTAAAAATACTCTCTACTCCAATTTTAATAATAAAGCCTTTTACCCAACTCATATCATGTTTCCTAAAGGCTCCAGCAGCAGCTATGAACCTATCACAATGAGTTTTTCAATATATAAATTTCAAACAAAACTTTTACTTGTTTATTTATAAATTTCATTAAATTTATAATGAACCTCAAACAATTCTAAGTTATGTCTGTTTATAATTAACATCCATTAAATATTTTTAAAAAAAACATTTATATTTATGTGAATTTAATATTCAACTAAAACATTAATTATCTACTTATTCACTCAATTTATAACAATTAACATTTATTTTACAAACGATAATTTTACTATTTATACAACATTCCCACACTTATATTTTAACTTTCAATATGAAATTCAAATTGTCTCACCAAAATATTGTAATTCTAAATTTCTAATACAATTAATTAAATGAATAGTACTATTCGAGCTAAGTCAAAATCCTACCAATCATGTTAGGGTTTACACAAACAAAATATCAGTGGGATTATGCAAACAAACAGTGTCACCAGCCAGTGGTCCCCCCATATTTCACATCCTAAGGTGGAAAATGTGTCTGTCACACAAAACAATCACCACATGCCTGTAATTCTAGCTTCCTTTCAGTTAAATCTAATAATCCTCGTTTTGATTCTAAAGTCTAAACGTGACTCTTGTCTTAAAAACCTTAAAAAAAGCCCGGCAAAACCACTTCACACTGTTATCAACTCTTTCTCTCTCTTCGTTTTTACATTCTCACACAAATGGGAATCATTGCATTTCTCTTTTTATAACAAGACATTGCTTCATTTTAATCTCCCAGCTAGGGGGCTAGTTACTTGTTCTTGTTTCTAGACAAAAGTTTCAAACTTTTTTAAAAAAGTTTGAAACTTTCTTCTTTTTTTTTTTCTGTTTTTTTTGGTTATTTAACTTGCAAGTTTTTGAGATTCGGAGAGAAGAAACGGTGATGAGGCTGTTCTGGGTGGGGTTTGTGGTGGTGCTTGTGTATGGGAAATGGGTTGATGGGTTCTTGGAATTCAATGAAACAGAGCTGTCTTACATTGAATCTTATGGTCATGATGGGAGTCCTTATGGGAGCTCCAAGGTATATTCAAATGCTGTCATGGTAGGTCTCACTCTCATTCAAAGTGCTGCCGCCAAAGGAGCAGGTACATATACATTCTCTTTATTTAATTAACATTTGAATCCAATGTCATTTATATTTGTTCCAGTTCTGTGCAGTACTAGTTGGCCAGATTTGCGGAGTTGCTTTTATTGATTTTCTGGATTTAGATTTGTTTTCTTTTTCTTCCCCTTTGTTAAAGATATTGACGGTGCTTCAAAAAAAAAAAAAAAAAAAAAAAGAGAAAAAGAAGAAGAAGATATTAATGGTAACTTAAATTGCACTTTACCCATAAAAAGAGCCTTTGATTTATTTTTGTTTTTTATTCCATTGAATCCAATCATTTTGCACGATGTTGGTTTTCTGGTCTGAGTGAGATATCTTTGTTCTGTTGTCTTTTTTTCTTTTCTTTTTTTAATTTCCTAAAATGTTCTGTTTATCAAGATGCAACAACATTGTTGATTTAGTACAGTTGAACTTTGGCTCACATATTGGCTTAATCTATCTATCTTCTTAATGCGTGTCCTTCAATCTTGCAGTCTGTTTGGATGGAACCTTGCCCGGGTATCATCTGCATCGTGGATATGGATCAGGAGCAAATAGTTGGCTCATTCAATTGGAGGTTTGTTCTCATTTTTTACATTTTAGTAGTTTGTAAATATGGTTGCCTATGTTGAAATGCAAGATGAATATACTTAGTTGAAATCAATTCTTCATTGGCTAGCCGGAAAAAAGGGAAACCAACGAGTATGAATCTGTAATCCAGTCATGTTCAGCTACATGCGATTTGGATGTCTAGTTGAGTTGTAGAAAATTTTCAGTGTTACATCATGATATAAGAATAACTATGCTGTTAAACATCTTGTGTCATCAAGTTTTTGTGTGTGAGAGAGCTTCCTTGTTTGATAGCCTGATGTTAAACATTTTGTGGCAGGGAGGAGGATGGTGTAACAATGTTAGAACTTGTGTTTACCGTAAAACAACCAGGCGCGGGTCATCTTCGTACATGGAAAAGCAGATACCATTTACTGGCATACTGAGCAACAAGGCTCAAGAAAATCCCGGTATACTCTCTAGCTTATATAAAATATTCAAGGCTAATCAAATTCCTCTATATTCTCTTTCTTCATTCAATAACTTTAGCTCTCTCAACTGCTATCTTGTTTTACTCCACATGGCATTGCAGATTTTTTTAATTGGAACCGAGTAAAGCTTCGCTATTGTGATGGTGCATCTTTTACCGGAGACAGTGAAAATAAGGTTGACAGGAATATCTGTCTATTTATCTTTTTCTTTTCATTAAATATAAATTCAAAATTTGTCTGGATGCCAAAAATTTGAATTGGGATCTTATATGCCACCATTCCATCTCAAAATATAGCCAGGATAGCCTATCACCCACAGAATAATAGTTTAGGTATCTTTCTACTTCTGTTTACTAAGGTCTAGACTCTTGTTACTCACATTTGTTCTTGAAAAAGTTTTGATCTCTAGTCTCTTTCTGTTAGTGGTATTATCTTTCATATATTCAGAACCTCTGCTGTGAATTCTTACCTTCTTCGGAGTTTGTCGTGGTGTGTGTAGTCATTCTATGTCAAGAGAGAGAGAGCTATAAATATCAGACTAATTACATAGAGATAAGAGTGGAAACTAGTTATGTAATAACAGCGGCGGGACAAATTGGAGAAGGGGGATGGTGTTGATTCTTATCTATTGTGTTTGTATTCAAGCATCTAAGTCAATCCACTATCTCTATGGTTTCATATGTACATTCACATAAGCATAAGGTTGTGCTGGTTCAGATCTATGTTTCTTTTCATTTATATGTCCAAATTAGATTTTGAAATGAATCAATTTTAATTTTAGGCTGCACAACTGCAATTTAGAGGAGAGCGTATATGGTTTGCTGCCATGGAAGATTTAATGATGAAGGGAATGCGCCATGCCAATCAGGTTTAGTATTTGCCTTGCTTTTGGTATTTTTCACTTTTCTTTTTCACTTTGATTCTTGGTAAAAGAACAAACAATTGTATTTCAGGCTCTTCTTTCTGGGTGTTCAGCTGGGGGATTAGCAGCTATTTTACATTGTGATAAGTTCAAGGACTTGTTTCCTAGAACTATTAGAGTGAAGTGCTTGAGTGATGCAGGTCTATTCCTTGACGCGTGAGTATTCCATTCACTCTATAATACTAAGATATGAAATTTTTGTTTATCTTTGTTATTGAAAACCTTCATGTATTAATTGCCTATCCTGTTTGGAATATCAGGGTTGATGTAGCTGGTGGGCGCACTCTGAGGAACTTGTATAGTGGTGTAGTGGGAATACAGGTACCACATTCATATTAAACTTTGAACTTTCATGATAGTCTAATTTTCATTCACTTGGGCTTGTTTACTTTTTCTTGGAGCTTGTTTTGGATCCTTAATTGGAATCTTAAGCTTTTGAGTCTAGGAGGTCTTAGATTTGAGTCTCCTCACATATTGTAAAGATTTTGGTTTTGTTTTAGAAGATTAAAATTTGACATTCCGGGAGAACCATTGAGTTGCACACACCGTAATTTGGTCCGATAAAAGTTTTCGTTTTCTGAATTTTTATTTCTGTGAGTTCTCATCATGTAATGTTAAGCCAATGCATTCTTACGGAATTTTCTTGATGATTGCAGGGGGTAAAACATAATCTGCCACGTATATGTACTAATCGCCTTGACCCAACTTCGGTAATCCTTATTTCTTGGACATTTTTTCCCGGAGATATCTGATTCGATTTGATGAGAGGAAACATAGAATGTTCATTTCACTATTATGTGGTCTTAAACTGACTCTTCTGTATTTTATTCTTCTCAGTGCTTCTTCCCTCAAAACATAATTAGCCAGGTCAAAACCCCACTGTTTATCCTCAATGCGGCTTATGATTCATGGCAGGTAATGATATATATACGAGAAATGGTGATCTTAGTTCACCGAAAATGCACAAAGATTCAACTTTTGGCAGTGATATGCTTTTTGAGTATCACCGAGATTTTTGAATGACAAGCTAGATGGACTAACTTATTTGTTCTACTTGTAATCAGATCCAATCCAGTTTAGCTCCACCATCAGCAGATCCGCATGGCTATTGGCATGACTGCAGATTAAACCATGCAAAATGTTCTCCATCACAGATTTCATTCTTGCAAGGTGAGTTACATACGAGGATTTTCTACAGCTTTCAAGTTAATGTAGGCCTAACAAATATGACCAACTTACCAGGGCATCTCTGTGTTGATTTGGAATAGGTTTCAGGAATCAAGTGCTGAATGCAGTAAGAGGCTTCTCGATGTCTAAACAGAATGGATTATTCATAAATTCATGTTTTGCTCATTGCCAAACAGAGAGGCAAGATACGTGGTTCGCTGATGATTCTCCTGTTGTTGGAAACAAGGTATGTTTCATTTAAATAATTATGTATAGATTTAAAAGAGCCTAAATCAACATGTGAAAACGAAAATACATCTTCTTATGGAAGGTATACACGTGTTCTTTGCACCTACCCTAGTGTCGATTTTTATGTTACATTTTACAGAAACAGAAGTTATATCTAATTTTCATGATCGACAATGTGCAGGCTATTGCAATAGCTGTTGGAGATTGGTATTTCAATCGGGCAGCTGTGAAGGCCACAGATTGCCCCTACCCTTGTGACAAGAGTTGCCACAATCTGGTTTTCCAAAGAGCCTAACTTTCATCAATTGGTTAAAATTAAAATTACATGGTAGATCTTCCTACAAGTGTATCTTATATTCTTCCCATCATTTATTGAAAAAGAACTCCACAATTCAACTAAAGTTGATATAAAGACAATAAGAGTTAAGATTGCTGAGAAATGCAAATGTAGGCAGCAAGCCTTTTGCTGATATCACTTGTTCAAAAGTAGTGTATTTTCTTCTTTTCCCTTATTAAATCATCCATTTAATGATTTTTAGTAGCAGATCCAAGTTTCTAGTTCTTGTACTAATGTTAACGCTTGCTGGGTATGGTTATTTTGTATTAAAGAACTCGGTCATGCCATTGCTTATTTTGTATGTTTATATATTCAAGTTATGTGACGGACTACTATATTTATGTTGTGGTGGTTTTCACCCGAAGCTATGAATCCGGGCCTTCTGGATTGGTATTGGCCCAGTGCAGCCTAATTTTGGGTCAAAGTGAAACCACACAATACAACATTTGGGCCCAATACACTTAATTTAGGTCCAATTTTCTCTTTCTCTCTCTTAACTATTATAATTACAAAGATGAGAAATAAGAGAAGAAAACATAATGTCAATTTATAATTTTAGTAATTTTAGTGATGTGGGTGTAAGCGGCATACTATTAAATTATCTTAATTTTTGTCACTTATATAATTCTCTTAAGTACCTCTGTGTTGTGTTTTAGACATTGAAAAATATATTCTTATATTTGGAAATCGACTGGATTAAATTCGATTAAATTGTATTTGTTTTTTATTGAAGGAATTACACACAACCTATATAAGGTTTACCTTTTTACTTTCATATATAACTTTATCATTAATTGATACAAAGCCTTCTCGCTGTTAGTAACTCTAGTTAGTTTTAACTGTTAAAATGGTATTTCGATCTTTTTACTTTATTTTTTTTAAAAAAAATTAAAATAAAAAAATATAATTTCAGATCTCTGCCGTCATCATTTATTTTTTTTTTATAAAAAATTATTAATCACGTAAGTGGGAACAATATACGTGAAGAGTTTTCTTTTCGTATTATAGAGTAAATATCTCCTGTTTATAGATACAGTATATAAAGATTGATTTCATTTGATATTAACTTTTAAAAATATATCAATTTTAGTTATATATTTCTAAATGGGCTTTTTATTATATTTTTATGAAATGTTGTCAATAAATTCATTATTGAATAGAGGCTATATTATTCCCATTTTGTATATAGAATTATTCAATCTAATTTTCTTTGAATACATTATTGAAGTGGATGTGGGGAGATCTTTTACGAGCTTTGCCACATCATTTCTAAATGACCAAAACGATGTCGAATGAACCATTTATTCCCAGGCCTTCGAGACGACAATAGGAGTACATCATTTCATTCTGATATCGCTAAGATAACCCCCGTGACGGCAAGAATTCGTATTATATGAACAAGTGCTCACAGGATGATTACGAGCACGCAGCTAGGAATCGGCCAAAAAGTAGAACTAACAGTTACCATGCTACGACTAACGCCACGGCATGCCAACCTAGTATCATCAACAAGTCCTGTTGAAATCAGGGATCTGTCATCAGGGGTAGCAAGCTAATTAAATGCCAGATAGTCCAGACTATCATGAGAACACCCAACCTTCGTCCTATCCATAAACAATCCAGAAATTGCAACTTTAAGGTAACAATCCTACTGACCACGTTAGGGGAAAGAATCGAGGAAACCAAGAAAGTAAGGAAAAAGAGGAAAGCAATTGGGACTATAAAGAGGGGGGAAAAGACGACTTGAGGGGTAAGCCATTGAATACTCTCACCAACTCTAATAAGCATTTAACCTATCTTTTTCTTCTCAGAAATACATACAATGACTTGATCGTCGGAGGTGAATTGCCGACTAAAGTCCGGTACCTCTTATCGATCTTTCTTTACTTTGACAGGTAGATGGTCATCAAAGCCTTCTTCTAGAAACTCTTATTTCCTGCGAGAACTTTCTCTGCAGGACCATCGCTATTAATCCTACATAACCGACTCAACGAACCACTAAGTAACCTTACGTGGCATAGTTGACATTTGTTGACTACAGAATCCATTTTTCACTGTCAACAATTATTATTTTATTTTTTTGGACAAAATCGTAATTACATGTATTTGACATTATTGAGGGGTATTTTGGACTTCCTATGTAATTTTAAAAGTTAATTAAAACTAACTGCAGTTGACTAACAGCGTGAGGGTTTTGTGTCAATTGATTATAAGATTGTAAATAAAAGTGAAAAGGCATGTAATTCCTTCTTTTCAATTTTATTTGATTTAATTTTGGATTTAACTGTGAATAAACAAAAATAAATAAGTAAAATTTTGTACTTAAATTAATTGAATTTATACCAATCTTGCATTTGTCGTGTTCCATTTATTAATATCACAATCTTATCGTAGTGTGCATATATATAATAGGCTGTTTATGTTAGAAAACAATTTTTGGCTTAATTAAATGTTGCTGATTAAAGAATCAAATAACTATAACCTATAATTGCTTGAAATTTTTTTAAAAAAATGTCTTCAAATTATGGAATGGTTTGATTGTTATAGCTTTTGAACATATTTGGGATGCATTTATATAGAAAAAAAAAAAGATATTAAATGGATTTGATTTTCTTTTAAGCATTAATACCTCTTATAGTGTAACATCCCAGGGGATTCTTACGTCCTAGGGGGACATCCCTAGCGACCGCCCTAGCAACATTACTCATCGGAACTGTCCTCTTTGGCCACACATGTGCCTCAAGGTTTTCTTTCGCCTCCCTCACGATTCGAACTTGGGACTTATCCTTAAGTACCCAAACCTTATCAAATGAGTACCAATTGAGATGTGTTGATTTAATGTTGATTTTTGGACTTGATTGTGGATTTAGTTTGTTGTATCGGCCCTAGGATACTTAGACATAGAAATGGATATAGGAGGTTGGTATACCAGCTGGGTTTTACCTAGCAGTACTGCGCCGTTATTTTTGTGTGATTGTTGTTGCGGGGCAATCTCGGACAATCACACCGATTTTTAGCGATTGTTGTTGCGGGGCAATCTCGGACAATCGCGATGATACTAGTGATTGTTGTTGCGGGGCAATCTCGGACAATCACGTTGATATCAGTGACTGTTGTTGCGGGGCAACCCCGGACGTCACGTTGACCCTTATTCCAGTCCTAGTATGTTTAGTATTCTAGCGGGCCAGAATTTATTGAAATGGAAAAGTGAGATGACTTTATTGATTGTTTTCCTATATATTGACCGTATTATTGAAACTAAAGTGATGGAAACTGTTTACTGATTTGATTCTGAAACTTAATTGTTTTGAAATTAATTAGAAATGACATATATATATATATTGTGATGTATTTCTTTTTAAAAGATAGTTATTATATTGTGTTTTATTTAATTGAGTTTATAGTACATCCACTAAGCTTTATGCTTAGCGCGTTAGTTTACAGGAGCCTGCTTGAAATGTGGATCTCATGATCATTTTCTGAGAGACTGCCCACAGATGAGACCCCAGCAGCCAGAGAGATCAGCCCCTACTACTTCCAGAGGTAGGAGGCCTGGTCAGGCAGTACCTGAGGGTGGTAGCCACAGAGGAGCGTCAGAGTCAGTGGCCAGACCTGATAGTAGAGCTCCTGCACGTGTTTATGGTGTTCGAGCTCAAGAAGATAAAGATGCTCCTGATGTGATAGCTGGTATTATTTCTATTTTTGATACTACAGCTATTGCATTGATAGACCCAGGTTCTACACACTCATATATCTGTGATGCATTGTTGAAACAAAGAAGTTTGCAAACTGAACCTACTGAATTTAATGTATTAGTCAGTAATCCGATAGGTCAGAGTGTAGTTGTGAACCGTATATACAGAAATTGTCCTATTCGGATACAGGAGTGTGATTTTCCTGGACATCTAATGGAGTTGCCATTCCATGAGTTTGATGTAATCCTAGGCATGGATTGGTTAACTCGGCATAGAGTAGTGATCGACTGTGAACTGAAACGAGTGACTCTCAGAACAGAAGATGGTTCAGAAATCACAATGGTGGGTGAAAGGAGGGATTTCCTCTCCAATGTCATTTCAGCCACTGCAACCTGTAAACTGATCAGAAAGGGGTGTGAAGCATATCTGGCACAGGTGGTTGATTCCAGAAAGGTTACTGCTGAAATTCAGAATATACCCACTGTGTGTGACTTTGCAGATGTGTTTCCAGAGGAGCTTCCTGGTTTGCCACCTCAGAGAGAAGTGGAGTTTGTGATTGATGTGGTACCAGGTACGTCTCCAGTATCGATAGCACCCTATAGAATGGCACCAGCAGAACTGAAAGAATTGAAGATACAGTTACAAGAATTGCTGGATAAGGGCTTCATCAGGCCCAGTGTATCCCCTTGGGGAGCCCCAGTCCTGTTTGTGAAGAAGAAGGATGGGTCCCTGAGATTGTGTATCGATTACAGGCAACTGAATAAACTCACTGTCAAGAACAAGTATCCGTTGCCTAGAATCGATGATTTGTTCGATCAGCTGACAGGAGCCTGTGTCTTCTCAAAGATAGACCTGAGATCAGGTTATCATCAGTTGAGGATAAAGGAGTCAGATATTCCGAAAACTGCATTCAGAACCAGGTATGGGCATTATGAATTTATAGTGATGCCATTTGGGCTGACTAATGCACCTGCAGCCTTTATGGATCTGATGAACAGAATATTCCGACCATACTTGGATCAGTTTGTAGTGGTGTTTATTGATGATATCCTGGTGTACTCACAGACAGCTGAGGACCATGACAGACACCTCAGAGTAGTATTGCAGATTCTGAGGGAGAAACAACTGTATGGCAAACTGAGCAAATGTGAATTCTGGTTGCCTGAGATTGCATTCTTAGGTCACATTGTGTCAGCAGAGGGAATTAAGGCAGATCCGAAAAATATTGAAGCCATAGTGGAATGGAAGCCTCCCAGAAATGTCACAGAAGTCAGAAGCTTTCTAGGCTTGGCAGGTTATTATCGACGGTTTGTGAATGGGTTTTCCTCCATAGCAAGTCCGTTGACCAAGCTACTGCATAAGAATGTCAGATTTGAGTGGACTGACAGATGCCAGGCAGCTTTTGACCGATTGAAGGCAATGCTTGTAGAGGCTCCAGTCCTGATTCAGCCTGTTTCAGGTAAAGACTATGTGATTTATAGTGATGCCTCACATCATGGTTTGGGATGTGTATTGATGCAGGAAGGCAAGGTGGTTGCATATGCGTCCAGACAGTTGAAAAGTCATGAGTTGAATTATCCGATTCATGATCTGGAGCTTGCAGCCATAGTCTTCGCTTTGAAAATCTGGAGGCATTACTTGTATGGTGAGAAATGTTATATCTACACGGATCACAAGAGTCTGAAATATCTGCCTACCCAGAGAGAGTTAAATTTGAGACAGAGACGATGGATGGAGTTGATTAAAGACTATGACTGTATAATCGACTACCATCCAGGAAAGGCAAATGTAGTTGCAGATGCATTGAGCAGAAAAGCACTGTTTGCTCTGAAAACTATGAATGTGTATTTGCAGCTGAATCCGGATAAGGCAGTGGTAGCGGAATTGATTTGCAGACCCAGCCTGATTCAGCAGATTGCAGAGAAACAGAAGCAGGATGCTAAAATTCAGATGATATGTGAACAGATCCCAGAAGGGAAGCATCCAGACTTCTCAATCAGAACTGATGGTATTGTGTGTTTTGGAGACAGGATTTGCATTCCAGAAAATGAAGAATGGAGAAAAATGATCCTGACAGAGGCACACAGTAGTTCGTATGCAATGCACCCAGGTAGCACGAAAATGTACAGGGACTTGAAAACTCAGTACTGGTGGTCTGGTATGAAAAAGGATGTGGTGGAATTTGTGAATAGATGCATGACTTGTCAACAGGTGAAAGCTGAACACCAGGTTCCATCAGGATTGTTACAACCAATAGCAATACCTGAATGGAAATGAGATCGCATCACAATGGACTTTGTTACTGGATTGCCACTTACCCGGAGTAAACACGATGCAGTATGGGTTATAGTGGATCGATTGATAAAGTCGGCACATTTTCTACCTGTCAGAACTGACTACTCTCTGGATCGACTGGCCGAATTGTATATCAGAGAGATAGTCAGATTACATGGAGTGCCTGTATCCATTATATCAGATAGAGATCCGAGGTTTACATCCAGATTCTGGAAGAAATTTCAAGAAGCCTTGGGTACTCGACTGAGTTTCAGTACAGCCTTCCATCCGCAGACAGACGGACAATCAGAGAGGGTAATTCAGGTGCTTGAAGATATGCTCAGGAGTTGTGTTATTGATTTTGAAGGAAGTTGGGCGGATCATCTTCCATTGATTGAATACGCCTACAACAACAGTTACCAGTCGAGCATAGCGATGGCACCGTATGAGGCACTGTATGGAAGGAAATGCAGGACTCCAGTATGTTGGACAGAGTTAGGAGAGGACAGGTTAGTAGGCCCAGATTTGATTCGACAGACTGAGGAGAAGGTGAAGATTATCAAGGATCGATTGAAAATTGCTTCTGACCGACAGAAATCGTATGCAGATTTGAAACGGAAAGAGATAGAATATGAAGTCGGTGAGAAAGTATTTCTGAAGGTATCTCCGTGGAAGAAAGTGCTTCGATTTGGCAGAAAAGGTAAGTTGAGTCCTAGGTTTATTGGGCCATACGAAATCATTGAACGTGTGGGACCAGTAGCCTATAGACTCGCTTTACCTCCAGAATTGGAAAAGATCCATAATGTTTTCCATGTATCGATGCTGAGGAGATACAGATCTGATCCTTCCCACAGAGTTCAGGCCGAAAGCATTGAAATCCGACCAGACTTCTTGATTAGCCAGTCGCTCTATGGCTGATCTTCGTGGCGCTGCTCTAGCCACATTCTGGAAGAATTCAGCCATTTGCTGCATAAACGCTGGCTGTACAGGGTCCGGTAATCTCTGACTCACTGATTCCCTCGATGCTCCCCCAGCCACGCTGGCGGGACTCTCAGGTCTATCACCACTTCCTTCCATTCTTTATCCTATATCAGACAGAAGAAAGTTCTGCAGATTAGAGTCACACATTCCTATGGGTAGCTTTAGACAATGCATGCATATACAGACTCTTTGGTCCAGAAATGCCTAAACCGCGCTCTGATACCACTGAATGTAACACCCCCCGACCCGATCCGGGGAGCGCTACTCGGACTTTCAAAACTTTCGAAATTCATTTTGTAAACAGAAAACCATATAAATTATAGTTTAAAAATCGTTTTTGAGTGAGCCCATTCAATACAAACTTTTTACGAAAATTCGGCAGAGTACCGTTTGTTTTTCGGACTTTCCAAAAACCTGCTTTTACACAAAACAATTCCAATACAATTTCCAACAACACTTCTATACAATTTCAAACAGTTGCGCACTCTGCCGTTTAGTGCGACTTATCAAAACAGTTTATAAAATAAAACAAAACAGACTTTAATAGTTACTCACATTTTCAATAATAAAATACAGAAGTCATAAACTAGTTAATTACAAAACATTTTACAAAATGTATCTACAAATTCCCTGTATATGCATGCTTTCAGAATATATATACACATAACAAAAATATAGCTACCCAACTGTACAATCTCTGTGACTCGGTCTGCAACTTGCTCTTCCTTCAGTCTCTAGCCTCCTCTGGATTCCTGGTACCTACGCGTTAGAAACAAACTAACGCGCTAAACATAAAGCTTAGTGGATGTACTATAAACTCAATTAAATAAAACACAATATAATAACTATCTTTTAAAAAGAAATACATCACAATATATATATATATATATATGTCATTTCTAATTAATTTCAAAACAATTAAGTTTCAGAATCAAATCAGTAAACAGTTTCCATCACTTTAGTTTCAATAATACGGTCAATATATAGGAAAACAATCAATAAAGTCATCTCACTTTTCCATTTCAATAAATTCTGGCCCGCTAGAATACTAAACATACTAGGACTGGAATAAGGGTCAACGTGACGTCCGGGGTTGCCCCGCAACAACAGTCACTGATATCAACGTGATTGTCCGAGATTGCCCCGCAACAACAATCACTAGTATCATCGCGATTGTCCGAGATTGCCCCGCAACAACAATCGCTAAAAATCGGTGTGATTGTCCGAGATTGCCCCGCAACAACAATCATACAATAATAACGGCGCAGTACTGCTAGGTAAAACCCAGCTGGTATACCAACCTCCTATATCCATTTCTATGTCTAAGTATCCTAGGGCCGATACAACAAACTAAATCCACAATCAAGTCCAAAATCAACATTAAATCAACACATCTCAAATTTCTATACAATATTCTTCAAGAAAATAAACAATAACCATATAAAAGTCTAAATCAACTCTTTAAAACAAATTCGAATTATTCGAAATGCAGTCAAGTGTATCAAGCATCAATTTCACATATTTTTGTATACACAAATCGAAAACGAAGATGTTCAACGAAATCGAAAACTACAACGAAATCGAAACGAAACGAAAACGAAACTAAAACGAAAACGTAAATGAAATTCTTCTCAAAACGGTTTTCGGAAACGATAGTACACCTACTTGGAATCCGTGTTTTTCGTTCGACAAACTGCGGTTCCACGATTTCTTTCCCTTCTCTTCCTTTTCTCTTCACCTACACCTTTCTTTCTCTTCTCTTTCCTTCTTCTTTTTCCTCTTCTTCTTCTTTCTCTCCTCTCTTTTCTCTCTCTTTCTCTCTTTTTCTCGGCTCTTTCTCTCCCTTTCTCTTGCTGTTCTGTTTTCTCGCTTATGCGAGAAACTTCTTCTTTCTTTTTTTATATTTTTTTCGCTACCGCGACCGCCGTCGCGACCTGTGGTCGCGCCATCAGGTCGCGATGCTCACTGGAGTGCGCGCACCGCCTTCCTCGCGAGCGCGCCTTGGTCACGCGAGTGGTCGCGCTGCTCTCTGCCCGATTTTGACAATTTCATCGCGAGCAGTCCATCGCGACCTGTGGTCGCGGTGGCTGGTCGCGATGCTCACTGCCCGAAATTGCGGTTTTCACCGCGAGCGAGCCATCGCGACCTGTGGTTGTGGTGACCAGGTCGCGATGCTCTCTGGTTCAGTTTTCCAATTTTTTTCATTTTTCATTTTTCACTATTCAATCCGGTCCGCTGGAAATCATAAAATAAACCGGGATGTTACATTTCATTTTTCATTTTACATTTAATTACATTTCCACCCCCTCAAATAGTAAAATTTATTTTCACATATTTCACATATATCAAAAATTCATTACCCGAAATCCGGGATGTTACAGTGCGTGCCTCAGTTCAGTATTTGAAGGAAATCTTAGGCAAGTATAAAGCGGCTTCGGGCCAGTCAATTAATTTTAATAAATCGGCAATTTCTTTTAGTCCTAACACACTCTTGAGTACTATTAGGAGGATTAGTACTATTTTTGCTATTGAGATTGTCTCGTGTCATGAGAAGTACCTCGGTTTGCCTTCCTTGGTTAGCAAAAATAAGCGTAAGATTTTTGGTGTAGTTAAACAGAGGCTATGTCAAAAGTTTCAAGGATGGAAGAGTAGACCTTTTTCGGTAAGAAGGAAGGAGGTGTTCATTAAAGTCATAGCTCTAGCCATCCCAACCTATGCGATGAGCGGTTTTAGACTGCCAGCTTCTTTAGGGGCTGAGATTCAAGGTTCTATTGCTGATTTCTGGTAGGGAATGTATAAGGGGAAAAAGAAAATGCATTGGTTGAGCTAGTCTAAGTGCTGTCAACCTAAAGAATTGGGAGGCTTGGGGTTTAGAGAAATTTCTGCTTTTAATCAGTCTATGTTAGCCAAGCAGGGGTGGAGGGTCATGAGCCAACCATCTTCTTTGATGGCAAGGGTCCTCAAGGCTAAATATTTCCTTAACAGTTCTTTTCTTGAGTGCTCTTTAGGTTGGAGACTTTCGTTTATTTGGCGTAGTATTTTCTAGGGAAGACATCTCTTAGAAAAAAGGATTTGTTGAAAGATTGGGTCGGGAACCAAGGTTGCCATTTATGATGAACCTTGGCTCCTTAGGGACTCAGGTTTTAAGGTGCTGGCACCTTGTGTTCTACCTTCAGGGGTTACTGTCTCGGTGCTCATGGAGAAATAGGGAGTGTGGAGCAAAAAGATGGTTGAGAGATATTTTGATCTTTCGGAGGCTAGTTTAATTTTGGGTATTTCTCTTAGCTTAAGGCTTGTGGAGGATTCAACAGTGTGGCACTTTGACTGTAAGGGTATTTTCACAGTCAAAAGTGCTTATCAGCTTGCCCTCAGGTTATTGATTGCTAATCAAGCTTTCAGCTCTGTTAATTAGGCAGATAGGTGGAAGTGGTTATGGGCTTTAAAAGTTCCTAGGAAAATTCAAATTTTCTGCTGGAAGGTTTGCAGAGAGATTCTTTCAACCAATGTAGGGCTGTTTCGTAGAGGTGTGTCTACTTCAGCTGTTTGTTCCTTATGTGACAGGTTTGAGGACTCTGCTGATCATGCTTTATGGGGATATAAGTCCATTTCTGGCTTTTGGAAACACCGTCCTTTCTGGGCAGCTTTGAAATCTTTCAAGGCTTTGAATGCTAGAGATAGGCTGGCTTGGGTGAGTTCTTCTTTTAGCTCTAATGTTACTTTGCAATTTATTATTATTTGGTGGCTTGCGTGGAGGTTGAGGAATCTGCTGGTGTGTAACATCCCGGATTTCGGGTGATGAATTTCTGATATATGTGAAATATGTGAAAATAAATTTTTACTATTTTATGATTTCCAGTGGACCGGATTGAATAGTGAAAAATGAAAAAGTGAAAACTGAACCAGAGAGCATCGCGACCTGGTCACCGCGACCACAAGTCGCGATGGCTCGCTCGCGGTGGAAAACGCAAAATCTGGCAGTGAGTGCCGCGACCAGTCACCGCGACCACAGGTCGCGATGGACTGCTCGCGATGAAATTGTCAAAAACGGGCAGAGAGCAGCGCGACCATTCGCGCGACCAAGGCGCGCTCGCGAGGAAGGCGGTGCGCGCACTCCAGTGAGCATCGCGACCTGGTGCCGCGACCACAGGTCGCGGTAGCGAAAAAAATATAAAAAAAAGAAGTGGCTTCTCGAAGAAGCCAGAAATCATCACAGAACAGAGAGAGAGAGAGAGGAGCGAGAAAAAGAAGAAGATGAAGAAAAAGAAGGAGAAGAAGAAGAGGAAAGAAAGAGAAAAGAGAGAAAGTAAGTGTAGGAGAAAGGAAAGGAAAGGAAAACGAAATCGTAGAACCGCGATTCTCGAACGAAAAGACGGTACCGAGGTTGGTGTACGTTGTTTTTCGAAATCGTTACGAAAAGCATTTCGTTATCGTTTACGTTTTTGTTTTCGTTATGTTTCTCGTTTTCGTTTAGATTTCGATTTCGTTAATTGTTTCCGATTTCGATTTCGTTAATTGTTTTCGATTTTGATTTTGTTAAATGTTTTCGATTTCGATTTTCGATGTGTAAAAATTGATGATTGATATACTTATGGTTGATTATGGAAAGATTTTATACGAGATCGCATTTGTTTGTGTTTCGAATATTTCCGATTTCGTTTTAAACAGTTGATTTAGACTTGTATGTGAATATTGTTCATATTTCTTGAAGTTTATTATGTGATTTATATGTCTATTGAATGATTATCGATTATTGAGTAATTATTGCGAAATTGATTGTGAATTTGGTTTATCGAAACGGCCCTAGGATACGTAGACATAGAAAAGGATATAGGAGGTTGGTATACCAGCTGGGTTTTATTGAGCAGTACTGCGCCGATAGTGATTGATTGATATTGATGATATTGATGTACCTCCTCTTGGATTCGTCCAGAGGCTGGGAGATACGTACCTCCTCAGGATTCGTCCTGGGGGTTGGGAGTTAATGTACCTTCCCAAGGATTCGTTCCTGGGATAGGGAGCTATGTACCTCTCTAGGTTCTGTACCCACGGTCCTAGAGTTGGGAGACACGTACCTCCTCAGAATTCGTTCTGGGGGTTGGGAGCTTGACCCATATTCCAGTCCGTATATGTTTAGTATTCTAGCGGGCCAGAATTGATTTGGAATTGAAAAGTGTATTGAATGTCTTTATTGAACGAAAATTATATATTGACCTCATTACTGAAGTTCAAGTGCTTGAAATTATTATATACTTTGATTCTGAAATTTATTTGTTTTAAACATGATTTGAATTGACATATATATATATATATATATATATATATATATATATATTGTGATTTATTTATTATTAAAAGTTATATATGTTTCCATATTGAGATTTTAGTACACCCACTAAGCTTTATGCTTAGCGCGTTAGTTTTTGTGTCTAACGCGTAGGTACCAAGAATCCGGACGAAGGTAAAGACTGAAGAACTGGAAGAATTGCAGACCGAGTCACAGGATTGTACAGTTGGGTAGCGATATTTTTGTTATGTATATATATTCTGCAAGCATGCATATACAGGGGAATTGTAAATATGTTTTGTAAAATGTTTTTAATTAATTACTTTACGATTTCTAAAGGTCTGTATATATATAAAAGTTTGAACTGTTTTATTTTATAAATTGTGATTGATAAGTCGCACTAAACGGCAGAGTGCGCAATTGTTTGATTGATATTGAAGCGTTTGTGACAATGTGAATTTGAATTGATTTGTGCAAAAATAGGTTTTGAAAAGTCCGAAAAACAAACGGTACTCTGCCGGATTTTCGTAAAACGTTTAATTATTTATTTATGGGCTCACACTGATTTTGAAATGTAAAATGAAGTTTTGAAAAGTTTTGAAAGTCCGAGTAGCGCACCCCGGTTCGGTCCGGCCGGGATCGGGTCGGGGGGTGCTACATGGTGCATGGGGAGGCAGTCCATCCTGAGGCTGAAGTCTGGCTCTGAGCTTGGAAGTTTATGACAGATTTTGGTAGCTCTTCTCGCTCTTGTCCTCTCTCCTCTAAGACCCAGGCTCCTTCTCAGTGCAGGCAACCTCCTTCTGTAGGTTTCAAGATTAATGTGGATGCAGCCACAAATATTTTTGAAGGCTTTTTTGGTGTTGGGGTTGTGATTCGCAATCCAGCAGTTGGTTGTATTGTTTTTCCTGCTGCCTTCTTTTATCCTTCTCTCTTTAGTGTTGATGTGTGTGAAGCAAAAGCAATTTTGGTAGACATTCTTTGTGCTGGGAAGAAGAGTTTGCAGCCTTTTTGTGTAGAATCTGACTATCTAGGTGTGGTTAATTTGTATTTTGGTTTGTTTGTTTCCAGGGCAGAAATTGATCTTATTGTGCAGGATATTTCTATTTTTAAGCTTAGGTATGGTGCTAGTTATATTGGCTATATGCCTCGTTCTTGTAATTTTGTTGCCCATAATTTGGCTAAGAGGGCTGTTGATTATAAAGTTTCCAGCTGTTGGGAATCTCCTTTTCCTGCTTGGCTCTCCAAGCTTACTGTAGTTGACTCTGCTCTTTGTACCTCTTCTAGAGGTTCTTAATGCATTTCCTTTTTTTTTTTAAAAAAAAAGACATCATTAATAGTTTAAAAAATAATTCTATATTTTGATTTGAAAATAAAAAATCAGATGTAACGTTGTTTATATATATATATTTAAAAAGTTATTTTCGAAAATGAAAAAATAATGTTTTTAAATTTATAATTTTAAAAGTTGAAAACAACAATTTATTTATTTTCATCGTTTCAAAACAAATCATAATTTTTTCCTCCAAAGCAACTCTTTTATCCATTTTAAAAATAATATCAAACACATTTACATTGTTTTAATTTTTCAAAAACTACTTTTAAAAAACTTCCATGTTTACATTTTTAAAAACATCATTTTAAAATATAATATTTATTTTTAAAAATAGTTTTCAAAAATACCGTTTTAAAAACGATACCAAAGACTATCTTAATCTTCATATCAATCATCTCCATGACACTTTGTATACCATTAAATCATTGTATTCTTTTTATTTGTTTATCTTTCTTTATATATATATATATATGAGAGTTGGTAGATTTCTTTAATTCAATGAGAATAATTCAGTATTGACTATTGACCAATGCACCATGACATATCCTCCACAATTGAAACATCATCTTTCTTGGTTGATTTTTTTGCATGTTATGCAAGAATATTATCCATCAAAAACCAACTCTCTCAGCATATTGAATTTGACAAATTCTATTCAACAAATAATTATATATATATATATATATATAAATATATATGTGTATGGTTTATAATATCATTGATGTAATCATTTCATCATCATTGCATTCTTCTCCCCCATTAACTTATTCATTGCTTAATCCTTGCCTCTTTTGTGTGTATATATATATACACACACACATACAATATATAGATATAATATTTGAAGAAAAACAAAGATTCCAAGACATTGCTAACTTTCTGGGGTTGAATTCTATAAATAATTAAAAACCAAAAAAAAAAATTCTCACCAGAAAGCTGTTATCTAATCATCAACCTCTCTTCTCTGCAGCCAGTCTGCCATTTCTAATGCCTATGCCTTTTGTATTCTTTTTACACGCATGATTGTGTTGTAGGTCCTCAATCAAAAGGCCTCATAATTTAGTTCACATGTATTTTTAGGTGTACATGTATAAAACAGATGTCTTTATATATTACCTTTTATGTTTGTATGTCCTACATATATATCCTTGAAATTTTTTGAGAGTCAAAATTCTTATATACAATGCCATTAATGAGAAATACAAGGTTCAGCTGCAACTTCTTCTTCTTCTTCAAGACAAATTGCTTGTCCATATATCTTTATCTCCATATTGCTTGCTGTTTTCTTCTTGTGCATGCTTAAGGAAAGATTGTTTTTATAATCTTCTAATAATTAATACTCACCTAACACATCAACCTCTCACTCAATGAAAAAAAAAATATATATATATTTTTATGCTTCCTACTCAAATATTGAAGATTCAGAATCAAATAGATGCCTTGTTTGAGGGACCCTTCTCACTGTTCCACACAGAAGAAGTAAGAAAAAAAAAATAAGTTTAGTCCCACAACAAGGACATATAGGTGCTTGGTATCCAGATCATCTGATGATAAATATGGTATGGCTCTTGTGATCACCTCTCAAATTCACTGTGACTTATTGAGGAGAGCTTCTAGCATGTCCTCCTCACCATGTCCCTTAGAAGATAATGTTTATATGGTGGTTCTTTTCATGAGATTGAAAATTCAACATTTTCATAAATGTGGAGGTCAATTTGAACCATTCCTTTTGTAATTTTTTTTTTACTTTTGCTAGTAGTGTGTATGTACCATCTATGTTTGTAGGACAAGGGAAACCAAAAGCTAGAAGACAAGTAGAATTTTCTTGTCTTGGACCATTTAAGTGTTTAAGGGAGAGGAAGTGACTTAAAGGCTGTTAAAAAGTAAAAACTATCTCCATCTGTTGGGGGACAATGATGGACAACCATTTAAGAAAAATGGTCCCTTGAATTTTCATTTTTTTTATTTTCATTACAAAAAAGCTAATCATATGTATTTTGAATGTATTTTTTAATGTGAAAAGGATCATTATGGAAAGAGATGGACAGAGTTTAAAGTAACTGCTACATGAATCCCAGGAAACCAAAAGATATATGGATAATGTTACACAGAGAGTCAAAATCTCAGTCAACTTTCGGTTTCAAAATCAATCTTTTTGATTGTTTTGCAGATAAAAGTATATACAAGCATTGGATCAGAACTAAGTCAAAGAAACGAAGCGAAAAATTTCATATAACAGCAAGCCTTATTCTGAAAATTTTATTGCATTTTTTATGAACAAGAATAACATAATAAGTTGGTTCAATCACAAATATATATGGAGTAATTAACAGAAGATTTTTTGAGAAGTTTACTACTGGGACACATTTACAAAAATCAAAAGAAAATTCTATGGCACACGCCTGTAATTAACAAGAAAGAAAAAACTTTATCCAAATCCATAATCAGAAACTGAAAAAGAAACTTTTTGTGTAAAATATTTCTCTCTTTTCCCTTCAATTAAATGCTACTACAAACTAAAGGGTTTGTCCAAAAGCCACAGCAAGTCTCTGTAGATCCTTAGTGTACATGTCTGGTACCTGAGAAACTTGTTGATGATGATGCTGGTTCTGATAGTGCCAAGTAGTGTTACTTGATCCATCTGTCATAAATTGTGCTTCTGGTTTGATCTCAGTACTGTACATGGGTTGAGAGGTTTGGTTATGTACTACTGTGGTACCCAGGAGGAATGAAGTGTTGAGATATTCAGACCATTTGATTTCTTCTTGATCTTCACCACCAGATTTTCCACAATCTGGGAGACTCCATGAGAAGGTGTTGTTGTCAAAGAAGGTGTTGCTGTTGTTGCTTTGCAACTCAATACTGGTGGTGCTTCCATTGCTGGTGCTGCCATTGTTGCTGAAGCTACTAGCTTCCCAGTTATGGACTCCATTGACATCAGTAGAAGGGTGGTTGTTATCAGAAGGAAGACTAACGGTAGGCTTCACGCGGATCGGTGTTTGGAACATGGAGGTTGATAAGGAGGGGATAATGGTCTGTGTCATGCTAGAATTCAACTCAGGAATCATCTCAGAAGAGGTGGAATTTGGATTGAAGTACAGAGAAGCAGTAGTAGTACTATTCGGGTTAACCGAGAGCCCGATATTGGGCCCATAATTCAACTTCTGGAAAGGGAAATATCCTACAAAATCAGGCCTGCAACTTGTAGTTGAGCTTTCATTGGAGGCAGCACTAGCAAACCTATCCAGGAAGAATTCCTGTGTTTGAGGAGTAGTAGTAGTACTACTACTACTTGTCATGTTGTTGTTAAACTTGGAGCTTGAAGAAACTTCAAGCGGGTGCTTTTCTTTTGAATCCCCACAACTTCTCTCATTATTGTTTTTGTTGATTGTGAGCAGCTGCTGCTGCTTTTCTATATCAGTAGTCTCAACCTCAGAGAGTGGCTTGTGAGTGTTTGGGTCAATCCCTCTTTGTCTAAGCTTCTTCTTAATGCTTGAATTCCATAGATTCTTTATCTCATTGTCGGTACGTCCTGGCAACTGTGCTGCAATCTGAGACCATCTGATGAAGAAAACACCACACAACAGAAAAAATTAGACATGACTATATATCTATCCATAACGCATACTCATATTATATACAAGCATTTAACAAGAAACAATGAAAAGGTGTACCTATTTCCAAGAACTGCATGGAGTTCAATGATTAAGTTCTCTTCCTGCTGTGAAAATGCTCCTCTCTTCAAATCAGGCCTCAGGTAATTAATCCACCTCAACCTGCAGCTCTTTCCACATCTTTGTAGGCCTGGAAAAATATATATATCCTTAGTGTTGATTAGTTAACAGCACCTTATAAAATGCATTGCAATTTAATGGCGGGTGTGTGTGTGTGTGGGTGTATTACCAGAAGAGATCGATCGAGAGAGAAAATATATATAAAAAGGTTCGTGTACCTGCTAGCTTGGGGACAGAGCTCCAGCAGCCATGTCCATGATTGGTGATATAATTGAGAAGTTTCTCATCTTCCTCTGGAGACCAAAGGCCTTTCCTCAGCTTCTGCTTGTAGCAGCAAGAGTGCCTCCCCATGTGCAGTGCAACCAAACCCAACAACCTGTAATGTAATGCTGCCACAAAATATATTTATATATTCTGTACAAATATGTTGTCAAGTGTTTTGCAATGGATTCTGAGCACACAGAGAGAGAGAGAGAAAGAGAGAAATAGGAGCCTGGTAAGGAGGAATCAAGTCACAGGAGGAGCTTCAAAGAGAGAAGTCACACTCAATAGGAGCTGATTGAAGATTATGGTCCTGAATTTATACATATATATATGATTATATGATATAAAAGCTGAGTTGGGCTTTCCCTATTCAATGGTTGGTCCATGTCAGAATCCGGGGACCCACCATAGTCCACAAGATGGTTTCCTCATGGACGGCCTGGATGCAACCAGTGTAGATGATCAAGAAAAAAAAGCATAGGACTCCAATTATTTGACTTTGCATATGTCTCATCAAAAGTTAAAAGAATTTAAGGACTTTGGCAGCCTCCCCTTCCCTCCTGGTGGGGCTTTTGACAGATATTTTTAATTTTGATGGTACAAAATTAAACTTGCACAAATTAGTTTTTTTTTGTTTTTGTTTTTGTTTTTGTTTTTCTTTCTCTCACCCAAGTCTAGACAAATATAACAATTAAAAACATAGAGAGGTTTTTACTTATTTTTATAATAAGATGTGAAGAACGTTTTCATAGTTTGTATTGAGTTTTAAGAAATACCCAGTTTCAATCAAAGTCTACCCCCAAGATTCCCCAATTCAAAATTAGCCAAAAGATTTGAAAATGGGAAACTTCCTTTCAAACAAGAAATACTCTATGATTAGCTATGACTTTCATATATAGTATACTACATTAAAGTCTTGATAGCATAAAAAGCTATATACATCCCCTTTATTCTGGTTTAGACGTATATATATCCTCTGTTGATCTGAATCGAACCGATATTTTTCTGAATATCTCTCCCAACTTAACAGGTCAGAGATCTGTCAAGACCTATCGAATTACCGTATATCTTTCGAAATATCTATTTTCATAACTAAGTGAGATAAAACTCTTCACACGTACTTATAAATGTCCATAGTGAGACTTTAATTCCACCATTAACTTGAATTGAAGAGGTCTATACTATTTGAGTTATGAGGGGATGTGCTGTTTGTTTGACAAGCTAAACCATTGAGATAAATTCCGACCCCTTGTTTTTTGAGTAATTTTTTGAAACCCATATCACTTTGGAAAGTTTCATAATTGGTACAAAATTAAACAATTTCCAGTAGGATTATATTCTCCTCTTCTTCTTTTTTTTCCCCTCATAAATGGCACTTTTAAAATTCCACCAACTCCTCCACTAGTAATTTTGATTAATTTGTTTCTTAATTATTCATATGTATATCCCTTATCATGTCTTGCAATTCAATAAATTAGTGCTTTAATTTCTAAAAAAAAAAAAAAAACACTTGATGATGCAAGAGCTGTACGTGATTGTGTGCAAATAATAAAAGAAGTAGAAAACTATATATTCCACCCCCCCTACAAAAAACGACAATCACAATAATGAATTTGTCCTCCACTGCTTCGGTTGTGC
Source organism: Xanthoceras sorbifolium (assembly GCA_003430845.1). Lineage (NCBI taxonomy): Eukaryota > Viridiplantae > Streptophyta > Magnoliopsida > Sapindales > Sapindaceae > Xanthoceras > Xanthoceras sorbifolium. The sequence continues at coordinate 7,292,506 of CM010619.1, read as the reverse complement.
ATATGTATTTCTGAAAAAAGCTGAAAGAGGACAAATTTTGATGAATTATTAAAAGTTACTTGCATCCTCAATACGACATTATTAATTGACTCTATGAACTCTGCTCGGATACAATTCTTTCTTCAAATTTACTTATTTTGTGATCATTTTGAAATACAACTACAGTTCGAAATATTAAGTGTACTTCACATTATCGTATTGAATTTAAGTTTAATTTATCCAGGTAAGTTTCGTTTGATTTTAGAATAATATGTACGTATACGTACGATCTGTTAAATTAACTGAGTTAGAACTCCGTGCATATTTGTCTACATCATGTTCACAAATTAAAAAATTACTATGAGTATCCTAGTCTGTTTTGTGTATCATTTAATTTTGAATCAATATACTAAACATCATTACATGAGTCAAGAACATGAGAATTGAAGTAATAGGTAAAATGCAAGGTGAAATTAATAATATGTGAAGAATATAAGAGGAGATGTGTACATATGACAAAAGAAATAATGATTAGGAATACAGAAACTAACTAAATATCATCAACTTGATTTCATTTTGAACATGATCTTCAAAACAAGATGTCAAAAGATATATCATACATGTAATTAATTAACAATTTAATTAAAATAATCTAATTAATTAACTGGATTCCAAAATATTCTAATCAAGAAATGCATAATGCATGGACTCACAAGTCACAAACATCCAAAACTTTTAAAGGGTTTCGAAAATATTCAACTATTTTCCATCTAACACGTTCCATAGTCTAGAAACAATCAACTTAATTATAATAATAATAAAAATAAAAATAACAATAATATTATTATTATTTGCTTTTTGTGATTATTATTCTGTCTCTTTGCTCTGACATTACATGAAGCTTCCCTCATGACCTTTAACATTAATATTGTCCTAATTCAGACAACAATTGGGTTGTTTTTTTATTTATTTTTATATTAAACAAAACTCCATGAAAAGATGCTTGTAATCTCCATAACTCGTCATGAATTTGTAAGCTTTATATATCTTTAAGGCAGCAAATGAGCTGTTTAGGAGATGAAGTCAACTACTGTTTCATGTATATATATATATATATATATATATATATTAATATCAATAATTAACATGTCGACTTCGCTGTCATTAATTTTCTATCTGATACATTGTTCAGTTTATGATCAGTTTCTGATATAATTGGTTCACTTCTCTCATAATTAATTTATAATTTTATTAAGCCTCCATTCAGGGAATGTGTTTCTGTCATCTAATGATTAGAATTATACAAACATGTAATTGTTTAAAGCATAGATTAAAGTTAAATTGCAACTATAATTTGATGCCAAACAATTATTAAGACTTCTGATTTATTTCTATTTTTAAGTCATCAGTCTTTGCGATTTTGTTTTTAGCTTTTTACCCAAAAAGCCTTGTACGGAAGGAAGTTGACACAACTATTCCAGTGATTTTCTTCAACAAGTTGATGTCAAATTCTGATCTCATATATATATATATATATATATATATATATATACACACACATACACCCCACCGTCATATTTTCCAATAATATATGCATATCAGTTACATTAGTTTGTAGTAAGTAGTTATTTTTAGATATGCAAATGTACTTTTGTTTCGTTTTTATTTGAATCTAGATGGTGAAATCAATTGTTTAGGTTGTGAAACCAGTTATTTAGATCTCAGAATGATTCAGGTCGTAGAATTAGTTGTTCAGATCATAATACAGAATAACAGAATACACGGAAGGTTTGCACGGTATAATCTTCGAATGTATTGAAAGAGTCTTGATTGGCAGAGAGGTCAAATAATGATCAAAACCAAGTAGTGAGTTGACTTGGTTCTAACTTCAAACCTCAAGAAAAACTTCAACGAATAAAACCTATATATTTCACATGAAGATGCATTAACCCATGGACGACAAGAAGTACAAAGAAGGGCTAGAAAAACATGTTTTGATAGTAAGAGCAGGACAAGGCTTGCCTGGAAACATCATATCTTATGATCTCAAATCAATTTTAAGTCTTCTGTACATTACTTTTATCTCAATCGCTTAGCTGGGGGATTCCATTTGATTAGGTTGAATATTACCCAGAAAAGGTATAGCAATGGAGCCTTGGCTGGCACCGGGGTCCCCCAAAGAGTTTATTTGTGGAAGAAACAACACATTTGATCATTAGTAACCATGTACGAAAATGAGGTTATGGCCATTTAATTTGCCAATAAGAATTAATATGTTTGATATAAATCTGTGCTATACACACACACATATATATATACACACACACACACGTGTACGTCCACATATTTTGTAAACCAAATCCTAAAATCTTAAGGTTGAAAGTAAATTATCTCATTAAAGAAAAACTCATCACTTGATACGTAAAATATCACATTCACATTCACGCATATATATTAATTTATCAATTCTCTACAACGTATGTATCTATGTAGTTTGCAGTAGATAAGTTGTCTAGATATACATAATCTCAATTGGTGAAGCTGTCAGAGTAATTATATTAGATGGCATTATTGGCACTATCAGTCCTTTCAAGGCATTGCCTAGGTTTGGAATTTGAGCAATGAGAGACTTGGTATGGCAAATATTTTTTTGATGCACATATGCAGTTGCAGTTACATCAGTGAATAAGGACTTTTTTAGACAAAAGTCTGACAGTGTACTATATATACTGTAGATTTACTAAAAAGCTAATAGTTATACAATTTTTGAACATTCCCTTTTGACAAGTTTCCACTGTTGAGTTACATTTTCTTGTCCCTCTAACATGACCACTCATGTCTCTATATATGAACTGGGTCTAAATAAAATATACATATTCGAAAGAAATTCAACACAAATTGATATACAAACAATATAGAAAATATATTAGAGGATATAAACTTTGTACTCTCCATTAAACCCAGCTCGAATACCATGTTAATACTATAAGTTTAAGTTTGTTAAACTATAAGTTTAAGATAGTAGACTAACTTTATTTCCGTCTTTCTTTCTTCATTGTTTGATACAAATTATGTATATATAATTAGTATTTATATAATGAAATATGATAATATATAAATTAGTTTTATACAAATCCTTGATCATTTGGAGATTGCTTAAAAGTTAAACTGCTATTTAAAATGGAACAAATAAACTGGAGAGAGAAGTGAAGGCAGTACTAGTAATCCATGTATGCATGGGGCAGGTTTTGATAACAATTAGTGTTAGTTTAGCAAATTTGAATCATTTTGACTGATGTAAAATGATGACTTGTAGGTAAAGCATCAATGTTATAATTTGCTAAGTGTAAAGCCCATAATTTACTTAAATATATATTAGATCAGGAGTGATGGATGGAAAATTTGGGGATTAAAATTCATGTGAAAAAAGATTTGGGAGAATATTAATTGATGGGTTATTTGAAATAGAGGGAGACATAATTCATATGTCCTCCAAATTCAAGATGAGATGACTCTTTTTTTCATTATCATTAAAGCTAATCAAACCCACAGACAAATAATTGACAAGAGATCGAGAGCAACTGTTTACTTAATAATAATGCAACTATATATGTTCATTGCTGTGAGATCTATCTAGTTCATTACTTTTACAATAAGTTCAATAAAAATATAGATTTGTCTCGAGAATTTATAAGTATAAACGCGAAAATAGATAATAAATGTAAAACGTACCTAATCGGAACATTATATATAATCATGTGAGACTGTTTGAAGTCATAACCGGTTATAAATACACTATAATATGTGATCATTCGACAACAAAATGTTACTGTTAGTGAAATAGTTCGGTAAAACTAATTTCCTTTAGCGATTATATTTATTTTTCACGACCAATGTGAACAATTATCAGGAAAAAAAAGAAAAGAAAGTTTGTGGGGGAACATCAAACATGGCACAATGTTTTGACCTAGACAAACTAAGAAACTAATAAGAGGATTTCAAAAACAAAGGGTCCATACTGAGGTGACCCCTTAAAACGATCAATTACTTCATTAACACAACTAAAAGGAAACATAAGCACATGGAAATCTAATGAGTTTTTGTTAAATCAACAACTAAATAAAACTTTGTTGATCATCTTCTCTCTCTCTCTCTCTCTCTATATATATATATATATATATATATGTATATACCTTTTTGTCATGTCAAAGCAACAAGAAAAAGAAAGGAAAAAAAAAAAAAAGGAGTGATGATGATAGAAACATGAATGTCAATATCATGACAATGTGTAATTAACCATAAACGGAAGCTTAAGATCTCAATTACAATCATTATTAGTTGTAAGACACCCTCTATTGTTTCTAAATTAATCGATGGTAATCAATCAATTAAAAATGGTGAGGCCCCAAAAATGACCACTACTAGTAGCTAGAAATTGACTTTAAGAAGAAGGCAAAGAGGGGAGGGGAATCAAACAATAGTCATTATTGGGGGGGGGGGGGGGGGGGGGGAGGAGAGATGGGCGATGGGGTTATAATGAGAAAGGGCTTTTTAATTAAGCACTTATGTGCTATGATCCCCAATTATCAAAAGCACTTGTCGGGTGAGGTGAGATGAGATGAGATGACCCATCCTTCGTGTTTTGTGGAATAATTACATATTAGCTTTATGGGGTTTTGATTTTGTAGTGGGAAAAATGATAGTCAACTTTCTTGACACATTTTTATGCTTTTTGCTTTGCTTAATAATAGTGATTGTCCCTTGACTTGACTATTATCTACATATATGGTACCCTTAGACAAACATATATATATATATATATAAAGCCTATGAGCCTACTACATTTTGGATCCAACAAGCCCATGAAAGTGAGGCCCTAAACGATGTTGTTTTAGCTAGCAACGTGACTTGACTTGATTGGAGGATAAAAGGACATGTAATTTTGACTGAAGATTATAACATTACCCAAAATAATAATAGTAAAAGAAAAAAAATGCTATGGTCCCCCAAGAAGAAAAGTTGTATGATAGTCACAACAACAAAAGGTGATCTGAATACAATAATTAACACTTTTGATTTTATTTGAAGATAAAGTTTTTAACATGGAATCCTAATCATTCAACCCACTCTCTAATTATTGTTAATATCTATTAAGAAATATATGCAAATTCAAATAATAATATAAGTCAAACACACACCGAAGTATAAAGAATAATAAAAGAGATAAGAAAATTTTATGTAGTTCAGTGATCAATGTGATTTCTACGTGTTCATGGAGAGCACCATTACTCAATTTTCATTATTAAACTATTGTTTATAATATACACACTCAAACGACTTTGTTTCTCTCTTCCAAAAACTTTAATAATACAAGAGTTTAAATATTAAGACCCTTTAGGGTAAAACTGAAACTTCACAGGAAATTTTATAGTTAAAATTTTCTTCTAGAGGGCGCTGCCCCTAACATAGACATGGCCAAACGAACCGAATCCGGCGGTTTCGGTTCCATTTTTTGGCCAATCGGAACCGAGACCGTGGAGGTCTCGATCCCGGTGCCGGTTTTGAAGGTTCGGTTCACCAATTGGTTCTTGGAACCGACGGTTTTTTTTTTTTTTTTTTTTTACTTTCAAGTCACAAATTTTTTTTTTAAAAAAAAGGAACCGGAACCGGCGGTTCCTTGCCAGTTTTGAACCGGAGGTTCCGGTTCCAAAAAATAAAAAATTGGAACCGGGACCTTGGTCCCGGTTTTTAACTGTAACTTTGGTTTCGGTTAAAAACCGCCGGTTCGGTTCGAATCGCTCGGTTCGAACCGAACCGAGGCCATTCCTACCATGACCCCTTCCCCCCGCGAGCTAACCGAAAAGCCCGACTACCATAAATTCTGAGAGGAGATCAACCCCCGAGTACGTCAATGAAGCGCTATGATTCAACTTTCACAATCTAACAGTATCATATCTTCATCGTCATAATCAACCTAATTAGGATTTAAGTTGAGATCTCTAATAATACTCGTTACAATTAATAATGCTAGGATCAACTTGTATTTTGATTTTTAATGTGATAGTTTCATTCAATTAATACGTGACGAATGCAAGAAATATGTATATGCATACCCCATAAATGAAGGTGTCACATACAGATTAGGATACAAAGAATATCTAGCATTACTCCATCAATTATTAGCATTATCTCTAGCATGCAACTTGTTTGTTGTTCTTGCACTTCTCCATCAACCCTATCACTGTTTTTTCTTTTCATTTTGGCTTTTCAATTCGAGAAAATCCATCAACTTTCTTCGAAGGGTCTTCTCTATCTTTCTCTGGTCTTGAAGTGAATCTTCATGGCTACTGATACTCATCACACTTCTACTACTGATGAGGTTAGCTTCTGCTCTGCTTCCTTTTTATCTTTCATGAATTCATTGATCAAGTAGTAGTTGCTGATTCTTAGAGTTGATAATGATGATCGATGATGATGACAAATTAATTAATGATCCTTTTTTGGGATGCTGTTTTTGCATACACACACACACACAGATGTTTATGCAGTTTGGTTCTTTTTTTTTTTCCTTTGAAGGATAACATTTTAGTTCTCTGTAAGGAATTGAGATAAATTAATAACATCTGAAAATTCATTTACATTGGATTAGGATAACATTGATATTCAATTCTATGTGCAACTCTCTCTCTCTCTCTCTCTCTCTATATATATATATATATATATATATATTAGGTCACTATAGATGCTTCAGGGGCACCCATCTGTATATATAGTTTTGTACTAATGATGTAAACCTTTAGATGAAAAGAAGTTACCATGATCATTAGATGGTCGATGCTGAGACACATGAATTGTTTAATATATGCATTTCTTCAAGATTTCATGGAAGTTGCTCAGAAAGTTAAAAGAACAACTATATATGACTTTCCTCAAACTTTGATTAATTACATAATTTGACTGTAATTTCTCTTTAATAAGTCTTCTCTCTTCTTCATGTGGTTCTTAATTTTATCTATTGTGCAACTGGTTTTTGTTCATTGCAGGTGGTTGAGGACAAGGTGAATAAAGGAGTAAAACCAACCGAAAAAGATGTTTTATCATCCAAGGAAAGGGAAGAAGAAACTCACAAAGCTGGAGAAAAAGGGACTGAGGAACAACCAACCGCAAAAGAGCAGTCAGCAGTAGAAACATTACAGGAAGTGCAAGAAGAGCAACCCAAGACACTTGAAGCTGCTGAGAAACCAGGAGGGCCCTTGGACGTTCTTCCTGATAAAGAAATAAAAGTTGAAGTAGAAGGGATTGAAGGCTCAGAAGCTGTGTCCGAAGAAGCTGAAAAACCAGTTTCGGATGTTCCTCAAGTTGAGGCAAAATTTGGAGAAAACTATCAAGTAACAAAAAAGGTTGTAGAAAAACCTGATTCAGTAGTATCTGTAGTCGATGTAAAACTAAATGCACCACCTGAAGAGGTAGAGCCCAAAACAAGTATAGAAGGTGGACATGTGGACGACAAAGGGAACATAGCTGATAAGCTTGATGATTCTACACCCTTGGAAGAAGGGAAAACTAAAACTGATCAGGAAGAGACGTGTGTTGCAGCTGATGTGATTGAAAATATGTCGAAAGGAGCAGTGGAGGTGAGAGAGGACATTGCAAAAGATGTTGAACTAGAGGCAAAGCAGGATGAAGCCACTACAGATGTTAATGAACCCGTTAAAGAACCTGAAGAGAGAGGATTGGAAGTGAAAGGCAGGGAAAATGTAGAAACAAGTGTAAATGAGTTGGTAGAAGGAAAAGCAGAAGAGGTTGCAAAATCTGATGTTCAAAATCAGGAGCTCTCCAGCAAAAATGGCGATGAAGCTGAAACGTCTCAGGACCTCCCGAAAGAAGTTGTGACCAAGCCGACTCAAAAGCAATCAAACAACATTACATCAAAGGTTAAACAGTCACTTGTGAAGGCAAAGAAAGCTATCATTGGGAAATCTCCTAGTTCCTACTGAGCCTGGGAAGCTTTGCATGTATCAAGTTTTTTGCACTTTCTTCTGATGCCTGTTGTGCAGCTGTTGGATCCCTCTGTGTATACAAGGTGTAGGACATGTCTTCATTGTAAAAAAATGGCAAACAAGTTATTCATTTCACTTGTATATATGGTTTGTATAAGTAGGTGATTTGGATGTTTGTATGATCAAGAGAAGGAATTTTCATTTTCATAGATGAAGAATAGATATATGTAATATGTTTGTGATGTCTATGTTCTCAACTTAGTATGCACAAATCACTACAATTGTGCATTTTGCTTGCAAGTTTAGTTCTCATATCCTTCAACAAAATTAGAAGCTTACCAGACTCATAGTCATTTATGGTTCACTGCAGTGTCAATATTGATGTGTATGAAACTGGACTAACCTTTAAATTGTAGATACTGATCTGGTTCTTCAAGGTTGTACCAAACCTTGAATAATAATCACATCCCAAATATGGAAACTGAGTCAAAGAATCGATGATGAAACCATGAGAAAGGAACTAACAGCACAGGACAATGTTTTTTTTTTTTGGGCATGAAAGTCCGTTCATGCATAATGAGTAATGAGCCTGCAGATAATGATTGTTGAAAACACTCTTCAACAATGAAGACTCAAGGAAAATGACTGATTGATCTGTTCGCTATTGTCGTGTTTAGAGGAAACTGTCTTGGAGAGACAAGTCTAACACCATTTACACAGTTACTAGATGCAAAACAGGTGCAGAGGTACAAGACATGGCTTCAAAATGCACTATCCAAATTGCACAATTTCATTACGAAAAACAACTCAGCCAAGCAAACAACCTTTAATCTTGAGAGAGAGATGTATTGGAATATTAGTATCATTTAATCAGTTTAAAGAATGTTATCCAATATCTACAACAAACATTTGACACATGATATCGAGATAGTCAACTCTTAAAACACATTTTGCATTATTTCCATGGGTCAAGTAAATGAATGTACAGTCGCAAGAAAATATTTCAAGTATTCTCAACGCGCCAAAATCTGTGCAAAATATAGTTTTTTTGTCCTGAAATTAGAATTCGGATGGTTATTGTAGAGATAGGAACCAACTTGATTTCTCTCTTCCAATTAAAATAACTGGTTGTCAATCATAACCTGCACAAAAAAGCAAGAAATTAATTCACCCCTCTTGAAACCGCAGTTTAATATCACATGAATGTAAGTTTAAACAAAACATGGTAACCGATGCATACTTACAGTCTGCTCCATTAAGTAGTTTGTCATTTTTGTTGGGTGAATTAAGAGTGCCAACGCCACTAGCTTCTGAGGCTTGACCGTTATCTTGCAGTGCAGCGGGCTGTGCAAAGCTTTCATTTGTTGCTTGGCACTGAAATTGAAAACAGCATAAAGTTTGTATACACAGGCAAACTAGAGGCAGAAGGCTGTTCGATTTAAGTATACCTCATAGGACATATATTTGGTAGGAAAAGAGTTTAAGTTCTTGATGCTACTATTAGATAACAGGCTCTTTTGCCTTCCATATATTAACAACAATATGTCATATCCGCTTTGTACAAATTTATGCTATCAGAAGTGAAAATTCTGTATTTACGAACAGAAATAGGTTTTCCCTGAGCCCTGAGGTCCTGCCCAATCCTTAGTTTAGAAAACAGCAGCAAATTCATGACGATTACTTTTCCAGTTTATCTTCTTGGCAGAAGACAGTGATATTAGTCAGCATTCAGGCTTCTCTGCTTGTCTGCTAAATGATTATCCCCCTAACCGCAACTCTTCTTAACTATGCACTAATACACTTTTCTTAGCCTTAATTTTGACTACAAATGCCTTTACAAAATCAGAGGCAAATTAATTATCCTTAATGTGATCTTGCAAGTTTCCCCTCCAATAATCAACATAGTTTTGCAGCTACTATTTAAGAAAAAAACCGAGATATATAACTGTCAAAGAACAGCCTATTAAATTGCCTCTCTAAACATATTCATCAGTCGGTGCAAGCTAGTAACAAAGATCGAAACTAAGGAGAGGTAAAAACAGTAATATGGCTAGTGAGTTTTTTTTTTTTCTTTTTTCCTCATTTTGCATGACCTATAGAATAATGTCAAAACACCAGAAGGATAAAAAAAAAAGAGAAGAAAACCTTATTGGCCTTATTGTTTGCATAAACTCATATTTGTTTTCCTCAACAATGTATAATATATGTATGGCATGCCTATACAGCTAACTAATTCTTACCTTCTCACAAGGGTGCATAAAACTAGGATGCCACCCTTGCCGCATCAAGCAAAGCAAAATTGGTTCTTATGAATTAAAATGGCATTTTCTGTTCTCAAAATGTGATGCCATGATAGATTTACTAACCTGAGTAGATGTCTGATTCGTTGAGCTATTGGTACCATCATTTTTAATTGCTTGGGAGTTGATGTTCTGCATTGGATCCTTTGAGATACAGCCAGCAGCCGAATCCAAATTTTCCACAGGACGTACCATGCCACAGGTATTCAGGCCCATGGATGACTTCATAATAGGCCCTCCAGATAAAGGAAATAAGGGTGCATGTGGCAATGAGATGGGATGTCCTTGACCTGGATGCCCAAACAGCTGGAAGTTAGATCCTGCCATCCCATGCAACGGAGTGGGTCCTGACACTGGTGGGCCTGGGAAAAGTGCTCCAGGATGCATCTGCGGCACCTGAACCATGGGACGACCAGAAGATGCACCATTCATACCAGGCATACCCATCCCAAAACCTACGCCCATTCCCATCCCAATACCCATGGGTGGGAAATGAGCCATATGAGCAGCATGCATGTGTGGCATTCCTGATGGAAACATCATTGGTGGCATGTATAAGCCAGCTCCCATTGACATAATCTGCTCAAAGTAGGTAGGTTTTATAATCCAGTTATTTGATTGGGACAAATTCAGAAAATAAAAGGCAAAAAGAAAACAAATGGAGATGGAATACCTGCACTTGAAGTTGAAGTGTCTTCAGATACTCAATAGCCTCATCAAGCATTGAAGCTTTGTCCACCTAATGCAAAAATGCACAAGTCAGAACCAGAAAAAAAAAGAAATTATAAGTATCTGGTTTAATTTTAGGCCGCATTCACTAATCAGTAATCCTAATGAGGGAATGAGATATTAATTCCTGATTTTTTACAGTTTTTACTAAAAACATCTGAAACCAAGTTACAAGGACCCCACACATAAATTAGGAATTACGTTCTTGTTGGAAAGGGAATTTGATTCCTTCTCCCACCTAGGGAATCAAATTCCCTTTCCCGATTCCCTTCCAATGGAACTTGATTCCTTTGATTTTCATTCCGGATTAGTAAAACTTGCCCTTAATTAAAAGCAAATGAATTCAACTTACGTAACTGCAAAAAATTTCAGATTAAAGTTTAGATTAAAAACAACACATCCATACATGAGTTTTTTTAAAACTTCGAGATGTGGATACAGAATAATGGATTTCACATCCATATACTGAACTGTAAGCTTCAGTGAAACTTCTTATCAGAGATTCTATGATTTAGAAATATCAAGCAGTTAAATAGAAAAGTACCAACCTTATTGCAGTTTGGTATGAGTTCTTGTAAAGCACGCATCTTCTCATTGATCCTATCCCTCCGCCTCTGTTAGTGGCAGTGGAAATGAGAATCAATGAAAACCTTATAATTGAGAACTAACAGCAAAGTTGATATATTGAATATAGACATTAATGTAGTATTAATAATAAATTTGAATGGCCTTACACACCCTTTCAGATAAATTATGCACTTCTGCAGCTCGGCTTCTCTTAGAGCCTGTACCTACTCGAGCAGAACCTGCTTTTTTTGCACCGACATATTCTTCTTCGACATCCTGCACACAGATCAGGTTTCTTGATATACGGTAAGAATGCAATATAATAAGGTAGACCAGGGAAATAGCATTTATGTTAACTTACTTCACTAGGGTATTCAGAGTCGTCAGTGTCACGTTGTTTTCTTTTCAAATTATGCACTGGATCATCTGAAGCTCTCTCCATACTGTTGCCTGAGCAAACAGAAGAAGAAGTAGCCACAGGCTCTATAGTCTTCTCACCATCCGGCAGTCCTTTATTTGTACTTTCATGAAGAATTTGATTAGCATTTTTATCATTCTTATATTCATCTTCATCACATATAGCCCGAGGCAGTTCAGTTGCAGATGGTTCCTCAGGAGGCTTGGTTTCCAATGGTTTCACATCAGTCTTGAATGGCACCACAACAGGCTGGCGATGGGAACTTGTTTCCTTTCTTAAACTACTACTCGAATCGATGAGTGTGGATTCAACATGATTGCTACTACTTGGAATAGACCTCTTATCCTTACTCCCCATCCTTTCAGTCCTTAAAAAATTGGAACCAGGCATCAAACCAATATTCTGAAGATTAGCTTTAAAAAGAGCGGCAGGTCGTGAGAAGTGGGAAAAATTCATCAGACCAGAGTTGTTACTTGGCATTTTTGGATCTTGCTTTTGCGACTTTGAGCTTGGAAAACTGCCAGCTGAAGTCGGGGCAGGATCCCCAAAAACAGCATGGTGGGTCGAATTCTTCATACTACTACCGTTAGTATCTGAAATCCTTGGTCTAAAATATGGAAATGATGTTTGGCAATGCTGCGATGATGACGAAGGATACAACTGACTAGTACTACTTTCATGTCTAGCTGCCTCACCGCCTCCAATCGAAGAAAACTTTGAACTGCTCCCTTGTTCTAAACTCGCATCATTATCTACAGAATTCAATCCCCTATTGAACTGATTGCCACTACTTCTCTTACCAAATGAAGCAAAATTATTCTGGGAGGAGAGCTCATTTGCAGTGACTCCAGAAAACTCGGACAAGAATTCGGAACAGTATTCAGACTGTAAAGACTCATCAATCGGATAATTCAACCAAGGTACCATGTTATCATCTTGATTCAAACTCATCTCACCAGATGGAACCGACACAGGACGCTCGTTCAACACAGAGGTCATTGCTCCAAACTTTCCCATCTTTATACTGCTTCCATTTCCTATATCTTTATCTCTAGTTTTGGCATTGTGAGATGGTAAACAATGGGATGGCAAGCTGTTAGAAGTTGGGGTCTTTCTAGCCCTACTTGACTGACCTTGAAACAAAATCTGACCATTTTCCCATACTAGTTCAGCTAAGTGATCATTCTCAGGTCTGCACATTATCTCATTCACAAATCCAAAAATTAAAATTAAAAAAAGAAAAAAGAAAAAGAAAAAAAGACTACCAAAATCAAAAGGACAGATTATGAATCAATAAGTTGAAACTAAATGAGCTAAAACTGAAAAGATTGTGAAACTAGAAAATACAAGTAAAGTAGAACTTACTCCAAGGATAAATCAGTTGATGTTGTGGTGGGGTTCTTCTTCTCCTTGGCTGAATCAAACTTCTCTTTGGCCATTCGATAGAGCTCAAAAAGAGGCATGATAGGTTGAATTTGGAAACAATTGTTTGTTCTATCAGAAATGTCCCAAAATCACACACCACACCTAGCCATTATTGGCACTTCCCATGCCTACACACAAACTCCTGATTCTATATGCACAGTTCAATGAACCCCAGAAACATAAATGGAGCAAACAAGCCAAATAAGCCAGCCAAAAAGCTTTGCTACAAGACAATCCCTGCATAGACACCTTTTACAGTCACAATTTTTACAATAACAAAATCTTTCTTTTTAACACAACTCAAGTCCTTATCAGTAACTTATATTATAAAAAAGTAAAAATATAATATAAAGTTCTAAAATAGATAAAGCAGTAGTCAAACCCATTTCTTTAATGACCCCCAAAGATCCAAATTAAGCTACTTTAAGAAAAAAAAAATTGATCTTTTCTTCTTTTTCAATCAGCAAACAAACACCCCAGATGAGATTTTCAATTATTATTTATTTATTTATTTTGAAAACACACAAAAAGAAAAGCAGAAGAACAAGAAGAAGCAACAGCAAGTGAGTTGAGGAAGAGCTCAAAATGGTTAATCAATACCCAGAACAGGTAAGAATTTTATAAAACCAATTCAATTTTAAAGAAAGGTGAAATCTTGAGTTTCCTCGAAAGCAGTCAAAAGAAAGTACACGAATCCAAATGTATATTTATTAAAAACGTCAAAACTTAGTTGTTGTAAATTATGGTGAAAAAGTTACCAAAAAAACGTAATCTTGAGAGTCAGCACTCGAGCTCGAAGAAAGAGAACTCAAGTTTTGATAACAGAGAGAAAGAGAGATAGAGCCAAGTGGACACAGCCACAGCCCACAGGGGACCAAAGACACATACAAAACAAACTCATTTAAGCTCTTTTCCTTTTTCTTTTTTTGGTTTTGGTTTTAATTTCTCAATATATTCATTTTAGACTTTTATAATAAAGGTTGAAATTCTACCATACATATTTATCAGCATATATAAATAGTTTTTTTTTTCTTTTATCATAGGAGTAGATATAAATATCTCTCAGGAGTAGATATCCTAATCTCGACAAGTCCCGACAGTTACTAATCTTATAATTATATCACTTCTTCTTTCGAAAAATTCTTCTACCTCACATAAGTTTTAGTTAAAATATAATTTTATGTAAAATTAGTATTAATTTAGTGAATACGTTTCTATATATTTTTTGTACGAAGTTACATTACACAACTAGTTGTCTAAATCTCATAAGTAACACTCGTAACCAATAGTTTAGATTGTGCTATCTTTTATTCTAATTGCATAACTTTACTAATGGATTTATAAATGACTACAAATATTTTTTAAAAATTTTAAGATTCGTTAAAACCCTTTTAAACGTTATATAATTAATTTTTTTAATATTTTTTTTTTCTATTAATTAGTTTAAAATTAAAGTTAAGATGATTAAGATATAAGCCTCTCTCACACGCCAATAAAATTATATTACCTCTCTTTTGATTCTTAGATTTGTTGTATAGTGGTGTGGACCCATTACATTCTTTATGATTGAAATCAAAGTGATAGTAGCACCCTTTTACTTGAAAATTACCCAAAAGAGGTCAGGTTTCTTCCCTATTTAAAAAAGTTCTAGTGTCTCTATTCTAAGAATTTGAGTGGAACATATTATCCCTTTGATGTACTATATCTTATCCTATACATAAATTTCTATATGGATCATCTTTTGTTGTGGGTTTATGGAACACAATAATATCATATCTAAATCATATTATATATAAAATTTTTCCTATAGTATAGGAATTGAACCTGAGACTTTAACTTCATTGAAATGTGTAGTTAATTATTGCCGGGTTAACCTGCTACCACTACATGTATGTTGGAGGTTTCATTTTTCATGTGCCCTTTTTTATGCTTTAAAAATAATATTAAGGTTTGAAAATTATGGTTTTAAGTGATTAATAAAGTCATTGACTTGGTAATTATTATATATGGGTTCTTCAAGAAGTCTTCTTCCCCTTCATTTTTGGAAGACTTTATGATATGTGACTATGTATTTGATGGTGAGAGTGGTATAATGTAAAGACTAAAGAGTGATCCTTTTGAATTCTCAATTAGATATGGGCACACAAAGTCCAAAGTTGTTATTTCAAAAAAGATAAATTAACTTTTGGTTGCTGTTTTAATGCTTGATTGGTTCTCAATTAGTATAATCTATGAGATCACCATACAAGTATTAACATGTTGGTTGTCTTTTTGATTAAAAAATAAATAAATATAATCAATGTATAAATTGTCTTTGGATGGTTATGGATTTTATTATAAACTAAGGGTGAGGAGACACCAAATCAAAACACTTGACTTTATATAATGAGGCAAAGCTAGGACCCATTAGAGTAGAATAGAAAATGTTGTGGGGAAACCAGCAAAAAAAAAAGAAAAAAGAGAAAGTTAGAAGAGAGTGATTAATAATTAAGATGAGATATTGTATACAAAGAAAATTTCAATTATGATATAATTTAATAAAGTAAGATTTGGGTGAATGACAGAATGAGATTAGGGAGAAAGGACCTTTTTATGAAAGAAATTGAATAAACATGTATGTATGTATGTATATTTGAAGTTTAACATTGGTTAGAGTTAAGGGTCTGCCGAGAACTAATGAGATCAACCACTACAAATGCACACAATGTCACTTGCCTTGGTGGTTGGAGGTTTCAAAATCTTCCAAACCACAAAGGTTCAAATTCTTGCGTATACATGTAAATATATTTTCCCACCATTACCCATAAAAACGCAATTATATGGGTAGACCTCTTCCCCGTTTTGAGAGTAGACCTCTCCCATTGTTGGGAGTAGTTGTCCGGACCGTTGGTCTCGGTAGTTATCTTCTCCCGTTGCTGGGAGTAGTTGTCCGAGCCGTACTTGTATGATTTAATTTCAGTTGCTCCCAGTAGTGCTCTGACCCGTAAAGAGGTCAGATTTAAAAAAAAAAAAAAACCACTACAAGTAACCTCTCAAAATACATTAACCTCTTGAGATATGAATAAAAAATACATTAACCACTTGAGATATGAGTGAATGTACAGTAACCTCTCAAAATAAGAGTGGATGTGCTAATCCACGTGTATTTGATTCTTCGCTTTTGTTCAGATGAACAACACCAATAATCTTTTTTTGAAATTCAGTCCAATTATAAAGAGATTTTTGAATAATTTTTAAATAAGTAGCATATTCTCTCTCTGTATTTAACTAAATATGTAGAGAGGGCATGCATGAATGAAGAAATCCTCAATTAAAGACAAGTTTAGGGGTATTATTGATGAGTATAAATACATGAACAATGAAAGAAGAGAATCAAATCAAATCAAGACATCAAATATTGAAAATGGACCCCATCGAGAAATGGGCAATGTCCACTTGTCCAGGTGGGTACTTGGTTACCCAGTAAGGGATTTGGAGCTATCCATGTGGACCCCCAAAATTTGAGTGGTTAATGGTTCTTTCATGGGTCCTGTAGTGTTGCTTTCCGTGAGCGACACAATAACGTGTGCTCTTGAAATACAACTTAACACTTGAAATGAGGTTGTGGATGAAAAATTAATTTTTTCATGTGAACTTCTACTTAATTTGTTAGGTGGTATTGTTCGCTTATTATAGATATCACGATTTTACTATTAAAAAATATATTGTGAGGGAGAGATTGAGATCATACTTATAAAACATATAACTCGTCATTACTTTAACGATGTGGGTTTATCATCCGTAACTAACTTGAAAAGTGCTACTAGTAATCAAATAGGTCATAGGCAATATCAGTGTACTATAAACTTAGGATTCAACCCATTTCTATCTGATACGAGAAATTGCAGAAATACTAATAATCCCGGCTAGTTTGTTGGCCATTAACAACTGGTCAGAATCCACCTGAGATACTAAATTATGGAGAAAGCACAAGTAGTGTCTGCTACAAAGATTGGGAGAAACATGAAGCTAGGGATAATGTAAAAAAAAAAAATTGGTGGAGATCAAGGTGACCCTAGAGACTAGGAGAGAGGTGTTATAAAATTGAATGCAATCTTGGCTGCCTGCGGGATGCCTCTGAAGTGTGAAGAATTTGCTTTTAAATATTTCTCCTTTTTTATTATAACTTTTAATTTTCTAGCTAAGTGGTATAAGTACAACAACCTGTGCAGGGCCATTGTCTCTCTGCTTCTCTGCAATCTGCACATGGTACTTAGACTCATCATCTAACATGCCCCAGACAACTGCTTTTTTTATTATTAATCTTAAACTGTAGTGTATGAAGTACACAGACAGCAGGTGTGTGGCTTTCAATAATATATTTATATATTTATATTGGCAGTTGAATAAATATAAAGAGAAAAAAAAGACTATATTTTCTCTTATCAGATGAACCTAACCATGGTTTTAGAATCTAAATCAGAAAATGACTCAATAAATAATATATATTAAACTCCAGCATGACATGAGCAATAATATAAACATAATATTAAAGCTGTGTTTTTTTTTCCCCAGAATATGGTGATAAGACAATCATTTGTAAAGGGTATGCTATATATTAGTAATATAGATGTCAGAGAATAATAATAGTTTATAGGCATGTGTATAAATAATAGGTCTCTACCCATAATGTTTTGGCTCAGGATTATTATTATAAAAACTGATCATCAAATGACAGATTCTGATCATCATGAAAGCATATATATGTGTCTATAATAACAAGTATGATGAAGCGTGCAATCACCTGAAGTTGCTTTTGCGTTGTATGTACCAGCCGTGCAGCACGGCATGCACTAGGGTTTATATAAAATTCACCTGCAGAATTCTCTTCTACTACGAGACTTGTTTGGAACAGATTTTATTTTTGATTTACTTTTGTTTATATAGTATGGACTTTTCAATTTACTATTTGAGTAGCGTATTTTAGAAGAGATTTTGTTTGTTATAAAAGAAATACGTGCGAAAATTTTATTCTCATAAAAGTCTAAAGACAAAAGTTCCATTAATTAATATCTTCCTTTGTTTTCTTGGAAGTACTAGCGCTTTATAAGGAAGCAACTAGCTAGGGTTTTGTAATTAATATGGAAACGCTGCTTAATATTCAACACAAAATAAATAATATATAAACAAGAAAATATGACGAAAGAATGCAGGAAATTAAACTTGTAACTTTAATTTTCTAGACAAGATGAAACGCAAAAAAAAAAAAAAAAAATGGAAAGAAAGATGAAAAGAATGTGAATAACTCTATGATACTTTTATTGAAGAATTGGTGATAAAAACAGTAGATAATAACACCTATTTATAGGTGAATGCACAAGTAAAATAAATTACTACTTCCTAAAAAAATACCATCAACTAAAATCGATTGTTCTGCCACTAAATAACAACCCACTTTGTATAACAGTACATATAAATCTGCTATACAGACTTATTCAAAACAAGACTTAGTCAATAAAAAATAATTTGAGTTTAATTAAATTCCAACAGCCTCTCTTAAACTCAAACTTTCAGAGCTACACATGCCTAACTTCTGCTTCAATATGTAGAATGTTTCAGCTTTTAATGGTTTTATGAGAATGTCAGCAATTTGTTCTTCAGACTTGCAAAATTCCATTGCAATTTCATTTTCTTTGACAAGATCACGAATGTAATGAAATTTGATGTCAATATGCTAGCTTCTCCCATGAAACACTGGATTCTTTGTGAGAGAAATAGCTGACTTATTATCACAATAAATCTTCGTAGGAAATTGTTGCTCTTGTTTTAGTTCATCGCATAATCGCCGTAGCCAAACAGCTTGACATGCAGTAGATACAGCTGCCATATATTCCGCTTCAATAGTAAAAAATGCAACAACTTGTTGTTACTTGGAAGACTAAGAAATTGCTCCAGAACCCATGTGAAATACAAAGGCAGAAGTACTTTTTCGATCCTTCACATCTCCTGCCTAATCACTGTCCGTGTACTCAACAAGATCACAATTGTTAACAGAGGTATAAAAAATATCATGTCTTTGAGTACCTTTTATGTAGCGCAAAATTCGTTTTGCAACCTGCAAGTGAACTTAACTCGGTGTCTCCATAAACCAACTAATAAAACTAACTCCAAATGTAATGTCAAGTCTAGTAGAAGTCAAGTATCTACTAAACTTCGAAAATAAGTTGGATTGACAAGCTCACTATTTTCGACTGTATCCACCTGCAATCTTGTTTCAACAGGAGTCTTGATAGGATTACAAGATTCCATCTTAAATCGCTTCAAGATATCTGCAGCAAATTTCTTCTGTGAAAGAAATATCCCATCCACTGTTTGTTCAATCTCAAGGCCAAGAAAGTAAGACATCAGTCCCATGTCAGTCATTTCAAAATTGCTATTCATATCCTTCCTGAATTCATCAAACATGCTGGGATTATTTCTAGTAAATATCAAATCATCTACGTACAAACATACAATAAGCATATTGACTATTGAATTTGATTTGACATATAATGTAGGTTCATAGGGACACTTAAGAAAACTATTTTCCTGGAAATATAAGTCAATACGAGTGTACCATGCCCGCAGAGCCTGTTTTAACCCATATAAAGCTTTCTTTAACCTGAGAACCTTATCTTCATGGCCTTTCTTCACATAACCAGCTGGTTGTTCAATGAAAACTTCTTCATTAAGGAATCCGTTCAGAAACGCAGATTTGACGTTCATTTGATGTATCTTCCATTTCTTTTGCGCGGCTAAGGCAATCACCATACGAATTGTATCCATGCAAGCTACAGGTGCAAAAACTTTGTAATAATCAATACCTGGCTTTTGTTTGTAGCCTTTTACCACCAATCGAGCTTTCAGCTTGTCCACCTGACCGTCAGACTTATACTTTGATTTATACACCCATTTGACGCCAATTGATTTCTTTCCTTCAGGAAGAGAAGTCAGCTCCCAAGTATCATTCTTTTCTATGGATTGAATTTCTGCATCCATGGCCTGCAACCATTCATCATGTTGTGCTGCTTCTAAAAAAGTGAGAGGGTCACAATATGCAAACAAAGCGAAATTTACAAGTCCCTCGTCAGTTACATCATTATCATTAGTCATGACATAGTCCTGTAAGCGTGCAGGCAATACACAAGGACGTGTCGATATTCGATTTCCACTTGGATTCATTGGTGCAACATGTTGCGGCTCTCCACCAACTAATTCTTCATTTAAAAAAAATATCAATTTGTGACTTTTCTACATTCTGCCTGTAACACCCCCTGATCCGACCCGACTGGATCGACCCAGGGAGCGTTACCGGGTTTTCATAACTTTCTAAATTCTTGTTATTAATTTCAAAGCATTCCAAATCATATCACTTTGTAATTTAAAAATGTTTGTCTAGTGAGCCCATTGAAAATACAGTTTTTAAAAATTTCGGCAGAGTTCCCTGTATTTTTCTGATTTCCCAAAACCTGTTTTTCCACAAAACTCTAATCAAATAAAATTCACAACAACACTTCAAATATCATTTTCAATCAAATGCGCACTCTGCCGTTTAGTGCGACTTTCCAACAGTTTAAAATAAAATAATTCATAATTCAATATTTACAAACAATCTACAAATGAAAAACAGAAATCATAAGATTATTTACAAAACACATATATAAACTCTTCGAAATTTACAGACTTCTGTATATGCATGCTTACAGAATATATATACAAAAAATATAACTACCCAAAAATATAGTGACTCTGAATCTCTGTCTGCAGTTGCCTCCTCTTTAGTCTTTTTCTCCGCTGGTATCTTTATTACATGCGCGTGATAAAATTAACGCGCTAAGCAATAATGCTTAGTGGGTGTAGTCCTCAAAAATCGCTCGGGGACACGGGGTACTACAACCTGTAAAGACAGAACGCACGTGACCCGCAGGAGGTCTGGGACACCGGGGTGGTGCCGGCCAAAGTCACTCCGACTGTCAAGTTAGCGAATGCTAATAAATGTGTAATGCTCGTAAATGGAGATGAGTGAGTAATACTTCCTGTTATCTTGGCAATTGGGGTCTTCTTGATCAAAGGAGATGTAAGGTCGGAGGGTGATCGGAGAAGATAAACAATGGCCGAAGGGTGTGGTTTTTGTATCAGCAACCTCCGGATCTCAGTTTTTTGGTCCCCTTCTTATGAGGGATTATCCTTCCTTTTATGGGGGAATGATGCTTCTACCTTTTGAGGGATTTCATCATTCTCTCTTTGCTGTCTTCAACCAAGAAAGCATATGGATGCTCCTTTTGACCGGGCGGTTATCAAGTGTCATTATGGCTTTGTAGGACCCGTTTTAAAGTAGATCATAATCTGGTCTCCCTCAGAACGACGGAGATTCTATGTCGTACGACATGTAGGTTTTGTCAATCTAGACCATGATTGTGTGTCGTATGATGTGCTGATTGGATGTCGACATGAGAAGGGCATGTCGCGCTACATATGAGCTCTTCCAAGTGTGGATACTGAGTTATATCCCTTGATGCTACTCAGATGTGTGGGACATGTAGCACAAGTCGTACTACATGAGAGTGCTTCATGTCGAATGTAAGTCGTGCAACAACATGGTCTTCGTACTGGTCCATCGTCGTACTACATGAGAGTGCTTCATGTCGAATGTAGGTCGTGCGACAACATGGTCTTCGTACTTGTCCATCGTCGTACTACATGAAAGTGCTTCATGTCGAATGTATGTCGTGCGACAACATGGTCTTCGTACTAGTCCATCGTTGTACTACATGAGAGTGCTTCATGTCGAATGTAGGTCGTGCGACAACATGGTATTCGTACTGGTCCATCGTCGTACTACATGAGAGTGCTTCATGTCGAATGTATGTCGTACGACAACATGGTCTTCGTACTGGTCCATCGTCGTACTATATGAGAGTGCTTCATGTCGAATGCATGTCGTACGACAACATGGTCTTCGTACTGGTCCATCGTCGTACTACATGAGAATGTAGTCCCATTTTTAGCTCTGCGCTTTGTCTTTGGGACACACTTCGGGCCAGACATATTTTGGCTACTACAGTGGGTGTACACTAAACCTATTTATAAAAATTCATGAAATATTCTACTTTTTCAAAATAACATCATATTCAAACATATTATATGCAACTCAAATAAATTTCCAAAATAAAATGTCATAGCACGAAGATATAAAAATATATCATTATTTAATCCAATCAGTAAAATAAAGCGTACAAAATCAATTTCTAAATTTGTTTATAAACATTTTATTCTATTCATTTCAATCCTAGCCCTTTGGTATACTCAACATAATTTTAGGACTGGAATATGGGCCGTTCGACTTCTCAGTGGCTGTCTGTCGAACATAACTCCCAACCCGAGGACCGGCTCTTGGGGCTCGTACTATCCAGGGGTGGTACATATAACTCCCTACCCTAGGACCGAGTGTTCGGAACCTAGAGAGGTACATATCTCTCTATCCCAGGATGAATTCTTAGGAAGGTACGTGTCTCCCTACTCCAGGACGAATCCTTAGGGAGGTACGTAATATCAACATCAATATCAATAACGGTGCAGTACTGCTAAGTAAACTCAGCTGGTATACCAACCTCCTATATCCGTATATATGTCCAAGTATCCTAGGGTCATTTCACAATATCATTTCTTTATGGTCAAATTAAATTTTATTAAATTCAAATCAATAAACACATTGACAAAATTCAAACTTATTTCACAAATTATTTCACAAATTATAAAATCATCACATACAATATATATAAATCTATATAAGTATATAGAGTCAAAATCAATTTATATATATATAGATAAATCTATATTTAGAATCAATTTAGCATAAACTATATATATATATATATATATATATATATATATATATTCAGAATCACAATATATCACCAATAATTAAAAATAATATAAAATTCTGAATTAAATTTCTGAAAAATCTGAAAAATACGAAAATTAGTGTACACCGAACCTGGATAATTTCCTAACCATTTTATTTTCCTTTTCTTTTTCCTCTTCCTTCCTCCTTCTTCTAATCTATGTTTGTTTTTTTACTTTGTTTGCTACTTTGCTTTTACAATGTAGATTTGTATTTGGTTTGGTGAGTGGAATTCCACTTGCCATGATCCAATTGTGTTGTTTTTTTTTTATTATTTCTTCTTATCACTTCATGCCACCTTACTCTTTCTTTTTGTTTTTATTTTATTATTTTTTTCCACTAATAATATTATATATATATATATATATATTATAAATATCTTCTTAATTACAAATTATACCCTTAAGCTTCTTAAAATCCTACTATGGCACAAATTTACTCTTAATCACATTTCATCTCAATAATTATTCCAAACTATTCCACACTTATCCAATTACTAAATTAACTTCACCAATATTCAATTAGACCCGTTATTCTCCAAATGCACTATAAAAAGAATAATACTTTTCATAATTCGAAAAAATTCGGGGCGTTACACTGCCAATCCCAAGCTTCAGCTTCATTGAATTCGACATCTGTAGCACCCCCCGACCCGATCCGGCCGGACCGACCCGGGAAGCGCTACTCGGACTTTCAAAACTTTTCAAAACTTCATTTTACATTTCAAAATCATTGTGAGCCCATAAAACAGTTTAGGAATCCTTTTCAAGTGAGCCCATAGCAATAAATAAACTTTTTACGAAAAATTCGGCAGAGTACCGTTTGTTTTTCGGACTTCCCAAAACCTGTTTTCCACAAATCAATCCAAAATTCACATTTTTCGCAAACACTTCTATAACAATTTCAATCAGTTGCGCACTCTGCCGTTTAGTGCGACTTTCACAGATAGTTTATAAAATAAAAACAAATCAGACTTTAATATTTACAAACATAATAATTAATTACAGAACGTATTTACAGACTCACTGTATATGCATGCTTACAAAATAAACATATATATATGTACAACATCAAATGTAGCTACCCAACTGTAGTAATCCTGTGACTCGGTCTGCAATTCTTTCAATTCTTCAGTCTTTAACTTCGTCCGGATTCCTGGTACCTACGCGTTAGAAACAAAACTAACGCGCTAAGCATAAAGCTTAGTGGGTGTACTATAAACTCAATTAAGTAAACCACAAAATAAATATCTGTTAAGAAGAAATAAACCACAATATATATTCCATTCCATTTCAAAACGATTAAATTTCAAAATCAAAGCAGTAAACAATTTCAATCACTTTAATTTCAATAATGAGGTCAACAATGAATACTATCAATAAAATCATTCGGTTCACTTTTCAATTTCCAATCAATTCTGGCCCGCTAGAATACTAAACATATTAGGACTGGAATATGGGTCAAGCTCCCAACCCCCAGGACGAATCCTGAGGAGGTACGTGTCTCCCAACTCTAGGACCGTGGGTACAGAACCTAGAGAGGTACATAACTCCCTATCCCATGAACGAATCCTTGGGAAGGTACATTAACTCCCAACCCCCAGGACGAATCCTGAGGAGGTACGTATCTCCCAGCCTCTAGACAAATCCAAGAGGAGGTACATCAGAATCATCAGTATCAATCAATCAGTATCGGCGCAGTACTGCTCAGTAAAACCCAGCTGGTATACCAACCTCCTATATCCATATCTATGTCTACGTATCCTAGGGCCGTTTCGATAAACGATTTTCACAATCAGTTACAAATCAATATTTACTCAGTCAATCTAAAATTTTACACGATATTATTCAAACGCATCAACAATAATCATATAAATATCGAAATCAACTATTTAATACGAAATCGAAATATTCGAACCACAAACAAATACGATCTAGTATAAAATCTTTCCGAAATCAACCATAAGTCTATCAATCATCAATTTTTACACATCGAAAATCGAAATCGAAAACATTTAACGAAATCGAAATTGAAAACATTTAACGAAATCGAAATCGAAACGAAAACAAGAAACGAAAACGAAAACAATAACGTAAACGATAACGCAATGCTTTTCGTAAAGATTCCGAAAACAAAAGTACACCAACCTCGGTACCGTTTTTCTTTTTTTTCTTTCCCTTTCCTTTCTCTTCTCTTTCCTCTTCTTCTTCTTTCTTCTCTTCTTTTCTCGGCTCTTTCTCTCTCTTCTCGCTGTTCTGTTTTTCTGTGTGTGTTTTCTCGCTTTCGCGAGAAGCTTCTCTTTTTTTTTATATTTTTTTCGCTACCGCGACCGCCGTCGCGACCTGTGGTCGCGCCACCAGGTCGCGATGCTCACTGGAGTGCGCGCACCGCCTTGGTCGCGAGCGCGCCTTGGTTGCGCGAGAGATCGCGTTGCTCACTGCCAAACTTTGCCATTT
The DNA here is from genome assembly GCA_003430845.1 of Xanthoceras sorbifolium. Taxonomy (NCBI): domain Eukaryota; kingdom Viridiplantae; phylum Streptophyta; class Magnoliopsida; order Sapindales; family Sapindaceae; genus Xanthoceras; species Xanthoceras sorbifolium. Next base: position 7,266,710 of record CM010619.1, on the reverse strand, counting down.
TCATCGCGAGCAAGCCATCGCGACCTGTGGTCGCGGTGACTGGTCGCGATGCTCACTGCCCAAAATTGCGTTTTTCACCGCGAGCGAGCTATCGCGACCTGTGGTCGCGGTGACCAGGTCGCGATACTCTCTGGACCAGGTCGCGACATTTAATTACATTTACACCCCTCAAATAGTAAAAATTTATTTTCACATATATAACATTAATTACCCGAAATCCGGGATGTTACAACATCCCTGCTGATAATGACTTCATTTGTTTGCAGATTAAACAGTATATAGCTTTTGGTTCGTTTGCTATAACCAATAAAAATACATTTTGTACTTTTACGGTCAAACTTCTTCCTTTTCTTAGATGGTATGTGGGCATATGCTACACACCCAAAAACTCGGAGAGCTTCAACATTCGGCTTATAGCCGATCTAAGCTTCATTAGGTGTCATATTATGAACACTCTTTGTCGGACACCTGTTCAACAAATAAACAGCACAAGTTACGGCTTTTGCCCAAAAAACTTTTGGTAAGTTTTTACCTTTCAACATACTGCATGTCATTTCGACAATTGTTCTGTTTTTCCTCTCCGATATCCCGTTTTGTTGCGGCGAATAACTAGATGTGAGTTGATGCTTAATTCCATGATTTTTACAAAAATCAGAAAAAATGTTAGAAATGTATTCTCCTCCTCTGTTTGTTCGAAGACACCTTAAACTCAACCCACTTTGTTTTTCCCATAAACTTTGAATTTTTTGAATACACCAAAAGCTTCAGACTTTTGCTTCAAAAAATATACCCAAGTTTTCCTACTGTAATCATCAATGAAAGTAAGAAAATAACGATTACCTCCATGTGATTTAGTCTCCATTGGTCCGCAAATATCCAAATGCACCAGTTGTAATTGTTGCTTTGCTCTGCATGACTTCCCCACTGGAAAAGAATCTCTGTGTTGCTTGCCAAGAATACAACCCTCACACAAATTATTAGAATTTTCTAACAAAGGTAACCCAATAACCATTTCCTTCTTTGCTAATACCCTTAATCCATTAAAATTTAAATGACAAAAATGAAGATGCCAAAGCTAATTTGTATCCATAGCAATAGCACTAAAAGTATGAATTATTTCAGTTTGTAAGGGTAAAGGAAACATGCGATTTTTGGTCATCTTAACCTCTACAACAAGTTCATTTTTCATGTTCTCAATAGTGCAAATACCTTTATCAATGATGATTTTAAGTCCCTTTTCAGACAGCTGACCCATACTCAATAAATTCTAGTGTAAACTAGGAACATAAAATACATCAGATATATGCTCATGAGAACCGTCTTTTAATCGTATAAGAACATTACCCTTGCCCATAATTGAAACTTTAGCTTTGTTTCTAAAATTTACCTCCCCATGTACCGATTCATTCAGGTAAGAGAAAAACTCTTTCTTTCCATTCATGTGATTACTACACCCGGTATCTAAATACCATTAATTAAGATGTTCTTCTTCTAAAGAGTTGCAAGTTAACAACAAGGTTTCTTTTTCTTGGACATCATCAACATAGTTAGCATGTTCAGAAATTCTTTTTGGAAGTTTAACTCTACACTGTGAACGAAAATGTCCAAACTTCTTACAACGAAAACATTGGATTTTAGTTTTATCATACCTTGATTTCTCAAGAGCTTGCTGACTAGAGTTATTTTTTTCAATAGAGGCATGATTCTTGAAACTCTTTATCTTTACATCTTTGCCTTGGCTTGATGTTTTGTCACCGTTGGAACTACTTGTACTGGACAAATTGACTTTGCTTTGAAAAGTTTGCTCTACAGATGTTGTAGACCTGTGATTCATTCTATGTTCATGAGAACATAATGAACCCAACAAACCTTCAATTGTCATGGTAGAAAGATCCCTTCTTTTTTCAATTGCAGCAACAACATAATCGAAACGATTTGTCAAAGATCTCATAATCTTTTCGATTACACTTACATCCTCCAATTTTTCATCATTACTCATAATTGATTCACAATAAATTGAACTTGTGAAAAATAATTAGATATAGTTTCAGAATCTTTCATAGAAAGAGTTTCGAATTCACCTCGTAAAGTTTGTAACCTTACACTCTTCACCTTCTCATCACCTTTGTAGGATTTTTGCAACATCTCCCAAGCATCTTTAGTTGTTGTTGCACTTGAAATCCTCTCGAAGACGATCTCGTCCACGGCTTGGTACAGGAAGAATAACGCCTTCTTGTCTTTCTTTCTATTCTCTCTCCAATTGTCTCTTTGAGTTTGAGAGAGAGCTGCTGCAACTTGATCAGATGGTTCAATGTATCCGGCTTTAATAATCTCGATTAACTCCTATAAACCAAACAATGCCTTCATCTAGACACACCACTAATCAAAATTTTTTCTGCTAAACTTCGGAAATTGAGGCTGAATCGTTCCACTGATCAAAATTTTTTCTATTCTCTCTCTCATTGGTTGCATTAACATAATAATAAATCTTCTATTTATAGACTAAGTAATCATAGTGTCGAAATGAATTAAAAACCTACCAAGATAGGAAGTTTTAAAAACAAGACACTTCCTAAACCAATCTGATCTCATAAATCTAGGAAATACCGAACAAGACTTCTCCTACAACAACTCAAATTTCTCGTCACGCCACGCACTGCCGTGTTTCAGTTTTGCAGGACCTTCCACTTTCGACGACATGTGAGGGCGCGTCCAGCATCATTTTCCGGTGCCGTTTGTGTCGTTATCTTCGTCTTGATTTATTCTTTCCACCGGTTTAATTCAATTGATTACGGGTGCGTATTTTAAGAATACGAATAAAAAACCCAATAGAATGGAAGGGAGAGTAGGGACCTCTGCTCTGAGATATATATATATATATATATATATATTTGTTTATCAATTGAATTATAACACATTAATCCCTATATCAATAAGCGTAATAGTTTAAGTGGTTAATACATTTCTCTTTTCCTATTATGAGAGTAGCTATTTAGGCCGTGTTTATAATTGTACAATTTGGTTTCTTACAGACATGAACAAACAAACCCTAATAGATCGTATGCTGCTCAACACTACTAGTCGTAGAAAATTTATTACAATATTAATGTAATGACAGTAAATATCGGGAGGTGTTAATGCGAATGTTTCATGGCAGGTTTGCCCATGCCCATTTCAACAAATATTTTATTTATAGTGTTTTAAACAATGACAAATTGGCAATCATTTTCTATTTACCAAAAAAAAAAAAAAAAAACCCCATCGGTCAATCACTCTCCAAATGAAATTAATTTTCAACAACTTTGACAATTTTAGTTTATATCATGTTCAGATTGTAATAATGAGTTTGATCGATTCAAGTTTGGTGGACATTAAGTGCGTGCAAGTTGGTCATAAGATATTAGATTGATGTTCTCGGGAGACAATCTCAAAGAGCATCAAAACTAACACGCATGCATGCATGTCGCTTTTCATTTTAATCGATCTTCATGCTGTTTTATGGTGATTTATAGTGATGAGTAGTGTGACATCAAGCATCCAGAGTGGATCGATTCACGGTACGTCATTCATCCATTTTATTTATATACGATAACTAAAAGAAGCAATTTTTTTGTATGAAAAAAATGTAATAGTATTGTGTATTAAAAATAATACAGTTTACTTCATCGAAAAAAGAAAAGAGGAAAAAAAAAAAGTGTACTCTTAACCAGTTCCTTTATAACACATATTTAACATCTAAAAACTTAACAATAAAACTCATATTTATTCTTTCCATACATAAATTCACATTTTTTTTATAACTTCAAAGTATATATATACATTTCTGGGTTTTCTAGCCCTCAGCTCTACAAAAATAAAAAAGATATATGTATTTTAATTACTATTATTAAAAATTTTTCTGCTAAACTTCGGAAGTTGAGGCTGAATCGTTCCATTCATGTTTATGATCCGCTTACAAGCAACTTAAGTAAAAATACTTAGAAAACAAGAACTCTGGACAACCTTGCTTTGATACCAAATACAGGAAATTAAACTTGCAACTTTAGTTTCCTAGTCAAGATGAAATGCATAGCAAAAAAAAATGGAAAGAAAAATGAAAAGAATGTGAATAACTCTGTAATACTTTTATTGAAGAACTGGTGATAAAAACAGTAGAAAATAGCACCTATTTATAGGTGAATACACAAGTAAAATAAATTAATACTTCCTAAAAAAATACCATCAACTGAAATCGATTGTTCTGCCACTAAGTAGCAACCCACTTTGTATAACAGTACCTACAAATCTGCTATACAGACTTATTCAAAACAAGACTTAGTCAATAAAAAATAATTTGAGTTTAATTAAATTCCAACAAGAAACACGAATCCAATCACACAAACGCAAGATTTACATGGAAACTCAAAATAAGGAAAAAACTATGGTCGTGAAGACGATAAGAGAAAAATTTCACTATGTAGAAACCAATGTTTAAGCTCAGAGCTTTTTTAGGTGTCTCTCAATAAGGCTCTCTCATTGGTTGCATTAACATAATAATAAATCTTCTATTTATAGACTAAGTAATCATAGTCTCAAAATGAATAAAAAACCTACCAAGATAGGAAGTTTTAAAAACAAGACACTTCCTAAACCAATCTGATCTCATAAATCTAGGAAATACCGAACAAGACTTCTCCTAAAACAACTCAAATTCGTCGTCACGCCACGCACTGCCGTATTTCAGTTTTATAGGACCTTCCACTTCCGACGACATGTGAGGGCGCGTCCAGCATCATTTTCCGGTGCCGTTTGTGTCGTTATCTTCGTCTTGATTTCTTCTTTCCACCAGTTTAATTCAATTGATTACGGGTGCGTATTTTAAGAATACGAATAAAAAACCCAATAGAATGGAAGGGAGAGTAGGGACCTCTGCTCTAAGATATATATATATATATATATATATATATATATATATATATATTTGTTTATCAATTGAATTATAACACATTAATCCCTATATCAATAAGTGTAATAGTTTAAGTGGTTAATACATTTTTCTTTTCCTATTATGAGAGTAGCTATTTAGGCCGTGTTTTTTTTTTTTTTTTGAAAAGAGAATATATTAATCAAGAAGCAACAAAACAAAAGTCCCCCTCAACAAGCTTAAGTAACCAGTCAGGGAAGGAACAATTCCAGACAACGCTCGAAGAAACTCCTAAAGCCCTCCTAGCGAGGTGATGAGCAACAACATTACAACTCCTGGGAGCAAAAGCTAAGGAGTTAATAAAACCACCAAACTGAAACAAAATATCCTGGATGACGCTGTCCTCCTCACACCTGGAGGAGGAAAGACCACTACAAAGATTCACAACCTGTAAAGAATCAGACTCAACACAAAAAGGAGAAAAGCCGGAGCCAACAGCCAATCTAAAACCCTCAAGAACAGCCTTGGCTTCAGCGGCAACCACACTGAAAAAATTAGGAAAAGCCAAAGCAGCAGCAGCTTTTAAGCAGCCCTGCTGATCTCTAACGGCAATACCAATACCAAACCGGCCCAAAACTGAATCGACAGCTGCATCCACATTAACCTTGAACCCAACCAAGGATGGAGCCCACCTAGGAGCAGCGCTGCCAGGACACCCAACCTGCAAAGGGACCTGAGAAGGAGCCAACAAGGAATCAACAAAACAAACAGCCCTGCTCCAGAAATCAGAAGCGGGATGAGAAGATAAATTATGCAAGATCGAATTTCTACAGCTCCAAGCAAACCAAGATCCAACCACAAAACACAACAGATGCTTAAGGCTACAGCAAGAGGAAACCCAAACAATCCTGTCAAGGAAATCCACTGCATGAAAGGAGTTCAACTCAGAGAAGAACGGACACTCACTCCAAAATGAACTACGGGTTTTACAACCCCATAAAGCATGATCCGAAGATTCAGGGAGGCGAGAGCAGAAAGGGCATAAATTAGAATCCCCAATATCCATCTTGAAAAGGTTGCCTTTAGTTGGAAGGGACTCCCTACACGCCCTCCAACAAAAAATTTTAATTTTGGACGGAAGTTGAAGGGCCCAAAGCTTTTTCCACCAAGGGAAGGGGGCCCCAGAACTCGAAGGAGAGTCAGAGTTGTTAGCTTTCAAAGCTAACCTGTAGGCGCTTTTGACCGAGAAATAGCCTTTTTTGTCAAAATGCCAAGTCAGAGAATCCCTAAGGGGGCTAGAGCAAAGAGGGATACTCAAAATAGCTGCAGCCTCCTCAAGCCTGAAATAAAATTGCACCAAGCCTCTACACCAAGAACCTGAGGCTCCAATCAGCGCGGAAACTGAAGTTCCATCCGGGAGGAGAGGAGGGGAAAGAACTTTAAAGTTTGAGGCCCTTGGGATCCAGGGGTCATCATAAACCGCAATGTTATGGCCATCTCCAACCTTCCACCTCAATCCTCGCTGGAGCGTATCCCTACCCCAGAGAATGCTTCTCCAAACAAAGGAAGGTTTCCAGCCTAGTTTGCTTTTTAAGAAATTAGTGTTAGGGAAGTATTTGGCTTTGAGAATTCTAGAAAGCAAGGAAGAGGGATCATTAATAATCCTCCATCCCTGCTTGGCCAACATCGCTTGATTGAAGGCCTGAAATTCACGAAACCCAATACCCCCTTCCACCTTAGGCTGGCATAAACGTTTCCAAGAGAACCAATGCATTTTCCTTTTTTCCTGCGTCGTCCCCCACCAAAAATCTGCACACATTTTCTGGATTTCTAGGCCAATAGAGACAGGGAGCTTGAAACAGCTCATAGCATAGGCAGGAACAGACTGAGCAATAGCTTTAATAAGGATCTCTTTCCCTCCTACAGAGAAAAGCTTCCCCTTCCATCCTTGAAGCTTGTTCCACACATTATCGAGGATGCTCCCAAAAATTCCTTTTTTATTTCTTCCCACCGAGGAGGGGAGTCCCAAATACTTATCGTGACTGGAAACAACATCAACACCAAAGAGGTTTCGGACTTCAGTAATAGTCCCAGCAGGGGTGTTGGGACTGAAAGTAAGCGCAGATTTCTCAAAGTTGATATATTGACCTGAAGCCGCCTCATAGGCTCGGAGAATATCTTTCAAGACCATACCTTTACACCTGGAATGTAACATCCCGGATTTCGGGTGATGAATTTTTGATATATATGAAATATGTGAATAGTGAAAAATGAGAAAAAAATGAAAAATTGGAAAACTGGACCAGAGAGCATCGCGACCTGGTCACCGCGACCACAGGTCGCGATGGCTCGCTCGCGGTGAAAAACGTAAAATCTGGCAGTGATTACCGCGACCAGTCACCGCGACCACAGGTCGCGATGGCTTGCTCGCGATGAAAATGTCAAAAACGGGCAGAGAGCAGCGCGACCACTCGCGCGACCAAGGCGCGCTCGCGAGGAAGGCGGTGTGCGCACTCCAGTGAGTGTCGCGACCTGGTGCCGCGACCACAGGTCGCGACGGCGGTCGCGATGGCGAAAAAAATATAAAAAAAAATAGAAGCTTCTCGCAGAAGCGAGAAGCCAGAACAGAGAGAGAAAGAACCGAGAAAAAAGAGAGAAAAGGAGAGAAAAGAGAGAAGAAAAAGAAGAAGAAGAAGAGAGAAGAAGAAGAAAGAAAAGAAAAGAAAAAGAGAAAGAAGAGAAAGAAGGAGAAAGGAAAGGGAAGGGAAAACGAAATCGTGGAACCGCGATTCTCGAACGAAAAACTCGGATTCCAAGTAGGTGTACTCTCGTTTTCGAAATCGTTTCGAGCTGTCTTTCGTTTACTTTTTCATTTTAGTTTTCGATTTCGTTCCTCGTTTTTATTTTCGTTTTCGAATTCGTTCATAGTTTTCGATTTCGATTTTTGGTATGAAAAGTGTTTGCTTTATATGAAAAATTGATGATTGATGCACTTATTATTGATTTTGAACTGAGTTTATGTTACATCGCGTTTTGATCGTATTCCGATTGTGTCGATTTTGTTAAAAATACATGATTTATATTTTGTATGAATATTGTTGATATTCTTGAGAAATATTGTGCGAAATGTATATTTATTAAGTATTGCTTATGAAAATTATTTACCGAAACGGCCCTAGGATACTTAGACATAGAAACGGATATAGGAGGTTGGTATACCAGCTGGGTTTTACTGAGCAGTACTGCGCCGTTATTATTGTGTGATTGTTGTTGCGGGGCAATCTCGGACAATCACACCGATTTAGTGATCGTTGTTGCGGGGCAATCTCGGACGATCACAATGATTCTAGCGATTGTTGTTGCGGGGCAATCTCGGACAATCGCGATGATATTAGTGATTGTTGTTGCGGGGCAATCTCGGACAATCACGTGGACCCATATTCCAGTCCTAGAATGTTTAGTATTCTAGTGGGCCAAAATTGATTGAAATTGAAAAATGTACGGAATGATTTTATTGATAGCATTTGTATATTGATCTCCTTATTGAAATTAAAGTGATTGAAAGTGTTTAATGCTTTGATTCTGAAATTTAATTGTTTTGAAAGTGATTTAGAAATAAAACTCATAATGTGGTTTATTGTTTCTTTAAAGAATAATTATATTGTAATTTATTTAATTGAATTTTTAGTACACCCACTAAGCTTTATGCTTAGCGCGTTAGTTTGTTTCTAACGCGTAGGTACCAGGAATCCAGAGGAGGCGAAAGATTGAAGGAAGAGCAAGTTGCAAACCGAGTCACAGAGATTGTACAGTTGGGTAGCTATATTTATGTTATGTGTATATATATTTTGAAAGCATGCATATACAGGAAATTTGTAAATACGTTTTGTAAAATGTTTTGTAATTAATTAGTTTGTGATTTATGTCTCTTATTATTAAAACTGTTTGTAAATATCAAGGTCTGTTTGTTTTATTTTATAAATTGTGATTGATAAGTCGCACTAAACGGCAGAGTGCGCAATTGTTCGAAATTGATATTGAAGTGTTATTGAAATTGGAATTGAATTGATTTGTAGAAAACAGGTTTTGGAAAGTCCGAAAAACAAACGGCACTCTGCCGGATTTTCGTAAAAAGTTTAAAATGTTTTATGGGCTCACAACGATTTTAAAATGTAAAATGAAGTTTTGAAAGAATTTGAAAGTCCGAGTAGCGCGCCCCGGATCGGTCCGGCCGGGTCGGGTCGGGGGGTGCTACATGGAAGCTCTGAGAAACACTAAGCTGTCGTCAGCAAAAAATAGATGAGAAACGGCAGGGGCGTTCCTGGCTACTTTGATCCCATGCAGATTGTTTTCGAATTCTGCTTTGGATAACAAAGAAGTAAGACCTTCTGCACACAGCAAAAAAAGATAAGAAGATAGAGGACAACCTTGTCGCAGTCCCCTTGACGGCTTGACAAGGCCCCTTGGCTCACCATTGATTAGAAAGTTGTACGAGGCCGAGGTGATGCAGCTCATAACCTTAGAAATCCAACTGGGATCGAACCCTAATTTTTCCATCATTTTCTGTAAGAAAATCCATTCAACCCTGTCATACGCCTTGCTCATATCAAGTTTGAGGGCAGCCAGCCCTTTGGATCCCTTCCTGCGGTTATTGAGATGATGCAGGCACTCAAACCCCACCACCACATTGTCAGTAATGAGCCTGCCAGGAACAAAAGCACTCTGACTGGGAGCAATGACTTCATTAAGAACCAGTTTAAGTCTGTTAGCTAGGACTTTAGCCACCAGCTTGTAAGTTACATTACAAAGGCTAATAGGTCTATAGTCACTAATTCTGATAGGGGATTTAACCTTAGGGATCAAGGCAACAACCGCTCTACTTATCTCTCCCATATCGGCACCATAATTGAGGACCGCCAGAAGCGCCTGAACAACTTTATCCCCCACTACTCCCCAGAACTTCTGAAAAAATAGGGCGGGAAGACCGTCTGGCCCAGGGGCCTTAGAGGGCGCCATCTGCTTCAAAGCTTGCTGAATCTCTAAAGCAGTAAAATTGCCTAATAAAATATGGTTCATATCAGGAGTGACCCGCCTATCCACAGCCTGAATCACATTATAAAATTTAGGCCGTGTTTATAATTGTACAATTTGGTTTCTTACAGACATGAACAAACAAACCCTAATAGATCGTATGCTGCTCAACACTACTAGTCGTAGAAAATTTATTACAATATTAATGTAATGACAGTAAATCTCGGGAGGTGTTAATGCGATTGTTTCATGGCAGGTTTGCCCATGCCCATTTCAACAAATATTTTATTTATAGTGTTTTAAACAATGACAAATTGGCAATCATTTTCTATTTACCAAAAAAAAAAAAAACCCCATCGGTCAATCACTCTCCAAATGAAATTAATTTTCAACAACTTTGACAATTTTAGTTTATATCATGTTCAGATTGTAATAATGAGTTTTATCGATTCAAGTTCGGTGGACATTAAGTGCGTGCAAGTTGGTCATATAGATTGATGTTCTCGGGAGACAATCTCAAAGAGCATCAAAACTAACACGCATGCATGCATGTCGCTTTACATTTTAATCGATCTTCATGCTGTTTTATGGTGATTTATAGTGATGAGTAGTGTGACGTCAAGCATCCAGAGTGGATCGATTCACGGTACATCATTCACCCATTTTATTTATATACGATAATTAAAAGAAGCAATTTTTTTTGTATGAAAAAAATATAATAGTATTGTGTATTAAAAATAGAGTTAATTACACTCAACCTACCTGAGGTTTGACTAATTACACTCGGAATTAAAGTTTGCATTAATTGACATTGACCTCCCCTCCCGTTAAGTTTGACCGTTAAAATAAATGGTTGACTATCCAAAAATATTAAAATGACCAAAATACCCTTGGTTAAAAAATTAAAAATAAACTTTTTTAAAAAATAATAATGAACTAATTACACTCAACCTACCTGAGGTTTGGCTAATTACACTCGGAATCAAAGTTTGCATTAATTGACACTGACCTCCCCTCCCGTTAAGTTTGACCGTTAAAATAAATGGTTGACCATCCAAAAATATTAAAAATGATCAAAATACCTCTGGTTAAAAAATTAAAAATATAAAAAATAAACTTTTTTAAAAAATAATAATTATATAAATAAAAAATAAAAATAAATTTTATCTAAAACAATTATCTAAACAAATGAATCTAGTCTATTTTTAAAAAATATCTAAAAAATTTGCAAAATAATAATTTGAGATTTGTAAAAAAAATCCAGATCCAATCTAGACCGTCTATCAGAACCATCATATCTAATGAACGATCCAGATGGTATATTGATCAATTTTTTAAAAAAAAAAAATTAAAAAGTCCAGATTTGATCTGGACCGCCTCTACCATGGACAGATCTCCATGGATGGAGCTTCCATCTCTCCATGGAGTTCCCCCTACCACCGAAAGGTTGAGGCGGGGAGGTTCGGCGAGGGAGGCGAGCCTCCCCCACGACAGGGACGCCTTTCCGTTGGCAAAATGGGGCGGTGTCCCCGTCGTGGGGGAGGCGAGACCTCCCCACGACGATCGGGGAAGGCTCGCCTCTCTTGCTAAGCCTCCCTGCCTCCTCCTTTCGGCAACGAGGGGAACTCCATAAAGAGATAAAAGCTCCATCCATGGAGATATGTCCATGGTGGAGGTGGTCCAAATCAAATCTGGACTTTTTAATTTTAATTTTTTTTAAAAAAAAAATTGGTCAAGATACCATCTGGATCGTTCATCAGATCTGATGGTTCTGATGGACGGTCTAGATTGGATCTGAATTTTTTTTTACAAATCTCAAATTATTATTTTACAAATTTTTTAGATATTTTTTAAAAATGGACTAGATTCATTTGTTTAGATAATTGTTTTAGATAAAATTTATTTTTATTTTTTTATTTATATAATTATTATTTTTTTAAAAAGTTTATTTTTTATATTTTTAATTTTTTAACCAGGGGTATTTTGGTCATTTTAATATTTCTGGATGATCAACCATTTATTTTAATGGTCAAACTTAACGGGAGGGGAGGTCAGTGTCAATTAATACAAACTTTGATTCCGAGTGTAATTAGCCAAACCTCAAGTAGGTTGAGTGTAATTAGGTTATTATTATTTTTTTAAAAAAGTTTATTTTTTATATTTTTAATTTTTTAACCAAGGGTATTTTGGATATTTTAATATTTTTGGATGGTAAACTATTTATTTTAACGGTCAAACTTAACGGGAGGGGAGTTCAGTGTCAATTAATGCAAACTTTGATTCCGAATGTAATTAGTCAAATCTCAAGTAGGTTGAGTGTAATTAACTCATTAAAAATAATACAGTTTACTTTATCGAAAAAAGAAAAGAGGAAAAAAAAAAGTGTACTCTTAACCAGTTCCTTTATAACACATATTTAACATCTAAAAACTTAACAATAAAACTCATATTTATTCTTTCCATACATAAATTCACATTTTTTTTATAACTTCAAAGTATATATATACATTTCTGGGTTTTCTAGCCCTCAGCTCTACAAAAATAAAAAAGATATATGTATTTTAATTACTATTATTAAAAATTTTTCTGCTAAACTTCGGAAGTTGAGGCTGAATCGTTCCATTCATGTTTATGATCCGCTTACAAGCAACTTAAGTAAAAATACTTAGAAAACAAGAACTCTGGACAACCTTGCAACCTTGCTCTGATACCAAATACAGGAAATTAAACTTGCAACTTTAGTTTCCTAGTCAAGATGAAATGCATAGCAAAAAAAAAATGGAAAGAAAAATGAAAAGAATGTGAATAACTCTGTAATACTTTTATTGAAGAACTGGTGATAAAAACAGTAGAAAATAGCACCTATTTATAGGTGAATACACAAGTAAAATAAATTACTACTTCCTAAAAAAATACCATCAACTGAAATCGATTGTTCTGCCACTAAGTAGCAACCCACTTTGTATAACAGTACCTACAAATCTGCTATACAGACTTATTCAAAACAAGACTTAGTCAATAAAAAATAATTTGAGTTTAATTAAATTCCAACAAGAAACACGAATCCAATTACACAAACACAAGATTTACATGAAAACTCAAAACAAGGAAAAAACTATGGTCGTGAAGACGATAAGAGAAAAATTTCACTATGTAGAAACCAATGTTTAAGCTCAGAGCTTTTTTAGGTGTCTCTCAATAAGGCTCTCTCATTGGTTGCATTAACATAATAATAAATCTTCTATTTATAGACTAAGTAATCATAGTCTCAAAATGAATCAAAAACCTACCAAGATAGGAAGTTTTAAAAACAAGACACTTCCTAAATCAATCTGATCTCATAAATCTAGGAAATACCGAACATGACTTCTCCTAAAACAACTCAAATTCGTCGTCACGCCACGCACTGCCGTATTTCAGTTTTATAGGACCTTCGACTTCCGACGACATGTGAGGGCGCGTCCAGCATCATTTTCCGGTGCCGTTTGTGTCGTTATCTTCATCTTGATTTCTTCTTTCCACCGGTTTAATTCAATTGATTACGGGTGCGTATTTTAAGAATACGAATAAAAAACCCAATATAATGGAAGGGAGAGTAGGGACCTCTGCTCTGAGATATATATATATTTGTTTATCAATTGAATTATAACACATTAATCCCTATATCAATAAGCGTAATAGTTTAAGTGGTTAATACATTTCTCTTTTCCTATTATGAGAGTAGCTATTTAGGCCGTGTTTATAATTTTACAATTTGGTTTCTTACAGACATGAACAAACAAACCCTAATGGATCGTATGCTGCTCAACACTACTAGTCGTAGAAAATTTATTACAATATTAATGTAATGACAGTAAATCTCGGGAGGTGTTAATGCGATTGTTTCATGGCAGGTTTGCCCATGCCCATTTCAACAAATATTTTATTTATAGTGTTTTAAACAATGACAAATTGGCAATCATTTTCTATTTACCAAAAAAAAAAAAAAACCCCATCGGTCAATCACTCTCCAAATGAAATTAATTTTCAACAACTTTGACAATTTTAGTTTATATCATGTTCAGATTGTAATAATGAGTTTGATCGATTCAAGTTTGGTGGACATTAAGTGCGTGCAAGTTGGTCATAAGATATTAGATTGATGTTCTCGGGAGACAATCTCAAAGAGCATCAAAACTACCACGCATGCATGCATGTCGCTTTACATTTTAATCGATCTTCATGCTGTTTTATGGTGATGACTGATGAGTAGTGTGACATCACGGATCGAGAGTGGATCGGTTCACGGTACGTCATTCCCTAAAAACTTAATAAAACTCATATTTATTTTTTCCTTACATAAATTCACATTTTTTTTTATAACTTCAAAGTATATATATACATTTCTGGGTTTTCTAGCCCTCAGCTCTACAGAAATAAAAAAGATACATGTATTTTAATTATTATTATTATTTTTTCAATTTTTAATGTGTGTTAGCATAACCCTAGAAATAATAGTAAGTAGAAGCCCAATTTTGTTAAAGAAGAAGCCAAGCTTAGCATGTAATTAAAGATGATTATTTTTGTTTTGGTTCAATAATTACGTTAGAAATTAAGAATAACTTTACCTTAAAAATCTTCCGATACATTATGTATTTGAACTCTGAAGATTTACAAAAGAGACCAATAACTAGTAGTCTAGTAACCTTGGTTGATTTGTGAAGGGGACACATATATGGGCTTTTGGGTTGGTAAAAGTCCAATATAATCAAAGTCAAAACTTTGAAATTTGAGTTAGGCCCAAAAACTAAACTTGACCCATATGAACATGGATTGAATTGTGAATTATCCATTTTTTGGAGGATATTTTGTAGTTCACAAAAAGGGTTGGTGGGGAGTGGGACACATATGAGCAAGCATAAAGTAAAGTTTAGATTAAATTTTCTTAAAAGAGTGACCACATTATCACATTAAAGATGCCTACCCCATCAACGGCTACCATTCAAATTTTTTTTTTTTTTTTTGAAAAGAAGGCTTAAACCATCTTTACCTACAAATCAATCAAAAACTTTCCACGCGTCATTGGACAAAAACTTGAATCTGACATGGAATCCAAATTACTTTATCATATATATAATTAATCTTACAATTGTATCATTTAAAAATTAAAAAATAAAATAAAAAAAAAAGTGGTGAACTAGGGTTTGACACATGACAAGATGAAGCACTATATAAAGTAACATAATTGAGAAGGAATGAGCACACAACAAAGAAGAGTTTTGAGAGCCGCAAATGGGGAAAATGGAGAGGGAGTTCAAGGATTTTGGGATGGTTTTGGCGTGGGTGGATAGGGAAGATAACCAGTAGTATATTCTTACTAGTTTATTTTATCTTCCCTATTCCACCCATGCCATAATTTTCCCATTATTCCTCCCTCTCCTCATTTATTTCCCTGATTCCAATCTATTGTCTGTGTAGTTTCTTTCATATTATTTGTTTAGATGCATGTTGAGATATGGTTTATTATGGAAACTTACTAGCTCTACATCTTCTTGATAATTTTCATGTGTGTATATATATATATATATATATATATATGTTTTGATGAATGGTTTTTATTAACATAGTTAAAAATTGTTAAATTTCTGCTGTTTTTGTATCGTGAACCAGTTTGGTTCTCTGACTTTTCCAGGTTTTTGCTGACCATATTTCCACAGAGTTGTCAGATTGCAAGGGAGGAACTTGAAGGAGAGAGAGACTTCTGTTAATTTTCGTGGTAGAATTATAAGTTTGTGTTGAAGGAAGTGAAATGATTTTTCTGCTTGTACTACATAGACAAGAGTGTTGTAAACTGATCTAAAAGGACTTGTAAGGACTGATCCAATATAATATCATTTATTATGTATATAAATCTTCTCTTTGATTACATATACTAAAACCTTCTCAGATCACCATGTCAAAAACAATGTCAAACCCATTGAAATCTTTCTATCCAAGAACAAAGAGAAATACATGTATATCAACTATCCAAGAACAAAGATAAATACATGTATATCAACCATTTATAAATTTAAGGTTTTGACCAGTGATCCATCTCAAATCTAATATCAAAGCTTGGAGAAAACCAATATGGGAGTGCTAGAACATATGCTCTGAAAAGTGAAGCAAGATTAAGATTCTTTGAGGGTACAAAAAGTGAAATATAATTGCAATAGTAATGTTAGCAATTGGCTATAGAGATTGAGACTCAATTGGAAAATCATTTAGTGGAAAGGGATCAGATGCTCAAATGGGGCAGTGTCAAACCAGAGAATATCAGAAAGTAAATGAATTTTTGAAACAAAGGGCCAATGATTGAGAGTTGTTAACCAAACCTTGAGGATCGCTTACTCAATGTGTCGAGTCCCCCGGATGAGAATATGAAGCCACAGCCGGTGCTGGTCTTTACAAGCATCTGGAACTCCAAATCATCTTTATATGCCCTGGAATAGCGGATTATTTTGTCAAGAGTCATTCATCTCCTTCATCTTCTTCGTTGAAAGTTTCAGCCAAGCAAGATGCATGGCACTTACAAGTTTTAACTTACAAGATTAACCGTTAACATCGGGGACTAATTCTTGCATCTAGTAAACTGTAAACAAGACGCCGCAAATAAACAGACTAACCTCGCTCGCTCCATAGAACTTGAAGAATAAGCAGCTCCTATTGCTTTGACTTCTCCGGTGCATCAGTTGTTCCCATTAAATACCCAGGTAAAATGGAAAAAAATAACAAGTAGAAAGGAAAAAATCAAAAAGAGATTTGGTTATTAAACTAAGATGCTAGAGAAATGTTTCTGTAATAGATGTACTGCTACTGCATAAGTAGATGGAAAGTTTTACGAAAAAAAGAACAGCATTGTATTAGCCAAAACAATAAATATACAAGAATGAATAATTGTTACAGTTAAGAGATCTTGATGTGATTGTAAAAGTTAGGATAATGTTACAGAACAAAACTTATCTATTTCCCTGATTCCAATCTATTATCTGTGTAGTTTCTTTCATATTATTTGTTTAGATGCATGTTGAGATATGGTGTATTATGAAAACTTACTATTTCAACATCTTCTTGATAATTTTCATGTGTATATATATGTTTTGATGAATGGTTTTTATTAACATAGTTAAAAATTGTTAAATTTCTGCTGTTTTTGTATCGTGAACCAGTTTGGTTCTCTGACTTTTTCAGGTTTTTGCTGACCATATTTCCACAGAATTGTCAGATTGCAAGGGAGGAACTTGAAGGAGAGAGAGAGACTTTTGTTACTTTTCTTGGCAGAATATAAGTTGGTGTTGAAGGAAGTGAAATGATTTTGCTGTTTCTACTTGCACATAGACAAGAGTTCCAAGATATTTGTAAACTGATCTAAAAGAACTTGTAAGGACTGATCTAAGAGAATATCATTTGTATATAAATCTTCTCTTTGTTTACATGTCAAAAACAATCTCAAACCCATTGAAAGCAAAACAAAATAATCAGTTCCAATGTATTGTCTTAATACAACCTAGAAATCTTTCAATCCAAGAACAAAGAGATAAATTTTTAAGGTTTTGACCAGTGATCCATCTCAAATCTAATATCAAAGCTTGGAGAAAACCAATATGGGAATTCTAGACATATGCTCTGTCTGAACAGTAAAGCAAGACTTAGATTCTTTGAGGATACAAAAAATAAAAAATAATTGTAGAGACTCAAGTGGAAAATCATTTAGTAGAAAGGGATCAAATGCTCAAATGGGGCAGTGTCAAACCAGAGAATAGCAGATGGTAATTGAATTTTTGAAACAAAGACCAATGAGTTGCTAAGCAAACCTTGAGGATCACTCGCTCAATATGTGGAGTCCCCCGGATGAGAATATGAAGCCACAACCGGTGCTGGTCTTTACAAGCATCTGGAACTCCAAATCATTTTTATATGTCCTGGAATAGCGGATTATATTGTCAAGAGTCGTTCATATCCTTCTTCTTCTTCGATTTGAAAGTTTCAGCCAAGCAAGGTGTGTGGCACTTGTAAGTTTTAACTTACAAGGTTAACCGTTAACATCGGGGCTAATTTTTGCATCTGGTAAACTGTAAACAAGATGCTGCAAATAAACAGACTAACCTCGCTCGCTCCATAGAACTTGAAGAATAAGCAGCTCCTATTGTTTGACTTCTCCGGTGCATCAACATTGTTCCCATTAAATACCCAGGTAAAATGGAAAAAAATAACAAGTAGAAAGGAAAAAAAAGAACAAAAAGAGACTTGGTTATTCAACTAAAATGCTAGAGAAATGTTTCTGAAATAGATCTACTGCTACTGAATGAGTAGATGGAAAGTTTTATGAAAAAAAAAAAGAACAAGCATTTTATTAGCCAAAACAATAAATATACAAGAATGAATAATTGTTACAGTTAGAGATCTTGATAAGATTGTAAAAGTTAGGATAATGTTACAGAACAAAATTTCGGAGTTGGCAGACTCACAGAATGAATACACCGCACTTAAAATTGGAAGTTTCAATTCCAGGAAATTATTTGAAAATTAAGTCACCAATAATCTCTGCAGGAACACGAACCATTAGTGAACCGATGAAACCTATTGATATCTCTTACAATAATCTCCCTCTTGAAAATCTCTGAAGCAAACTTCATGACTGTATGACAATCACCACAAGTCCTCAGGTTCTTCTTGATCCTAATTGGTGCTCCGGCAGGAAGGGTCAGAAGCCCGAATGCAAGGGCTAGTTTCTTACTGTGATGCTACAAGTTTTGCTCCTTGTAGTCTTCTGCACAATTCATTGCAAACTCTGTCTCAGCCATATACCCTTTCTTCTTCACTAAGTCTTTCAACTTACTCAACGTCTTGTAAATCTCGTGTCCCAGAATGCGATTTATCATGCACTGTAAACACAAATGTCTCATTCTTAAAATCAATCCAGCTGCATCCAGGCTCCTTCCTTACTCCACTCACCCCCATAAACCTTCTGATTTCATCAGCTTCCCTTAACCTTCCATTACGTGAATACATATTAGAAAGGAGCAGATAACTTCCTGGATTGTCTGGTTCCAACTCAAAAAGCCTCTCTGCTACTTCTTTACCCATTTCAAGATTGCCATGAATTGTGCAAGCCCCAAGTAGAGCCCCCCAGACTGTCGAATCTGGTTTGATTGGCATTGTCTCTATAAACTTCTTGGCATCATCTAATCGACCAGCGCGGCCAAGTAAGTCAACCATGCAAGCATAGTGCTCATGCCCGGGGCTAATACCATGAACCTTTGTCATGGAATTGAAGTAAGCATATCCTTCTTCAACACTCCCGGTATGGCTACAAGCTGACAAAACACAAACAAAAGTAATATAATCAGGTTTTATCCCTGTTCCTAGCATTTCCTCAAACAATTCAATCACTTGGTTTGCACATCCATGTTGCTGGTAAGCTGAAATCATTGCTGTCCAACAAACCACATTGTGATTCTCAATCTCTTCAAACACCCTGAAAGCATCAACCAAGCTTCCACATTTTGCATACATATTAATCAATGAACTTGCAACACGTGCATTCTTCACAAATCCAGTTTTAATTATCTGATTATGGATCAACGTTCCTTGATTTAACACTGCTAGACTGGCAGAAGCATGAAGAACAGTAGAATACGACACTTCATTAGCCGATATACCTTCCTTGATCATCAAGCAAAAGTAATCAAAAGCTTCTTCAAACTTGTTATTATGAACACAACCCGTTACCATAACATTCCACGCAACAACATCTCTATCTCCTATACACCGAAACAGCATATCAGCATCATGAAACAACCCACATTTGAAATACATATCCATCAATGAGTTCCTCACATAAGGCAATGTCACTATACTATGCTTAACACTCAGTCCATGAACTTGTCTCCCAAATTCTGACCTCCCCACATTAGCACATGCGCTTAGAACACTTGAAAAACTCACTTGATCAGGACTGACAAACTCCTCCCCAATAGCCCCAAGAAAAAACTCAATTGCCATATCATACATTTGGTTCTGTAAACACCCCACAATCATGGAATTCCAAGAAACAAGGTTCCTCTCAGGCATTTCATCAAACACTCTTCTTGCCATCACCATATCACCACACTTTGCATACATATCAACCAATGCACTATTAACAAACACATCATCATCAACCCCGTGTTTGTAAACCAAACATTGTATCTGTTCACCGTGAAATATTATCAACGTGTTGGCGCAAGCAGTTAACACGGAAGAGAACGTGAATGCATTTGGGTGTATACCAGTAGACCTCATCCGGTCAAAAGAAGTTAATGCCTCAAAGTGTTTGTTGAAATGCCACAACTGGGTGATAAGTGAAGTCCAAGTGATGACATGTTTCGAGGCATCGGGGGCGGTTACAAAGACCAGTTTGGATAGGTTGATGCAGCCGCATTTGGCGTACAAGTTGAGGAGGTTGTTGAGGAGGAAAGGGCTGGGGAGGTAGTTGTTTGTGAGGAGTTGGGTGTGTATTTGGGTGGCATGCTTGATGTTTTTGTATGTGGTAATGGTGTTTAGGAGGTTGTTGAGGTGGGTTGGTTTGTGGTGGTTTTGTTTTCTGCGATATAACTTGAGAAGTGGTTGATGTTTTGAGTGGAATTGTTCGACACTTTTTGGACATTTTGGTGGGAAGTGAACTCTCATAATATTTTACCAAGTTGTAGGCAAAGTTTCCATAGAATGGCTGCTGCCTTTTAAGTTGTGACTTGTGAGGGGTTTGAATGCGAATTTGTTTTAAAACAGCAATCTTTCAAGTTCCCTTTTTGGACAATATCAGGACCAACAGAAAATAGAAACCCTAATTGGGCCTAGAAAAATATGACCCAATTGGGCATATTAATTATAAGATTTTTGGGGAAAGATGTTTGCTAGCATCAACCTCTACCTCCTTAGTGAGGGTTCAAATCTCACTATTTCTATTTATCAATATGTGAGGATAGAATATATATTCGAACTCAATATTTAATGATTAATCTCGGTATATCTACCAATAAATTATTAATTTTATAATTATATTAAAAGAAAAAACAGAGAAATGTACAACTGCCATATTGTTAGTCTTTTAAACCAAATCCTAAAGTCAAAGGATGGTGCTTGGCCCTAGAAACTAGAAAGAACTTCATGAATGGGGGATGGCAAATATCTATGAGAAAATTGAGAGGAAGTGTCGGCTGATGATAAGATTAGGATTTCTTAGGACCACAAGATCACATGCTACCATCAACATCATATTTGGACCTGATTATCTGCCGTAAAACACTGACAACAATATGTCTCTTAACGTTACATGCAAGCAATGTTTCTTTCATTTTTTTCATCAAATGATTTGACACCTATAACTAGCACATTTGTCTCAATTGTTGATTTGTTAATCCAACTAAACTAAACCCACTTTAGTTTTTGCTCAAAATTATTTAAGCTTAATTACCCATCAAAATTAAATACCTAAAAATTAATCAACATGTTCAATTGTTCATTTACCTTAATTTGTACTTAATAACATATTAACTCCCATCAAAATTCTAACCATATTTGGGTGAAGTTAAAGTGTTCTTTGAAAAATATATATATATATATATATATACATATTAAAACTATTATTTTAAAAAACTTTATGAACTTTTTATAAATCTAAATTAAATATACTTATATTTTAAAAATTTTTGAATTCCAATCAACTTGAAATGCTTACAAAATATATATCAAGCTATTATTTGAGGAGCCTATTGAATAATTATTGACTAGGAGCCCGTTGGATAAGGATAACTGTTGACAAATATAGTATAATATTCGATTAAAAAATATAAAATATCAAGTGTAATCTTTAGTGACGCTTTGTTCTTGCCGACAACATAGAAATATCTGCAAGAGAGAGCAACTTTATTATAAATTTATTTAAAAGATATTCTTCCACCTAATAAGTGATTTATAAAATTGTTTGTTAAGTTGGTAATATTTCGCTTAGGTAAGTAACAGTAAAACCTTAACTCAAACTTAGTTATTAAGTCATTTAATAGTATAGGTAAGTGATTAATGCATTTCCCTCCCAACTCAGTGGTGAGGAATTCGATTCTCATTATGTATATATATAGATAGTTTTTTTCCTTTATTGTGGGAGTAGTATTCTCTCGCTATGAGAGTAAATCTCCGAACTATATATTTAGTGATTAATTTTAGTAGGTTTTAATAATTATTGATATTATAATTATATTTCTTAAAAAAAAATCATTTAATATATAACATAAACATATTGGGTGATGATAATTGTATGACCGTATTAGCCCAAAAAAATAAAAGAAAAAGAAAAACTCTTTATATTTAATTTAAATATATTTTTCATTGTTTTTCTAATTAATTATATAATTATGATTTATTTATTTATTTATTTTATAAATAATTAGTTATTTTTGCCTTTTTGGATAGTAATCTTACATTACCGACTAAGAAACGAAAGTGGAACCGCGTAGCGTGTTTGGGTGTCCGAAATTATAAGTGGACACGTGGATGCTTGGTTTCGAAGATTGTTAGCTGTCTTGTCTATATAACCAAACAACTCCGCACACCAGTTTCACACTCGCGCATACTTATCATCACAGTCAGCAGTTAGGTTTGGTTGTCTGAGAAGAAGAAGAAGAAGAAGAAGCAAAAATGGGAACAGCTACTTGCGTAGACATCATTTTGGCCATCATCTTGCCACCTGTTGGTGTCTTCCTCAGATTTGGTTGCGGGGTATGAAAACACTACTACTAGTACTTTTCTATATGTTACGAACGGACGTTCACACTTTATTTTATTTTTTTAATTTGAAAGATCGAACACACATCATGCGCATAAGATGGATCCTTATGCTATAATTTGATGGTTTTTTTTTTTTTGTGTAGGTTGAGTTCTGGATCTGTTTGATCCTCACAATTCTCGGCTACATTCCTGGAATTATTTATGCTATTTATGCCATCACCAAGTAGGAGTGATCTTCTGCAGACTTTTCTGTAAGCATCTCTCGCTCTCTCTCTCTCTCTCTCTATTTCAAGAAGTGCTTTTGGAAAATAAGCACTTAAATTTCGACTGTTATGGGTACGTTTGGAATGGTTTATAAAAATGACTTATTGATTTTTTGGGTTCAAAAATTATTTTTGGGTTTATTTGAATATTTTTTCAGAAGAGTTTTTAAGTTACTTCAGTTAAAGTTAAAATATATAATTTTTTTTAAAAATAATTTCATATTTGGAGTAGTTTATAAAAATGGTTTATTAATTTTTTGAATCTAAAAATTATTTTTGGGTTTATTTAAATATTTTTACAGAAGAAATTTTAAGTTATTTCAGTTAAAGTTAAAATATATAATTTTTTTTAGAAGTAATTTTAAAAAAAATTAGAAGTTAAAAATGAAAGTTATGTTAACAGACGTATATACGTGTATAACTAATTTGATTATTATTTATTTATTTGGTTTATTGGACAGGTGGGGTGCCTTATCTATTGTTATTAGCTTTTTGTAAACCATTTGGTGGACAGCAGTTGTTTTTGATGATTGTGATGTAGTCGTGGGAGTGTGTGTGTCGTCAAGTGTCTCCATTGAAAGTGGTTGGTTTAATCGGTCCTTTTGCGCAGGGTTCTGCCGAAGACTGTACGTTGGGAAAATAAATTGAGGTTTTTAAAGTCGTTTCCGCAGTTCATCCTTGATGACAAACAAGAATGATTTGAGGCGGTTGGATTGATTGATACAAACTAAGCAGTGCACCATAATAATGCAGGGGAAGCTGCACCACATAACCTATAGTCTAAGTCGGCACGTTGGAGGGATTATAATGTAATTACAATTACTTAGTTTTCTGGTTTATTATTTGAAATTCTTGTACTTGACGAATCTTGAATAAAATGAAAGGACGACAAGAATTATCATCCAAACTCTCTCATTTCTCTAATTTTCTTCTACTTCTATTCTTCTCAAATTCAATTTATCGTTTGTGAATTTTTTTTTTTAAGTGGTAGATTTTATAAATTTTTATTGGATTTTTATAAATTTTAGATTTACTATATAATTAATTGTGTATATATAATTGTTTGAGACTTATCTAATTTTATAGAATATAACAAGATTTGTTATGTGTATTTTTATTTTATATTTGTCGTTTTAAGTAAATACATCTTAAAATCCCGTCTTAAGCAATTTCTGTTGGGTTAATGACTTTTTCAATATATATATATATATATATTTATTTATGAACTCTTTATAAATTTGTATTAAATGTACTTAAATTTTTAAAAATTCTTAAATTTGAATCAGCTCTAAATTGAATATATATTAAAAATCTATCACAAAAATCTGCCAAAACATTATATGTAAGTTTTTTGAGTTGAGTACTGTAGAGATCAAAATAGTTCAAAGTCCTTTTGGACTTAAGCCTACACAAAAGTCTAATCCAACGTCATACCCACAACACTAATAGGCCCAAAACTTTGACGAGGCACCGAGATCCTTAAGGCAACCCACATAGAAAAAGCTTCGCTTGACCAAAGCCAGGGTTGCTCGACCAATGTACCTGGTTCAAAAGGAATTGTCCAAGTCCAAAGCCAAATGTCTAAATGGTAGTTGGATTATATATATATGGCTCGATCATGTGGCTCGACCAAGCACCTCGGCTCAGCATGACTCATCCTAAAATTTGGCCTAACTACCAAGGTACCTTTGTCGTACGACCAAGAAGCAACTGACAGGTTGCCCATGAAGGAAAAACTAGAAAAACTTTAATTATCTTATAACATGCAGAAAGGGGTTTCAAAATTTTTTTTTAAATATTGAAAACCTTTTTCAATTAGGAATGAGTTCCTGTATATACGCAGAAAAAGAAACTGAGTAACTACAAATATTTTTCTTGATTTTGCTTTTTTGATTATTCGATCTACCACCAAATCTTCCGAGTTATGACCTGCGGTTTAACAACGCATGTGGACAAGTCACGGTAAGAGATGGAGATCACGTGAAAAACGAATGGAGAACTTCTTCTTCTTATGGCCGACCGCACCTACAAGAAGAAAGTTAGAATTTTTTTTTTCTCTCTTTGCTCTGGCCGAATTGCCTCTGTGTTTCTCACTAGTGGTTAGGTCAATTTTTCTAATATAATAGCTCTTATATACTAACTCTTTAGGGTTTGAGTTTGACCTGATCAAATAGGATTCTAAATCTTTTTTTTTTATTTTGGGCTCCCTAAAGACTTGAACCTGTGACATGTGGGACTATTAAAATAATTTCATTATTTTAATTATTTTGTCTCTGTCACATTTTGATTCTATAACCTCTTATTTAATAAATAGAATTAACAATTAACAATTATTAATATTATTTTATTTTATTAAATATTTAATTAATTAAATAATCATATTATTTAATTGTACTTTTTTAATTAAACCATTTTACTTTCGTAACACTATTAATTTGACTATCCAATTAATCTACCTTGATCCTCGTTACCAACAACCTTAAGGACTAGTAAGGGGACCTAATGGACCAACAGTTTTGCGCTTCAGTAATACTTAGTAATATTAATTAAGCTCTTTAATTTATATTTTATGATTATTAACCTCGAAGTTATTCCACTAAAAATCTAAGGTTACACTCTCAGAACTGCAGATATGTTTATACAATCTGAAAACTCAGTGTCCATTGATATTAGGGATGGCTTCGGTTCGGTTTGAACCGGGCACCGGCAGTTTTGAACTGGGACTGCCGAAACCGGTTACGAACCGAGGCATCGGAACCTGGACCGGGGGTCCCGGTTCCGGTTGACCCTAAAAGAAAACCAAAACCGCCGATTAGGAATCGGCAGTTCAAGGAATCGTCCGGTTCCTAGCGATTCCCCTTATTATTTTTTTTTTTTTTAAAAAAAATTTAATTTAAAATTTTGGCCAAATGTGGCAGTGAGATTACCACTGCCAGATGTAGCAGTTGGCTGTCCGGCCAACAGCTATATCTTTAAAAATTACATAAAGTCCCCTAAAAAATTACATTTTGACCCCCTAAATTTTGAAAAATATTTTTTTCTCCCCAATCCAAAAAACTATATAAACCCCATTCATCTTCAATTCAATTCACACCAATTTCTCTCATTCTCTCAATCTTTCTATAATTCTCTCATTCTCTCAATCTTTCTCTAGTTTTTCAATACTACAATTATCTTCATTATTTATTTAAATTGTGTGCTTTATTTTTATAAATTTATAATGGCATCATCCTCAAGACCGTCTTTTTTCTGAAAGCCGAAGATTCATTTTCAGAAGGTCCGTTTCCAGAGACATTGAGCATGTACTGGATTTTAATGCTTAAGAAGTGCAGAGTCGCCCTGCCTTAGAATATTTCAACGATGAAAAGTTTACTCAATACGTACAACAAAGAGAATTTGAGGAGGTAATTTTTGGTAAAGAAACTCTTCCTCCTAATTTTACTCCTAACTATTCTCATCCCTCTGCTCCTGCACCTGCTCCCTCTCCTCAAATTCCCCCCAAGTGAAACCGTACAAATATCGCCGCCAGATTTGGCAAAATACAAATTTAAACTTTTTAAAGTTCATATGAGGAAGATGGAGAAGCAACCAGAGGTAGTTTTGGTGACTTGCAACTATTATTCCAAAGATTTTAAGTGGAACAAATCCGGAGGATACGAGACGTACTGGAAGCACATCAACAGCAAGCATCTAATTGAAGCTCAGCATGCGCGTAGCCGCAGATAATACCAAATTTTCAGGTACACATCTCCTAACCATCTATTATTTAAATATAGTGATGCAAATAATATGGAAGAATTAGCAAGAATGGTAACGACCGAATATCTTCCTTTTAGTTTTGGTGAAAAAACTGGTTTTTTTAAAATATTATCATAATACTTTAAATCTAGCTACATATAGGGTACCTAGAATCACATTGAAACGTAGTATGTGTGACATATATAAAAGGGGAAAAAAAATCATTAGTTAAATATTTTCAAAATTATATTGGTCATGTGTCTGTTTGTGCCGATATCTGGAGTGATCATTGGCAAAAACATTCATACTTAGGACTCACTTGCCATTACGTTGATCAATTATAGGAGTTGCAAAAATAAATCTTGTATTTAGAGTTTTTGACGACACCTATACTGCTGATAATTTTTATAAATTAATGAAAATTATTTTTGAAGAATATTATATTGAAAATAAAATTTTTGCAATTGGTTTTGATAATGCTGGAAACAATATTGCCGCCATTTCACAATTAATTCGATTGTGTCAACCCTACTTTGGCGGCAGATTTTTTCATCAAAGATCTGTTTGCTATGTTTTATATATATATATACAACATGGTTTGCAAACACTACAAGAATTTATTACACCAATTAAGAATGCTCTATATTATTTGTGGAAATATCCTAGCACCATGAAACAATGGGTTAGGTATTGCAAATCTCATGGGAAACTTTCAATTAGGTTTTCCCATGATGTTCCAACTCGTTGGAACTCCACATATAAATTGCTTTGTGAAAGCTATGAATATATAGAATTATTAGTTAAATTTATGCAACATAATGTTAGTAGTGTTAATTAATATGCTCATCATTAGGATGCTTGTACAAAAATTTGCATGCTTTTAAAAGTTTTTTATGATGCAACTAGCACTTTATCCGGTATATATTATCCAATATCACATTTATTTTTATGTGAAGCCATTAATATTGTAGGTGCACTTAATGAATGTGCACAACTACCGGATTTAACTGCATGTGTTAGTGTAATAAGAGAAAAATGGTTAATTTATTATAGAGATATTCCTATGATAGTTTATATGAATATTTTACTCTTTATTATCAATATCTAGGTCTAGCTAACATGGATATTAATGCTTTATACCATAATGTTAAGGATTTATTTTATTCCATGTATGACGAATATCGTTCCGTATACGGTCCATCACTGAATATTGTTGTTCCGCAACCGGATACAAGCGGAAGCGGTAGTACTAGTAGTCATTCTGATTTTCACTTTCCCTCCACATTAAGGAAATTAGGGTCAAACGTGTTGACCAAAAAATCAAGGGCATAGGGGAGTTCGTCGTCTTCATCAACCTATGTTTCAGAGGTTGATGTTTACATAAACACCTCTTTTGAGTTTTTGGACAGCGAAGACTTTAACATCCTACATTGATGGAGGGAAGCACGAAACTAACTTTCCAATTTTGGCCCTCATTGCCAAATAAATTTTTGGAACCTCTGTCTCGACTGTGGTAGTCGAATAGAAATTTAGTGCAGGTGGCAATGTTCTCGACAAGAAATGAGCATTACTCAGTCCTGACTCAATCCAGATTTAGGTCTGTAATGACGACTGGACCAAGGCCTCATACCGGCAACAGGAAATGGATTTGGTATTCGACGACAGTGACTTCTTCGATACCAACGACGATACAACGGCCACCAAAGGAACAAAGCGATGATTGATCACCTCCGGAACATAACAGGTAAAAGAACTACGTGGGCTTTCATTCATTATACGAATCTCATATACTAACAGATCTTGGTGAGATATTCATATAAATCGTGGCCCAGTCTTATATGATCTTATCATATAAGGTGCCTCTATTCTCATGTCCACTACATGAGCGGTCTAGATTAAGACCACTGTATATTACAAAAAAGACCGCAGCAGTAGATCAATTACGAACAAAGTACCCAACTTTGTTTGCTCTCTACGGACTCTTTAGATTGCATGTAATGAATCCTCTCGTATATGATCTTCATATACTCATTCTGAGATTATATCTTGCAATATAGGATGTTCTTGCACAATATGAATGTATTACTGAATATAAAACACTTTTAAATAAGAATGATAAACTGAATAATTCTTATTAAGTCTTTAACTATTTACAAATACAAGCTTTAGGGCATAAATCCCAACAGCTTGACCGTCATATAAGCTCAAAACCTGACAACATATAGAGGGTCATCGTTCGACCACTTTCACCCTCTACACCGTAGACCAACACTTGGTTGAGACTACCAAGTCAAACCTTATCAGATTTTGAATTCAAAGTCTGATAGACTCGGTCAATGAGGCAATCACATCCTCCTTGATTTGAGCTGAGAAATCAGGGATGATGATCCACCCACCAACGGGTGGATCATTCCCTATAAAACCTTAGCTCAGGACCTTGGCTCAGCATGAATCATCCTAAGACTTGGCCCATCTACTAAGGTGTCTTTGTCGTTCGACCAAGAAGGAAACTGACAAGTCGCTCGACCGTCATATAGGCTCCAAACCCGATAACATATAGAGGGTCGTCGTTCGACCAATTTCACCCTTCTAGACCGTAGACCAACTCTTGGTCGAGACTACTAAGTCAAACCTTATCAGACTTTGAATTCAAAGTCTGATAGACCCTGTCAAGGAGGCAATCACATCCTCCTTGATTCGGGTCGAGAAATTAGGGATGATGATCCACCTACCAACGGGTGGATCATTCCCTATAAAACCCAACCCTTACTCAGAGTGGGGGTTCACGAAATTTTTCTCACTCTCACTCTCAAGTATTCATAGCATTCAAAAGGATTTCTACGATTCTGGT
Source organism: Xanthoceras sorbifolium (assembly GCA_003430845.1). Lineage (NCBI taxonomy): Eukaryota > Viridiplantae > Streptophyta > Magnoliopsida > Sapindales > Sapindaceae > Xanthoceras > Xanthoceras sorbifolium. The sequence goes on along the minus strand of CM010619.1, from coordinate 7,237,141 downwards.
TACACGATTCCCGAGGACCACCGTCCCTGAGCAAATTTTGACAACCGGCCAATACTGTTCACGATCAATCCCGATCACCTCCGTCTACCGTCGTTCATTCACGACTAGGAAGTATTTTTTACTGTTCATTTGCCGTTTATATTCAATTTCTTTTCTACCGGACTAACTTGACCGTCGGATTGTATTTGACCGGCACCTCCCCGGTGTTCAAGTACTCCGATCGATCATTTGACTCTTGTTTTGCAGGTTGTAGTACCTCGTTCCTTATCCATCTATTTTTGTGGTCTACATATACAAGAATTTGAGGAGCCTATTGAATAATTATTGACTTAGAGCCCAGTGGATATCATTGACAAATATAGTATAGGTTGTATAAAGATTTATTTTTAAAAGATAAAATATGTTCAAATAAAGTATAAACTTCTATTAAAAAAAACATAAATATCAAGTAGAGTAAATAAAGCTTATCTCTTTTAAAGTTTGTTCAATTATAGTTGGAGTCAACTTTTAAATTTATTGATAAAGACCTTCCCTGTCATTAGTAAATAATAATATTCCTTATTAGATTAATAGTTAATTACCATTTTATCGTTGAAAGTTAACAGATAAATTAATTTTTTTAATGTAAAGAAAAAAATGATGAATATTTTAAAAAGTACAGTAAAAAATGATAAATATTTTTAAGACAAGAAATAAAACGATATATTTTTATAGGAAAATAATAATATTCCTTATTTTTTTTTTTTATGTGCTTACATATGCCATTTATGAATTCATCCCTTTAAAAAACATAAATATCAAGTATAACCTTTAGTGATGCTTTGATCTTGCCGACATGATGGATATATCCACAAAAGAGCGACTTTATTATAAATTTACTTTTTAAAAGATATTATTCAACCTAATAAGTGATTTATAATAATTTTTATTAAGTTGATTGTACATGTCTGCCACCATATTAATAATTTGGATTTGAATTTCTTCTAACATAATAATATATAAATACGGAGAAATACTTCTCCTAAAGTTTGTGTAAATAACTATTCTAATTATGAATATAGTGTTTAACTAAGAAAGTTCCAGTAGAACCTTGACTTAAACTCAATCGTTGAGTCTTACCTTAAACATAAACATGTAAGTGAACATATATTATTAGATAATTATTGATAAATATAGTAAATGTTGTATAAAGTTTTCTTTTTAAAAGGTAAAATATGTTCAAATAAAGTATAATATTCGATTAAAAATAAATAAATATTAAGTCTAATCCTTAGTGATGCTTTGTGCTGGCCGACAACATGGAGATATCCACAAAAAGAGCAACATTTTTATAAATTGATTTTTTAAAAGATATTCTTCCACCTAACTCTTTATTAAGGTGGTAGCAATATAGATAATTGAGGTTTAAAAATTTTACATAATAATATATAAATATGGAGAGACATGTAAATATATATTTTTATCATTATCTATAAAAATATAATTGTGTAGGTAGATTTTTTTTCTATATTGAGAGTAGACTCATCCTGTTGTTGAAATAGTTGTCCGAACTGTTAGTCTTGATAGTTCTCGTCTTTTGTTACTGGAGTAGTTGTCCGGACGTACTTGTATAATTTAATCTCGGTCGGTCCCGGTAATCTTTTGACCTATAAAGGTGTCAGATTTAAAAAAAAATAAATAAATAACGTGGAAGTAGTTATTTGAATGACGAATGTAGTATTTCACTTAGGTAAGTACAAGTAAAACCCTCACTTAAACTCAATTATTAAGTCTTTTAATAGTATACTTACTGGCTATTACGATTGTGTCTCAGAATGATTAATTTAAACGTGTTCGGATAAAATTTTAATTTACACTGTATACTTATATATTTTTTTTAATATACAATCTGCGGTATTGGTTGTTTGAATTGGTAATATTGTCAGACTGAATAAACACTTTTACCATTAATGAAACTATATTGGGTGGTGGTAACCGTATGACCCTAAAGACAAAAGAAAAAGAAAAACTCTTGATATTTAATTTAAATATATTCTTCATAGTTTTTCTAATTAATTATATGATTATGATTTAGTTAAAAAATGAACAGCAGATATATAAAATATTATATTTAGTTAGTTATTTTTACGTAGTAATCTTACATTACCGACTAAGAAATTAAAGTGGTACCGCGTACAATGTACGTGTTGGTATGAGAAGTGGACACGTGGATAATTGGTTTGAGGATTCTTGACTGTCTTGTCTATAAAACCGAACAACTCCACACACCATTTTCACCCTCGCACATACTTATCATCACAACAACAACCAGTTACTTCAACTCTTCAACATCACTTTTGTTTTTATTATTATTTTGTTAGGTTTGGTTGTCTGAGAAGCAGCAGCAGCAAAAATGGGAAGAGCTACTTTCCTAGACATCGTCTTGGCCATCCTCTTGCCACCTCTTGGTGTCTTCCTCAAATATGGTTTAAAGGTATGTAAACACTACTACTAATCTTCTGTGTAAGTATGGATATTCGTATTTTATTCTATTATTTTAATTTAAAAGATGGGACACACATTATGTATGTAAGATGGATTAGAATCAGGGCAAACTGGAAAGTTGTCAGACCAAACTTTTTAATTTTTTTTTAAATATAATTATATATTGACTCTTTAATTTTAATATTATTATTATTTTACCTATTAGTAATTAAATTAAATTAAAAAAAAAATTATTTTAAGAAATATTATTTATTATGTCATTAAATTTTTTCGTATTGATAATATTGATTGAAAATTTTTTTATTGTTTTATTTTCGCATATCTTACTAAAAATTTCTGAATACTCCCTGATCGGAATGTTATAATTTGATGGTTCTTTGTATAGGTTGAGTTCTGGATCTGTTTGATCCTCACAATTCTTGGCTACATTCCTGGAATTATTTATGCTATTTTTGTCCTCACCAAGACTTCCACATCCACAGTATTCTAATCCGTAAGCATCTCTCTCTCAAGAAATGCTTTTGGAAAATAAGCACTGAAATTTCGATTGTTAAGTATACCATAAATTTGCTTCCTTTTTTGTTTGTATTAGCTTTTTGTAACCATTTGATGGAGAGGAGTTGTTTTTGATGATTATTCTTCAAAATATCTCCATTGTGTGTGTGTCTCATCAAGTCTCTTTCATTTTTTTTTTTTTTTATTATATATTAATACCTTGTAATCGTAATCAGCTCTATTATTTTGATTGGATGTAAAGTTTGAAGTTTGCTCAATATATAATACCATCCGATTTTGTCGGTATCGATTTATTCTCATTTTGATTAAATGCTTACTGGCTATTGCTATTAACTCAAAAGATTAGTTTGTTACCATATAGGCTCTGATTTATCTTATTTTAACATAATGTCAATATAATGGGGAAATTCAAGTGTCAAAATTTAATGTTAGAAGGAGAGGCCATGCATAGTCACCCTTGACTATGGCTGTTGATATAAGATTATGAGTTGTGGATGAGTTTTGAACATAATTCCATCACTTCCTCATGAGGTGGTGTCATTTAAGGGTAAAATCAAAAAGTATATAGTTCAAACAGACAATACCCTTAACAAGGTAAGGGTGGAGTGTAGGTGGGGTGACAGTATAAACATGGTGAAATTTAGGTGTCAATAAAGTTATATATATCTTTTCTCTAGTCTTATTAACAAGGTTGACGTAATTTATAAAGATCTTTTTATATGTTATTTTAACGGTAGAAGTATACTTTAATGTTATCAAATGATTATAAAAAGATAAAAGAAAAGCACTCTACTTGTCTATACTAATTAATTTGGAGGGTTTGAGTGTGGACTGAGCTTTTATGACTTTGAAAAATGATTAATTAAAGAGATCTCCAAATTAATTATCTATTTTTAGATAATGAAATTCCATATATATTTTGCTGTTATTTATAGAAATTGAGTTGTACTGGCTTAGTCTTAGGACGAAATTTAAGGGTCCACAAACTTATATATATTTTCTCCCGTTTTATTAACAAGATTGATGTAACTTACAAAGATTTTGTGATAATGTGATCATTTTAACTGTAAAAGTATGCTTTTAGATTATCAAAGGATTAATTAGAGAATCATTAGCATAGAAGATAAAGGAAAGGACACTACTTGATTATTGCGTATGGACTGAGCTTTTATGAGTTTGAAAAAGAATTAATTATTAATTAGAGAGCACCGCATTGATTATCCATTTTTTTGATAATGAAACCCCACACACACAATATATATATATATATATATATATATATATATAATTTATTTATATCTACAATTGATTAATCAATTAGAGATTGTTTGGATAAGTGAAAATGAACCAGACTTAAAAAGTAGAGAACAATATATTGCGTGACCCAGGAATTACGCTGTAAAATGAGAATTAACTAAGTGGAGCAAAGGAAAACAAGGTGTTTGATAGAAACACCAAGATGTTCAATCTATTGCCTAGACTTTTGACTTCTATTAATGGAGTATGAGAGAGAAGATGCTTTTGAAGGGAAAATTGAAGACATTTTTCATTAATTGAACGTTGAAAAACACATCAAACATTTATACAAAATCTGGGCTTAATCTCGGGTATTGTTTTATAACTAACTCAATTTTAGTCATGCAATCCTAACAGATTTTGTAACAACTTCCCAGAGATGTTAGAATGAGATGAATCTCACCATGATAGCATGAATAAGCATATAAGTATCTTACATATAAGCTGATTAATTAACACTCAAACAATAATCATAATCAGCTCATAAAACAAGCTGCAGCATTATATAACTTGGCTGCCACACTATCTTCATAATGGCTACCTTGTGAGATTCCCCTGAGCTCGAGACTTGGCTGGTGCCACTAAGTTGTAAACGTCCTTGATTCCTTTGTTGTTGACAACTAAAGCATTCCAGTTGCTGGAGCTATGACTGCTTTTGTCAACACGATAACAAGTTGCTGCTATGCTTGTTGTCTTAGAGCTTTCATTGTTGATGGCAGCTTTGGTGTTGATTGTTGCAACATCACTAGCAACATTACTAACATCTCTTACATCCCCCCACATACCAAACTGTGGTGAGTGAGCCACATTTATTTTGCAACACAGCTTCCAAAACCTGTCAGCAGTGGAAAGGCTTCTTTAGAACATCTGTTAGCTGATCTTCAGTTGGGATGTATCTAACTTCAAGCTGTCCAGCTGCAACCTTGTCCCAAATAAAATGCACATCAACCTCAATGTGTTTTGTTCGTGTATGAAAAACAAGATTCATAGCCAGAGATTTGGCCCCAGTATTGTCACACCAAATGACTAGTGTGCAGGACAAGGGAAAATGAATTTCAGCAAGTAAGAAGGACAACCAAAGTGATTCAATTGAAGTTTGAGAAAGAGACCTATATTCTGCCTTAGTACTTGAACAGGCCACAGCTGTTTGCCTCTTGGAAGAGCAGCTGATGAAATTACCTCCCATGCCGGTAGTTAATAATAATATCCCTTATCAAATTAATAGTTAATTACCATTTTATCTTTGAGAGTTAATGGATAAATTAATATTTTTAACAGCAGATAGAAAAATAGTGAATATTTTAAAAAGTAGAGTGAAAAAATGGTGAATATTTTAAAAAGTAGAGTAAATTAATGTATTTTTATACTTCAAGTGGAAAATAATAATATCCCTTATTTTTTTGTAAGTGATTACATACTTATATGACCATTTATGAATTTTAACCTTTTAAAAAACATAAATATCAAGTATAACCTTTAGTGATGCTTTGATCTTGCTCATAACATGGATATATCCACCTAAGTCCCAGTAAAACCTTGACTTAAACTCAATTGTCGGGTCTGACCTTAAACATAAACATATAAGTGAGCATATATTGTTGGATAATTATTGACAAATATAGTAAATGTTGTATCAAGATTTCTTCTTAAAATGTAAAATGTATTCAAATAATGTATAAAAAAACATAAATATCAAGTCTAATCTTTAGTGATGCTTTGTGCTCGCCGACAACATGGAGAAATCCACAAAAGGAGCAACATTATTATAAATTTTTTTTTTTTAAAGATATTCTTGCACCTAACTATTTATTAAGTTGGTTGCACAAATCAATTTCGTATAGATAATTCAGGTTTAAATTTTTTACATAATAACATACAAATATGGAGAGATAATGTAGAGATATTATTCGAATCAAGAATATAGTATTTCACTATATCTTGATTCAAACTAAGATATTTAGTATTTTAATAGTATATTTATTAGCTATTGCGACTGTATCTCTAATTTAAACGTGTTCGGATAAAATTTTAATTTAAATTATATAATTTTTTTTATTATTATTATTATTAGACTGAATAAATACTTTTACCATCGAACTATATTGAATGGTGGTGATCATATGACCACGATAACCCTAAAGATAAAAGAAAAAGAAAAACTATTGATATTTAATTTAAATATATTCTTCATAATTTTTCTAATTAATTATATGATTATGATATATTTCCTTCTTTATTTATATATTTTTTTTAAAATGAACTGCAGATATATAAAATATTATATTTAGTTAGTTATTTTTACGTAGTAATCTTACATTACCGACTAAGAAATTAAAGTGGAACCACGTAGAATGTACGTGTTGGGGTGTCGGATATGAGAAGTGGACACGTGGATACTTGGTTTGAAGATTCTTGACTATCTTGCCTATAAAATTAAAAAACTCCGCACACCATTTTCACACTCGCACTTACTTATCAATTATCATCACAACCACCAGTTACTTCAACTCTTCGAAGTTCGACATCACTTTTTTTATTTTTTTATTATTATTTTGTTAGGTTTGGTTGTCTGAGAAGAAACAGAAGCAAAAATGGGAAGAGCTACTTTCCTAGACATCGTCTTGGCCATCCTCTTGCCACCTCTTGGTGTCTTCCTCAAATATGGTTTAAAGGTATGACAACACTACTACTATTCTTCTTTGTTACGTAAGTACGGATGTTTGTATTTTATTTTATTATTTTAATTTGAAAGATGGAACACACATCATGCATGTAAGATGTACCGTAATGTTATAATTTGATGGTTTTTTTTTTTTTTTTGTGTAGGTTGAGTTCTGGATCTGTTTGATCCTCACAATTCTTGGCTACATTCCTGGAATTATTTATGCTATTTTTGTCCTCACCAAGACTTCCACATCCACAGTCTTCTGATCTGTAACCATCTCTCTCTCAAGAAATGCTTTTAGAAAATAATAAGCACCTATAAATTTGTTTACTTTTTTTTTTATTTGTTTATTGGACAGGTGGGGTGATATGACGAGACGAGAGGCCTTATATATTGTTATTAGCTTTTTGTAGCCATTGGATGGAGAGTTGTTGTTTTTGATATTGTTATTAGCTTTTTGTAACCATTGGATGGAGAGGAGTTGTTTTTTATGATTATTCTTCAAAATATCTCCATTGAGTGTGTCTCATCAAGTCTCTTTCATTTCTTTTTTTTTTATTATATATTAATTCCTTGTAATCGTAATCAGCTCTATTATTTTGATTTGATGTAAAGTTGAAGTTTGCATTTCTCCATTCACAACTCAATATGCTCACATGCACCAAAACCTAGCTATTAAAATAATACCATCCAATTTGTCGGATCCATTCTCATTGATTAAATGCTTACAGCTATTAACTCGAAAGATCAGTTCGGAATAGGCTCTAGAGATGGCCCCGATTCGGTTTGAATCGGGCGGTCCGAACCGAACCGGCGATTTTGAACTGGAACCTAAGGTTCCGGTTCAAAACCGGTTCTGGAATCGGTAACCGGAACCGGGACACCCGGTCCCGGTTTCGATTTTTTATTTTTTGGAACCGGAACCGCCGGTTCAAAATCGGCTAGGAACCGGAACCGCCGGTTTCGCCGGTTCCGGTTCCATTTTTAAAAAAAATTGAAAAAAAAAAAATTTTGTTTCTTAAAAGTAAAAAAAAAAAAAAAGGAACCGCCGGTTCCGGTTCCGGTTCCGGAACCGGCGGTTCCACACCGGTTCTAAGAACCGGTTGAAGAACCGAACCAGCGAAAAACCGCCGGTTCAAAACCGGAACCGGAATCGAGACCCCTACAGTTCCGGTTCCGGTTAGGCTAAAAATGGAACCGGAACCGACGGTTCCAAAACCGGAACCGCCAGTTCCGAAACCTTGGCCATGTCTAATAGGCTCTGATTTTCTCCCGTTTTACTAACAAGATTGAAGTAACTTATAAAGATTTTGTGATATTTTGGTCATTTTAATCAAAGGATTAATTAGAGAATCATTAGCAATAGAACATAAAGAAAAGGACACTACTTGGTTATTGCGTATGGACTGAGCTTTTATGACACACACACACACGCACGCTTTTATGACACACACACACACACACACACACACACACACACACACACACACACACACACACACGCGCGCTTTTATGACACACACACACACACACTTTTATGACACACACACACACACACGCTTTTATGACACACACACACACATGGTTATTGCGTATGGACTGAGCTTTTATGACACACACACACACGCGCACGCTTTTATGACACACACACACACACACACACACACACACGCTTTTATGACACACACACACACACACACACGCTTTTATGACACACACACACACATGGTTATTGCGTATGGATTGAGCTTTTATGACACACACACACACACACACATGGTTATTGCGTATGGACTGAGCTTTTATGACACACACACACACACACACATGGTTATTGCGTATGGACTGAGCTTTTATGACACACACACACACACACAAATTGGAGATTGGAGGGATAAGTGAAAATGAACCGGATTCACACACACACACACACACACACACACACACACACACACATACACAAAAATTGGAGATTGGAGGGATAAGTGAAAATGAATCGGATTCAAGAACTGAAGCAAAACCGGATTCAAGAATTGAAGCAAAACGAGTCGCACACACACACACACACACACACACACTCTAATTGGAGATTGGAGGGATAAGTGAAAATGAACCGAATTCAAGAACTGAAGCAAAACGAGTCGCACACAGACACACACACTCTAATTGGAGATTGGAGGGATAAGTGAAAATGAACCGGATTCAAGAACTGAAGCAAAACCGGATTCAAGAACTGAAGCAAAACGAGTCGCACACACCGGATTCAAGAACTGAAGTAAAACGAGTCGCGCACACACACACACACACACACTCTAATTGGAGATTGGAGGGATAAGTGAAAATGAACCGGATTCAAGAACTGAAGCAAAACCGGATTCAAGAACTGAAGAAAAACGAGTCGCGCACACACACACACACTCTAATTGGAGATTGGAGGGATAAGTGAAAATGAACCGGATTCAAGAACTGAAGCAAAACCGGATTCAAGAACTGAAGCAAAACGAGTCGCACACACACACACACACTCTAATTGGAGATTGGAGGGATAAGTGAAAATGAACCGGATTCAAGAACTGAAGCAAAACGAGTCGCGCACACACACACACACACACACTAATTGGAGATTGGAGGGATAAGTGAAAATGAACCGGATTCAAGAACTGAAGCAAAACGAGTCGCCGCGACTCGGGGATCATACTGTAAAATGAGAATTAACTAAGTGGAGCAAAGGAAGGCTAGGTGTTCGATAGAAACACCATGGTGTTCGACCTGCCTAGAGAAAAGCTTTAAAGCTTTTGACCTCCTTTAATGGAGTCAGAGAGAGAAGATTCTTTTGAAGAGAAAATTGAAGACATTTTTTGTAACATCCCGGATTTCGGGTAATGAATTTTTGATATATGTGAAATATGTGAAAATAAATTTTACTATTTGAGGGGTATAAATGTAATTAAATGTATGTTTATTTTATGATTTCCAGTGGACCAGATTGAATAGTGAAAAAATGAAAAATGAAAAATGAAAATTGAAAAACTGAACCAGAGAGCATCGCGACCTGGTCACCGCGACCACAGGTCGCGATGGCTCGCTCGCGGTGAAAAACGCAATTTTGGGCAGTGAGCATCGCGACCAGTCACCGCGACCACAGGTCGCGATGGCTTGCTCGCGATGAAATTGTCAAAATTTGGCAGTGAGCAGCGCGAGCCCCAGCGCGACCAAGGCGCGCTCGCGACCAAGGCGGTGCGAAAATTCCAGTGAGCACCACAGGTCGCGACGGAGGTCGCGGTAGCGAAAAAAAAAATATAAAAAAAAGAAGAAGCTTCTAGCGAAAGCGAGAAAACACACACAGAAAAACAGAGACAGCAAGAAGAGAGAGAAAGAGCCGAGAAAAGAGAGAAAAGAGAAGAAAAAGAAGAAAGAAAGAAGAAAGAGAGAAGAAGAAAGAAGAAGAAGGGGAAAAAAGAGAAAGAGAAAGAAAGGAAAAGGAAAAAGAGATCGTGGAACCGCGATTTCTCGAAACGAAAATGGATTCCAGGTAGGTGTACGTTGTTTTCGGAATCGTTGCAAAAAACCTTTCGTTATTGTTTTGATTTTAGTTTTCGTTTTTGTTTTCGTTTCCGTTTTTGTTTTTGATTTCGTTGGAAGATTTCGTTTTCGATTATTAGTATGGAAATTGTTTATTGTATTTGAAAAATCGATGTTTGATGTCTTTATTGTTGATTTTTGGACTGATTTTGTGATAAATTGTATTTCGATTTCGTTTTCGAATATTCCGACTGTTATGATTTGTGAAAAATACTGCTCGCAGGACTATTGTTTTATGATTTGTACTATATTGTGATTACTTGAAAAATTGTTTATTGTGACGGCCCTAGGATACTTAGACATAGAAATGGATATAGGAGGTTGGTATACCAGCTGGGTTTTACTGAGCAGTACTGCGCCGTTATTATTGTGTGATTGTTGTTGCGGGGCAATCTCGGACAATCACACCGATTTTAGGGATTGTTGTTGCGGGGCAATCTCGGGCAATCCCAATGATACTAGTGATTGTTGTTGCGGGGCAATCTCGGACAATCACGTTGATATCAGTGACTGTTGTTGCGGGGCAACCCCGGACGTCACGTTGACCCATATTCCAGTCCTAGAATGTTTGGTATTCTAGTGGGCCAGAAATGATTTAAATTGAAACTGAACCGAATGATTTGATGGATAGAATTCATATGTTGATTTCATTATTAATTTAATTGTTTTGAAAGTGATTTAGAAATGAAATTCATATTGTGGTTTATTGCTTCTTTAAAGAACAATTATATTGTGAGTTATTTAATTGAATTTTTAGTACACCCACTAAGCTTTATGCTTAGCGCGTTAGTTTTGTGTCTAACGCGTAGGTACCAGGAATCCAGAAGAGCCTAAGGACTGAAGGAAGAACGAGTTGCAGACCGAGTCACAGAGATTGTACAGTTGGGTAGCTATATTTTTGTTATGTATATATATATATTCTGAAAGCATGCATATACAGGGAATTTGTAAATACGTTTTGTAAAATGTTTTGTAATTAATTAGTTTATGATTTATGTCTTTTATTATTAAAAATGTTTGTAACTATTAAAGTCTGTTTTGTTTTTATAAACTATTCCTTTGTTATTGACAGCTAAAGCATTCCAATCGCTGAAGCTAGGACTGCTTTTGTCAACACGATAACAAGCTGCTGCTATGCTTGTTCTCTTGTAACTAGCCCAATCTGCATCACAGAAAACTTCCAGCTGAAGAGATGAGGAGGGTGTGAACATAAGGCCATAGATTGCAGTACCCTACAAGTATCAAAGCACTCTTTTGCAAGCAAGCTTATGGACATCAATTGGTGCTACAAGGAACTGACTTAACTTGTTTACAATGAAGCTAATATCTGGTAATGTGTGATTAAGTTATTGGAGAGCTCCAATCACACTTCTATAAAGGGTAGTATCCAAAAACTTGGAGCCAACATGTAAAGACAATTTAGTGCCAGCTGAAATAGGATTGTTGCAGGGTTTGCTTGTTGACATACTTGTCTTGGCAAGTAGATCAAGGACATACTTATGATGTGTAAGATGCAAACCAGATGCATTTCTATATGCCTCAAAACCAAGAAAATAATTGACAGACCCCAAAGTTTTTAGAGCAAAAAAAGCATTGAGATCTTTGATAATCTACCTAACCAAAAGAGGATCACTATTTGTGATCAATATATCACCAACATAGACCAATAATAGGATCAATTTAGAGCCAACCTTCTTGAAGAACAAACTTACATCAAACCTGAAATTCTGAAACCTCTTTAATTATATCTTTTCCTTTAAGCACCGTTGATTCTCCAATGAATAATTAAATCATGTCTTCTTTACGGAAGAAAGAGAGCGCTCATAATTGTTCAAGCCCCGAATCAACCCTTAAAGGAATTATTCATCTACTTTAGTTAAGAAGGAGTGAATTCTGATATTATGTTCAGACCTTCCTAGCCATAAGCCAAACCGCAACTCCAAGATACGGAGGTATTGATCGAGAAAACTACATTCGATCTCACTAATGGTAAATCAAAAGCCACAATCTAACCTGAAGAAGTCGATAAGATACTCAGGATTAAGATCAACCATAAATAATCATCATGTGTCGATATGTATGAATCTCATCTACTAACGGATCTTGGTGAGAGATTCATATAAATCGTGACTCAGTCCTATTGATCTCATCATATAAAGTGCTCTCATTCTCATGTCAACTATACGAGTGGTCTAGGATAAGATTAATGTACATTACAGAATGTACCGCAATAGTAGATCAACCACAAATAAAGTATCCAGTTTTGTTTGCTATTTATGGACTCTTTAAATTGCAAGTCTCAAAATGAATCCTATTATATATAATTTTTATGTACTCAACTTGAGATTACATTTTATAATCTTGGATATTATGCGCACATTATATAAACATATGAATTTGAATAAACACACTTTTATTTGAATGAATAATAAATATTTTTATATGAGGAAACTGGAGAATATGGAAATGTAAATTTCTTGAGTTGGATCCAAAAGATATAACAAGGCTATTATTTGAGGAGCCTATTGAATAATTATTGACTAGGAGCCCATTGGATAATTATTGACAAATATAGTAAATGTCGTATAAAGATTTATTTTTAAAAGGTAAAATATGATCAAATAAAGTATAATCTTTGATTAAAAAAATATAAATATTAAGTAGATAATATATCGTCTACCTCTTTTAAAGTTTGTTTAATTATAGTTGGAGTTAACTTTTAAATTTATTGATAAAGATTTTCTCTGCCGTTAATCAATAATAATATCCCTTATTAGATTAATAGTTACTTACTATTTTATCCTTGAGAGTTAACGGATAAATTAATATTTTTAATAGCAGAGGAAAAAATAGTGAATATTTTTAAGATAAGAAGTAAAATAATGTATTTTTATATTTCAAGGGAAAAATAATAATATCCCTTATTGTTTTGTATGTAATTACATATTTATATGACCATTTATGAATTTGTACCTTTAAAAAAATATATAAATATCAAGCATAACCTTTAGTGATGCTTTGATCTTGCCCACAACATGGATATATCCACAAAGGAGCAACTTTATTATAAATTTATTTTTTAAAAGAAATTATTCTGCCTAATAAGTGATTTATAATAATTTTTATTGAGTTGGTTGTAAATATCTATCTTTATATTAATAACTTGGGTTTCAGATTTCTTCTTTCTTAAATAATAATATATAAATGCCGAAAAATACTTCTCCTAAAATTTGTAGAAATAACTATTCTAATTATAAATATAGTATTTGATCTAAATAAGTCCCGATAAAACTTTGACTTAAATTCAAATGTTGTGTTTTACTTTAAACATGTAAATGGGCATATATTGCTGGGATAATTATTGACAAATATGGTAAATGTTGTATATAGATTTCTATTTAAAAAATAAAATATATTCAAATAAATTATAATATTCTATTAAAAATCTAATCTTTAGTGATGCTTTGTGCTTACCGTCCATATCCACAAAAGGAGCAACATTATTATAAATTTATTTTTTAAAAGATATTCTTCCACCTAACTATTTACTAAGCTGGTTGCACAGGTCTATTTCAAATAGATAATTCAGGTTTAAATTTTTACATAATAAAATACAAATATGGAAAGATACTATTTCACTTAGGTAAGTAAAACCTTGACTCAAACTCAGTTATTAAGTCTTTTAATAGTATACTTATTAGTTTCTCAAAAAAAAAAAAAAAAATAGTATACTTATTAGCCATTGCCACTGTATTTCATAATGGTTAATTTAAACATATTCAGACAAAATTTTAATTTAGACTGTATGCTCATATATATATATATATATATATATATATATTTGGTATATTATCTACTGTGATGGCGGCTTGAATCTGTAATATTGTCAGGTTAAATAAATATTTTTACTATCAAATCATATCAAGTGACAGTGACCATATGACCCATGTTAGCCCTAAAGATAAAAGAAAAAGAAAAACTCTTGATGTATATTTTTTTTTAAAAGGGTACAATTATAATATCAATAACTGTCGGAATCTAAATGTACGACCCGGATATTTACTCTCATAACGGGAGAATACTACTTCTATATACATATGGTGTGAATCGAACCCCTCACTACTAAGGTGGGAGGAAGGTGCACTAACCACTTTACTAGAAGTGGATGTGCTCTTGATATTTAATTTTAATTATATGATTATAATTTATTTCCTTCTTTATTTATATTTTTTTTATAAAAAAAATGAATAGAGGATATATAAAATATTATATAGTTATATTTAGTTAGTAATCTTACATTACCGACTTGGAAATTAAAGTGGAACCACGTACACTGTACGTGTTGGGGTGTGTGGTATGAGGAGTGGACACGTGGATACTTGGTTTGAAGATTCTTGACTGTCTTGTCTATAAAACCAAACAACTCCACACACCATTTCCACAGTCGCACATACTTATCAATTATCATCACAACAGCCAGTTACTTCAACTCTTCAACATCACTTTTTTACTTTTTATTTTTTTTATTTTTATTATTTTGTTAGGTTTGGTTGTGTGAGAAGAAGCAGCAGCAAAAATGGGAAGAGCTACTTTCATAGACATCATCTTGGCCATCATCTTGCCACCTCTTGGTGTCTTCCTCAGATATGGTTTAGAGGTATGAAAACACTACTCCTACTACTCTTCTTTGTTTTATATATGGACGGACTTTTGTATTTTATTTTATTATTTTAATTTGTAGGATCGGACACACATCATCCATGTAAGATGGATCGTAATGTTATAATTTGATGGTTTTAAATTTGATACGATGGATTGTGTAGGTTGAGTTCTGGATCTGCTTGATCCTCACACTTCTCGGCTACATTCCTGGAATTATTTATGCTATTTATGTCCTCACCAAGTCTCCCACACTCTTCTGATCTGTAAGCATTTCTCTCTCTCTCTCTCTCTCTCTCAAGAAATGCCTTTGGAATTATTTTTGCTTACTTTTTTGTTTGTTTATTGGACAGGTGGGGTGATATGACGAGAGGCCTTATTTATCGTTATTATCTTTTTGTAACCATTTGATGAAGAGTTGTTGTTTTTGATTATTATTCTTCAAAATATCTCCATTGAGTGCGTGTCTCGTCAAGTCTTTTTCATTTCTTTTTTATTTTATATTAAAATCATCAGCGATCTGTTATTTTGATTTGATGTAAAGTTGAGAGTGGTTGGTTACTTGGTTTAATTGAACTTTTGAGTTATTTGTGATTTGTTAATATAAGTTCATGATCTCTCTTCAAAAAAAAAAATAAGTTGATGATCTGTTAATAGCAGACCAAAACAAAATGAGGAAGATGCCACAAAACCGTGCCTTACAATTACTCTGTATCTATGAAGTTTGCATTTTTCCATCACCCAATTCAATATGCCCACATGCACCAAAACGTAGCTATTAAAATAATACCATCCGATTTGTCGGTATCGATCCATTCTCATCGATTAAATGCTTACTGGCACCATGTCCTTTTATATATAGGCTCTGATTTATCTTATTTTAACATAATGTCAATATAATAGTGAAATTCAGGTGTTAAAATTTAGTGTTGGAAGGAGGGGTCATGCTTACTCACCCTTGACCGGGGATTGTTTATATGAGATTATGAGCTCTTTCAATACGCCGTTGAGCTGTGGATAAGTTGTGAATATAATTCCAACGCTTCCTCATGAGGTTTCTTTTAAGAGTAAAATCATAAAGCGTATGTCTAAAACAGACAACACTGCCTAATAAGGCAATGGTGGAGTGTAAGTGGAGGCGACGGTATACACATCGTGAAATCTAGATGTCAATAAATTTATATATCTTATTAACAAGGTTGAAGTAACTTATAAAGATATTTTTATATGTTGTTTTAACTCTAAAAGTATACTATTATATTATGATCAGAAGATAAAGAAAAGCACTCTACTTGGTTATATTAATTAATGAGATCACCAAATAGTTGAATCTCTGAACTTACAACTAAAGAGAGTCTTGGAAATGGTTTGTGATGCTCGATCTTTGCCTGCTAAGAAAATAAACAGTTAAGGTGAATGCCGACCATACTCCGAAGGTTGAATCAATATTTAATTTTAGGACGAAATTTAAGGGTCAACAAACTTATATATATTTTCCCCTTTTATTAACAAGATTGAAGTAACTTATAGAGATTTTATGATAATTTGGTTTATTAACAAGATTGAAGTAAGTTATAAATATTTTGTGATAATTTGGTTATTTCAACTGTAAAAGTATGCTTTTAGATTATCAAAGGATTAACAGCAGTAGAGAATCATGAGCATTGAAGATAAAGAAAAGCACACTACTTGGTTATTGCGTATGGACTGAGCTTTTATGAGTTTGAAAAAGAATTAATTAGAGAGATCACGACATTAATTATCCATTTTTGGATGATGAAACTGTTGAAGTATAAACTTGTTTTATATCCAAACCATTTGAAGGCCCAAACTATTATGGGAGCCCAAACCCAAGCCCAAATAAATTAAAGTCCAAGTCCATAAATAAGGTCCAAGCCCTTTATCTAGAATTCTCTAGGGTTTGGTAATTAGACATAAAAATCATGTGGTCAATTGGAAGGATGTGGAAGGATGTAGAAGGATGAGGTGTATGGTTATTATAATTTTGGATTAGTTTATTTGTGTGGTCTAAAATGATTTGTAAGTAGTATAAATACCCCCTCCCCACTTTGGTTTAGGCATCAAGAAGAAGCAAAGCTTCTAAGTGAGTGAAGAAGAAGTAAATAGTGAGTGAGTTCTTGAGTGAGAGTGTTCTTGTAATATTTGTTTTGAGTTTAATAAAAGTTTTTTGAGTGTTTTATTTCCAACAAAGTGGTATCAGAGCCGAGTTGGAAGGTGTGCACTATAGCATATCCAAATTGAAGTTCTCGACGAGACGAAGCCGACGCCGCAAAAATCGCCCCGATCGGAGTTCAAACGAGCCGCCACGGGCCGCCGGAAGTTTACTGCCAGAGAGTGAGTTAACTCACTGAGTCCAAGCCGAGTCAGCCGAGTTGAAAGTGAGTCCAGCCAAGTTAGAGCCGAGTTGACCGAGCCACTAAGCTTGTTGACCGAGCCGCTGACCGAGCCTCCAAGTCGTTGACTGTTGACCAGGTTAGGTTGACCGTTGACTTTGACTTTGACCATAAAAATCGATTTTTTTGTCTGAGTTCATCTTGAGGTTTTTCGACGTTCTGAGTTCATCCGCGTAGTCAGAATTTCGAAATTCTCACTATATTGAGAGTTATGGCTAATGGTATGGCGTCGTTTCAAGTTCCAACACTCAAGAACGAAAACTATGATAATTGGAGTATCAAGATGAAGGCTCTCCTTGGAGCACACGATGTTTGGGAGGTCGTAGAGAAAGGCTACACCGAACCAGCAAATGAGTTAAATCTATCCCAAACTCAAAAGGATAGTTTAAAAGACTCAAGGAAGAGAGACAAGAAGGCTCTCTATCTCATCTATCAAGCATTAGATGATGATGGTTTTGAGAAGATTTCGAGTGCAAGCTCCGCTAAGCAAGCGTGGGAGAAGTTGCAAATCTCTTACAAAGGAGTCGAAAAGGTAAAGAAGGTCCGTCTCCAAACATTAAGAGGTGAATTCGAATCCTTACACATGAAAGCATCTGAATCTATTTCAGATTATTTCTCAAGAGTAGCAGCTGTTTCTAACCAATTGAAAAGAAATGGTGAAAAGTTAGAAGATGTAAGAATAATAGAGAAGATACTCCGTTCATTGGATCCAAAATTTGAGCACATTGTCGTGACAATAGAAGAAACTAAAGACTTGGAAGAAATGACGATCGAGCAACTCCAAGGATCATTGCAAGCATATGAAGAAAAACAGAAGAGGAAGCAAGGGATCAACGAGCAACTCCTCAAGATGCAACTGAAGGAGAAGGAAGAAAGTCAAGGCCACGAGAGAAGCGAGCGTGGTCGAGGTAGAGGCCGAAGCCGAGGACGAGGTAGAGGCCGTGGTCATGGACGAGGTTGGAATTCTAACAGCAGCAACCTCAACAACTACGAGAAAGGAGAAAGCTCAACAAGAGGCCGCGGGAGAGGCAATTCAAACTCGAGGTACAATAAATCTCAAGTTCAATGTTATAATTGTCAGAAATTTGGGCATTATGCTTCGGAATGTAGAGCTCCCAGCAGTAAGGTTGACGAAAGGTCCAATTATGTGGAAGTAAAAACCGAAGAGAAGGAGACAGTGCTACTAACTTGTAGAGACAATGATGGAGACCAAGAAAATGCTTGGTACCTCGACACTGGTGCAAGCAACCACATGTGTGGAAGAAGAAGTATGTTCGTAGAGCTAGATAAATCAGTGGCTGGCAATGTCTCATTTGGAGATGATTCAAAAATATCAGTGAAAGGAAAAGGTAACATTCTTATCCGCACTAAAGATGGTAGTCATCAATTAATCTCAAATGTCTACTATGTGCCTAATATGACATGCAACATCTTGAGTATGGGTCAACTCTTAGAAAAAGGCTATGATATTCATATGAAGGATTGTAGTCTTTTTATAAGAGATGGCAAAGGAAATCTAATAGCCAAAGTAAAAATGTCAAAGAATAGATTATTTTCTTTGAACATTCAAAACAATGTTGCAAAGTGTCTGAAAGCCTGCTACAAAGATGCATCTTGGTTATGGCACCTTCGATTTGGGCATCTCAATTTTGGAAGCTTGGAGCTACTATCTAAGAAGGAAATGGTGAGAGGACTACCATGCATCAATCATCCTGACCAACTTTGTGAAGGATGTTTACTCGGGAAGCAATTTAGAAATAGCTTTCCAAAAGAGTCAGACTCAAGAGCCAAGAAGCCACTCGAGCTAGTCCATACCGATGTGTGTGGTCCGATCAAGCCAAGCTGTCTCGGTAACAGTAATTATTTCCTTCTCTTCATTGATGATTTTTCAAGAAAAACATGGGTTTATTTCTTGAAGCAGAAATCAGAAGTCTTTGGAGTATTCAAAAAGTTCAAAGCAGCTGTGGAAAAAGCGAGTGGCCATAAGATCAAGGCACTGAGATCTGATAGAGGAGGAGAATTCACATCCAAGGAATTCCTGGAGTTTTATGAAGCGAATGGAATTAGACGTCCTCTAACTGTTCCCAGATCCCCTCAACAAAACGGTGTTGCAGAAAGGAAGAATAGAACAATCCTGGATTTGGCGCGAAGTATGCTCAAAAGCAAGAGATTGCCCAAGGAGTTTTGGGCCGAAGGAGTGGCGTGTGCAGTATATTTGTCCAATCGCTCTCCAACAAGAAGTGTGTGGGGAAAGACACCTCAAGAAGCATGGAGTGGTAGAAAGCCCGGCATCTCCCACCTAAGAGTTTTTGGAAGCATAGCTCATGTTCATGTACCAGAAGAGAGAAGAACCAAGCTTGACGATAGAAGTGAAAGTTTCATATTCATCGGCTATCCCGCTTATTCAAAAGGTTACAAGCTATACAACCCGAACAACAAAAAGTTTGTGATCAGCCGAGATGTGATATTTGATGAAGAAGGAGAATGGGATTTTGGATCGCATGTAGACAACTCCAACTTCACTCCACAATTTGAAGAAACAGAGCGGACGCCGGTGGAGCAACTAGAAGAACCTCAAGAAGAACCCACTACACCACCAGCATCACCAGCTTCAACAAATAATGGAAATTCACCACCATCATTTCTACAAGAAAGAACAATGGAGCGAACAAGAAATCTTCAAGATTTATATGAGGTAACTGAGAGATCTGATAATCTTACTCTTTTTTGCCTCTTTGCTGATTGTGAACCAGTGAGTTTTGAAGAAGCTGCTCAAGAAAAGAAGTGGAGAGATGCGATGGATGAGGAAATCAAGGCCATTGAAAAGAATAACACTTGGGAACTTGTTCCACTTCCAAAAGGACACAAGGCAATTGGTGTCAAATGGGTGTACAAAACAAAGCGAAATTCTAAGGGAGAGATTGAAAGACACAAGGCAAGGCTAGTTGCGAAGGGCTACAGTCAAAGAGCTGGAATAGACTATGATGAGGTATTTGCTCCAGTTGCTAGATTAGAAACTATAAGACTAATCATTTCTATGGCAGCGCAAAACAAGTGGAAGATACATCAGATGGATGTAAAGTCTGCCTTCCTAAATGGAGTTCTTGAAGAAGATGTCTACATTCAGCAACCACCGGGTTACGAAGTCAAAGGCCAAGAAGACAAAGTTCTAAAGCTGAGAAGAGCTCTCTATGGGTTAAAGCAAGCACCAAGGGCATGGAATAGCAGAATTGACAAGTACTTCCAAGAAAATGGCTTCACCAAATGTCCCTACGAGCACGCCCTATATATCAAGATCATGAATGGAGATATTCTGGTAGTATGCTTGTACGTGGATGATTTGATTTTCACCGGCAATAACCTAAGCCTGATTGAAGAGTTCAAGAAAGCAATGGCCAAGGAGTTTGAGATGACTGACATCAGATTAATGGCGTACTATCTTGGTATTGAAGTCAAGCAAAAGGAAGAATGCATCTTTATCTCCCAAGAAAATTATGCAAAGGAGATACTCAAGAAGTTCAAGATGGATGATTGTAAGCCGATAAACACGCCAGCAGAATGCGGAATCAAACTATCGAAGCATGGTGAAGGTGAAAGCATAGATCCAACATTCTTCAAGAGTTTAGTTGGAAGCTTACGCTATTTGACGTGCACAAGGCCAGATATTCTTTATGCTGTTGGACTTGTGAGTCGATACATGGAGAATCCAACAACCACCCATTTTAAAGCCGCTAAGAGAATTCTCCGTTACATTAAAGGTACAATTGATTTTGGCTTGTTTTATTCAATTTCTAATGATTACAAGCTTGTGGGATATAGCGATAGCGATTGGGGTGGAGATATAGATGACAGGAAGAGCACCAGTGGGTTCGTGTTCTTCATGGGAAATACAGCTTTCACATGGATGTCAAAAAAGCAACCGATTGTCACCTTATCTACTTGTGAAGCTGAATATGTAGCTGCTACTTCAAGCGTCTGTCATGTAATATGGCTCAGAAATTTGCTGAAAGAATTGGGTTTGCCACAAGAAGAGCTAACTGAGATTTGTGTCGACAACAAGTCAGCCATTGCTCTAGCAAAGAATCCAGTGTTCCATGATCGAAGCAAGCATATTGATACTCGTTACCACTACATAAGGGAGTGCATAGCGAAAAAGGATGTGCAAATGGAGTACGTGAAGTCCAAAGATCAAATTGCAGATATTTTCACCAAGCCACTCAGTTTTGAAGATTTTTCGAGATTAAGAAGTTTGCTTGGCATGATAAAACAAGTTTAAAGGGGGGTGTTGAAGTATAAACTTGTTTTATACCCAAACCATTTGAAGGCCCAAACTATTATGGGAGCCCAAACCCAAGCCCAAATAAATTAAAGTCCAAGTCCATAAATAAGGTCCAAGCCCTTTATCTAGAATTCTCTAGGGTTTGGTAATTAGACATAAAAATCATGTGGTCAATTGGAAGGATGTGGAAGGATGTAGAAGGATGAGGTGTATGGTTATTATAATTTTGGATTAGTTTATTTGTGTGGTCTAAAATGATTTGTAAGTAGTATAAATACCCCCTCCCCACTTTGGTTTAGGCATCAAGAAGAAGCAAAGCTTCTAAGTGAGTGAAGAAGAAGTAAATAGTGAGTGAGTTCTTGAGTGAGAGTGTTCTTGTAATATTTGTTTTGAGTTTAATAAAAGTTTTTTGAGTGTTTTATTTCCAACAGAAACACATTATATATTATTTGTTTATATCTACAATTGATAAATCAATTGGAGATTGTTGGGATAACTGAAAATGAATTGGATTCAAAAAGTGAAGAATAGCAAGTCGCGCGACATGTGATTGCGACGACCAGGTCAAGACATGCGAGAAGAAGAGGGTGACTTTTCCAAAGAGTGGCGCGGCCCGAGGGTCATGTGACCAGATAGTCGCGCGCGAATTCTAATTTGTGTAGGAGGTTAGTTTTGGAAGGATTTCGTTTCCTATTCAAATTGGTTCTCCTGTCGACCATAGATCTAGTTAATCACTATAAATAAATTATATATTATAATATATACTAATGTAACGGGAATTAAAAAGAAAAGTAAGAGCGAGAAAGAGAATCTATCATCTATTATAGTGGATTGGGTGCAGGTACGCTCCGTGAATATAAAAAAACTTTTTTAAACCATGTAAAACTCTTATATCTTATTTTCTTATTTATTTATATTTATTATCTGTATTTGTGTGTAAATTTGACTAACCGTAAAACTATTTCACCACGTTGTAATTCAGTACAATTTTTAACAGAGATATTCATGATCCAACTTTTATAATTCATGTACATATAAAATATAACGTATAATCGTGTTTCCAGATCACTTGGCCAACACATGACCAACATCCATCATAGTTAACATAAACTTTATTAAAATATATATGTAAACTTATATATAAATTAGAGTTAATTACACTCAACCTACCTGAGGTTTGACTAATTACACTCGGAATCAAAGTTTGCATTAATTGACACTGACCTCCCCTCCCGTTAAGTTTGACCGTTAAAATAAATGGTTGACTATCCAAAAATATTAAAATAACCCAAATACCCTTGGTTAAAAAATTAAAAATAAACTTTTTTAAAAAATAATAATGAACTAATTACACTCAACCTACCTGAGGTTTGGCTAATTACACTCGAAATCAAAGTTTGCATTAATTAACACTGACCTCCCCTCCCGTTAAGTTTGACCGTTAAAATAAATGGTTGACCATCCAAAAATATTAAAAATGGCCAAAATACTCCTGGTTAAAAAATTAAAAATATAAAAAATAAACTTTTTAAAAAAATAATAATTATATAAATAAAAAAAAATTTTTATCTAAAACAATTATCTAAACAAATGAATCTAGTCCATTTTTAAAAAATATCTAAAAAATTTGTAAAATAATAATTTGAGATTTGTAAAAAAAAATCCAGATCCAATCTAGACCGTCTATCAGAACCATCATATCTGATGAACGATCCAGATGGTATATTGATCAATTTTTTTTAAAAAAAAATTAAAAAGTCCAGATTTGATCTGGACCGCCTCTACCATGGACAGATCTCCATGGATGGAGCTTCCATCTCTCCATGGAGTTCCCCCTGCCACCGAAAGATTGAGGCGGGGATGTTCGGCGAGGGAGACGAGCCTCCCCCACGACAGGGACGCCTTTCCGTTGGCAAAATGGGGCGGCGTCCCCGTCGTGGGGGAGGCGAGACCTCCCCACGACGATCGGGGGAGGCTCGCCTCTCTCGCTGAGCCTCCCCGCCTCCTCCTTTTAGCAACGAGGGGAACTCCATGGAGAGATAAAAGCTCCATCCATGGAGATATGTCCATGGTGGAGGTGGTCCAAATCAAATCTGGACTTTTTAATTTTAATTTTTTTTAAAAAAAAAATTGGTCAAGATACCATCTGGATCGTTCATCAAATCTGATGGTTCTGATGGACGGTCTAGATTGGATCTGGATTTTTTTTTACAAATCTCAAATTATTATTTTACAAATTTTTTAGATATTTTTTAAAAATGGACTAGATTCATTTGTTTAGATAATTGTTTTAGATAAAATTTATTTATATTTTTTTATTTATATAATTATTATTTTTTTAAAAAGTTTATTTTTTATATTTTAAATTTTTTTAACCAGGGGTATTTTGGTCATTTTAATATTTTTGGATGATCAACCATTTATTTTAACGGTCAAACTTAACGGGAGGGGAGGTCAGTGTCAATTAATACAAACTTTGATTCCGAGTGTAATTAGCCAAACCTCAGGTAGGTTGAGTGTAATTAGTTCATTATTATTTTTTAAAAAAGTTTATTTTTTATATTTTTAATTTTTTAACCAAGGGCATTTTGGTCATTTTAATATTTTTGGATGGTCAACCATTTATTTTAACGGTCAAACTTAACGGGAGGGGAGGTCAGTGTCAATTAATGCAAACTTTGATTCCGAGTGTAATTAGTCAAACCTCAGGTAGGTTGAGTGTAATTAACTCTATAAATTAACTAAAGCTAGCTACCTTGTAATAATCAGATCATAAAGTTGTTTCACATATTAATTGGCAA
This sequence comes from Xanthoceras sorbifolium, assembly GCA_003430845.1. Taxonomy (NCBI): domain Eukaryota; kingdom Viridiplantae; phylum Streptophyta; class Magnoliopsida; order Sapindales; family Sapindaceae; genus Xanthoceras; species Xanthoceras sorbifolium. The sequence continues at coordinate 7,212,445 of CM010619.1, read as the reverse complement.
ATTGGAAGAGAGTAGAATGTTTGATGAAAGAGAGCTTTAATTGATTCCCACTCCTACAGGCACATGTGGGGTTATGCGTGTGGAATGCAACCATAGAAAAGAATACGAGATCAAACATCATTAGCGCAACTTGAATATATATATAGTTACTTACATAAGGGATATATCTTCCCACATTTACTTTTTCATGATCAAATTAATCTCACCACGTATAAACAATATGACATGGTGACCGTATTAAATTATTTATTTATATATTTATCTTTTATAAATTTGTTCTTGATAGATGTTTCCTTTTGGGCAAAAAATTGAATAAATTAGCTAGCTGGTAGTCACATCTATAATCTGACCTTCCATTCACAGTTGACATTTTGTTGACCATTTGTTAAATTGGGGACCATCTTGTGGCAGTTAGCTATGCATGAAAAGTAATGACAAGGGCATGGGTTCATCTGTCTTTTAAGAACCCATGAGTAAGTACTGAAATTCAAATGGGCGGAGTTGAAATTTGTCTTGTAATAAACCTCTCACAATTACACAATTAAAATTATAGTTTCGACTCATATTCCCTCCTCCAACACAAATGAGATTAAGTTATATGGATCACTAAAGGTTTTTTTTTTTTTTTATTTATACATAGTATTTACGGTGGTGATAATTTAAATCTGAATTATTATCAGATTAAATGAGCATCCTTATCACTGAACCACATTGCACTACAACAAATTTGACATACCGCAACGCACAAAATGCGTTGCTAAAAGTTTTAGCAACAGACGACCATATGTTGCTGATGGGTATGTTGCTAAAAGTCCTATGGTTTTTCACAACGCACATTGTATGTTGCCGTAGGTTTTTCGCAACACACTTAGTGTGTGATCGTATCTTTTTCGCAACGTACAACATCTTTACTACAACGAATTCTGCACGTTACTATAACTATTAAAGACAACATACAATATATGTTGCTATAGCTCTTAAAAACAGCACGTTGCCAAAAATCAATTTAAAGCAACGTTTGATATGTGTTGCCAAAATTATGTTAAAGGCAACATGTAGCGTGTATTGCTAAAAGTATATATGTAAGGTAACATCAAATGTGTGTTGCCAAAAATTCTTTATAAGACAGCTCTTTTTTTGTGTGTTGTTAAAAAGTCTGTATAAGGCAACTTCTTTTTCATGTTGTCAAAAGTTTGTTTATGATAACTTTTTGTATGTGTTGCCAAAATTTTTTATTTATTTTACTTTTAAAAATCAATATTATTTTTTTAAATATTTTAGATTTTCAATTAAAAAGACCTATAAAAAGCACGAGTTGTACAAATACAAGATTACAATTCATTTAATAAAATTAAAATATATATAAATTACAATTTAGTTCAATAAGTTCAATATATCAAGAAAACCAATATAATCATAATAACATGTCCACACAAAATTCTTCAAGTGACAACCATATTTACAATACCCAAACAAAATTCTCCAAGTGTCAATCCCTAAATGTGTTAGACAACATGACAATAAAATAAACTCTACAAGGTTAGACAACATGACAACAAAATCAACATTATATGTGTCAAAAGCATATCCACATATCCTCCACTGTAACTCCATGTCACCCATCTTTATTAAACACAACTACTTATTCTACAATAATTTGATGCAGTCTTTGAACCATTCAACACTACTTCCAATAGCTTGTGAAAACATTTTGTATTCATCTATAGATCGACATATCTTAATATCATGGACAACCGTATCGACTCAAACTCTCCAATAACCTCTTCCAAGAGACATGTTGTGGACTTTATCATTTGGATTTGTACTTAAAATCCTGCCTTCAGCAACAATTTGATCTTCAGAATCATCATTTGAGTACCAATGTAACAAATAACATCGTGCATTTTCAAATTGTTATATGTCTTGTATCATTGGAACACTCTCATGTTGTGACTGAAAAAACATTTAAAATAATAAGATATAAGTTTCAAAGCACTATATATAATTATAAAATATAAAGAGAAAAAAAAGGTAAGATTTAAACTAGAGGCGTAAATTCATGAGAATGAGTACATACATAAGAACCCACGACATCTTCCACTTGTACACCTCTATTTAATAACTTAATTAAAGAAATATCTTGTAACACCCCCCGACCCGAATCCCCTCGGACCGAATCGGGGAGTGCTACCAACTACGGAGAACAAATTTCAAAACAGAACTTTTAAGTAATGAGCCAAATAAATATTTAAATTATGGTCCAAAAAGGTTTTCTAAAAATTTCGCCAGAATTTCCTCTGTTTTTCCGACTTTCCAAAACCTGTTTTTTTTTTTTTTAGTAAAATTACAAATAAAAGAATTATATAAAATGAAATTTTACATATAATTCACATATTACTTGCTCATTTTATTTCATTATCACATTTATCATCTCTATAAGACTTGTCACTTGGTCATTTGTAGCTTGTAACTCCCCCTCTAGTTGTTTAACTCTTTCCACATATTGAATTTGTGCTTGTACCCATAATGGCGTAGCTCTAAATCTAAGACTTCTAACTTTTCCATGTTTCTCTGCTCCTAAGACTTTTGCAAGAGAGTCTTCATTGATTTTGTTGCATTTGGAAGGAATGTTGATTAATTTCATCCTAAAAACAAGGGTCAATTATCATTTAAGTTATAATAGTAATTGGACACTACAATATTTGTATAAGAAAGATTTTACCATTGCAGTTTGTACTGCTTCACTTAAAGGGTTTTACCATGGTAGTTTGCACTGCTTCACTTAAAGGCTTGTTTTTCTTTCTTTTATATCCTTCAATCCAAACATCAACCCTTGTAATCTTTTATGGATCTTTTCCATTCTCTTTAGCTTCATTTTTCTACATTATAAGAATCAAAATATCAAATAATAATAATAACAACAACAATAATAATAACAAATAAAAATTATGATTTCTTAAATATTCAGAATTTGTAGATCATGAAAATGCAACTATAATATGATGCAATCGAGCATAACCCTTTCTCCTTGTAGGGTGCTGTGTTTTTTGACTTACAAGAAATTGATAGCCAAAGTGATTAAGAAAACTAAAATGTTATTTATTTTTTGCAAGAGGTTAGTATTGCTTACTTTAAGCTTTTTTGATATTCTTAATTTGTTTAACAAATTCATTCCACTCTTATGCATTTATTACATTTCTAGGCTTCAATATCTTGAACGCACGTTTTTTTTTTTTCTAGGTCTCTAGCTTGCTTCCATAAGCTTTTTCGTGATAGGAGACTTGTATTGTCTCCATCGACCCCCCAATTTATTTAAAAATGTAATCCTTACTTGAGTCTAATTACTTAAAGTATTGCTATGTAATCAATAAAAATAAAAATAAAAACAAATGTTACAATTATTTAAATAAGTAGTTAAATTAGTAAAAACATAAATTATTGATATAAAACTAAGAATGAAATCTTTGTCAATATGCTAAAAAATAAAAGAAAACGTACAAAAAGAGACGACTGCATCATATCTTTCTTTTGTTCATCAAGTTTCTTCCAACTCTCAAGTGTAACGGGTACATGCTCTCTTGTGAGAATCTCAATATCCAATGCAAGTGTAATTGAAGAACCATAAATTATTTGACCATGCAAATTCAAATCAACTTCAATAGGTTGATTGACTTTTAATTTACCATGCGAGTTACACTACAGATCTTCTTTTTTGTTTCACTGTTACTTTTTTGGTTCACTTATGTGTTTGGTATATCTTGTGTATTTTATTCATTTTGAGCAATTGTATGATTTAGGTGATAGCAGTAATGATGCATCTAATTTTTTGGAAAATAAAAGGGCACTACAAATTTACAATACCTGTGTTTCTTATCTAATTGCTTCTTATATTTTATGCTTCTTAATTTAGAATTACTATCCTTATTTTGGTAACATTTGAGGGAATCCATCATAATTATTATTTGAATAATTACTACTACTACTACAACTCAGATATGGTGTCTTCCTCATATATGGTTTAGAGGTATGAAAACACTATTACTACTCTTCTTTGACGGACATTCGTATTTTATTTTATTATTTTAATTTGGAAGATCGCACTCACATCATCCATGTAAGATGGATGGTAATGTTATAATTTGATGGTTTTAAATTTGATACGATGGATTGTGTGGGTTGAGTTTTGGATCTGTTTGATCCTCACAATTCTCGGCTACATTCCTGGAATGATTTATGCTATTTATGTCTCCCACACTCTTCTGATCTGTAAGCATCTCTCTCTCTCTCTCTCTCTCTCTCTCTCTAGAAATGCCTTTGGAATTATTTTTGCTTACTTTTTGGTTTGTTTATTGGACAGGTGGGGTGATATGACGACTGACGAGAGGCCTTATTTGTTGTTGTTAGCTTTCTGTAACCATACGATGGAGAGTTGTTTGTTTTTTATGATTATTCTAAATATATCTATTGAGTGTGTGTCTCGTCAAGTCTCTTTCATTTTTTTTTTTATTATATAAAGATATTTCTATTTTTCCCTAATTGATCTCATCATCATGTTTGTGAAATAGTCATTGTCTCTCCTAACTAACATTAACAGCCCGTCTAAAAGTTATTGTTCCGTAAAAAATGGAGGACATAAAAGTAATTAACCGAACAATTAAATTTTAATGGACTAATGGAGGGCACAAAAGTAATGGACTAAAGTAATTAAATTTAAAATTTTTAAAAATTAATTAATAATAATTAAAATGAAATAAGTGGACTAGAGGGTGCCACGTAGCCCACTTAAAATTTTTTTAATGTTCTCTCCAATCTCCATCTCTTCTGCTCCACGGCCGCTTCTCTTTAATCCTTCCATCAAAACTTTCGACGCTCTCTCATCAAAACTTCTGAGTTATTTCTGTGTATCTACAAAGCTTGCATTTCTCTATCAGCCAACTGGCCAACTCAATATGCCCACATGCACCAAAACCTGTCTATAAATATAATTCTAGCACTCCATCATGAGGTGGTGTCATTTTTCATGTGCCCTTTTTTATGCTTTAGAAATAAAATTAAGGTTTGAAAATTATGGTTTTAAGTGATTAATAAAGTCATTGACTTGGTAATTATTAATATGGGTTCTTGAAGAAGTCTTCTTCCCCTTCATTTTTGGAAAACTTTATGATATGTGAATATTTATGTATTTGATGGTGAGAGTGGTATAATGTGAAGAGTGATCCTTTTCAATTCTCAATTAGAGATGGGCACACAAAGTCCAAAGTTATTATTTAAAAAAAGATAAATTAATTTTTGGTTGCTTGTTTAATGCTTGATTGGTTCTCAATTAGTACAATCTATGAGATCACCATATACGAGTATTAACATGTTGGGTGTCTTTTTGATTAAAAAATAAATCATAATCAATGTCTAAATTGCCTTTACATCTCTTGGAAATAATACCCATTTTAATATCTTACTATCATACCAATAAACAACTTATTCACATACTCAATGTCTATCCTAGTTAATTATCAACTGTACATCATTCATGCTCATTCTTGCATAAAAAAAATAAAAATTAAATTAAATTAAACTATCAAAACTGTCGGGCTGGCATGATGAAAAACTTTTAGGCCAAAACCATCGAGTTAAAAACAATGAAAAAACATAATGAAGGCATGATGAAAAACCATTGGACCGGCATGAGGAAAAAACATGATGAATGCATGATGAAAAATCATCGGGTCAAAAACCATCGGGCCGGCATGATGAAAAAACATGATGAATGCACGATGAAAAACCATCGGACCAAAAACTATCAGGCCGGCATGATGAAAATACATGATGAATGCATTATGAAAAAACCATCGGACCAAAAACCACCGGGTCGGCATGATGAAAAAACATGATGAAGGCATGATGAAAAACCATCGGGCCACCATGATGAAAAAAAAATTATAAAAATTGGTTCTTCATTTTTTTGATGGAGGATTAACAAATGTGAAATGTCTACAACTGATTGAAAACCCAGAAAGATGTGCATTGACTAAAAAAAAAAGTTTAACACTAATCCTGGAATTTTTGAAGAGATAACTTTGTGAGATGGATCTTCTTTTATTTGCAAGAGATAACTTGAGATTTTCTTGGTTTAGGTTGGGTAAGAGATTTATGGAGAAGAGAAGAGATGAAAAATAACAAAATGTGAAGAAGAGAAGAGAGGAGGAGGGGAAGAGAAGAACCGGGTGAAAAAGAAAGTGAAGAAGATGAAGAAGAATACAGTAAAATAGAGTCAAATGTAAATGAGATTTTCTTGGCTTAGGTTGGGTAAGAGATTTATGGAGAAGAAAAGAGAGGAAAAATAACAAAATGTGAAGAAGAGAAGAACCGGGTGAAGAAAGTGAAGAAGAATAAGAAGAAGACAGTGAAATAGTGGGCAATGTAAAAGTAAAGGTAATTTTGTTCAAATAAAGGATTTGGGTAGAAGTTATAAAAGTTAGTAATTGATGGATAATTTTATAATTTGGAAGTTATTTTTTTGACAATTTTGCTAAATTCCCTTTATTATAAACTAAGGGTGAGGAGACCCAAATCAAATCACTTGACTTTATAAAGTGAGGCTAAGCTAGGACCCATTAGAGTAGAATCGAAAATGTTGTGGGGAAACTAACAAAAAAAAAAAAAAGAAACTTAGAAGAGAGTGATTAATAATTAAGATGAGATATTGTATACAAATAAAATTTCAATTATGATATATAATTTAATAAAGCAAGATTTGGGTGAATGAGATTACAAAGAAAGAGTCTTTTTTTTGAAAGAAATTGAATAATAAACAACATGTATGTATGTATATTTGAAGTTTAACATCAGTTAAAGTTAAGGGTCTGTCGAGACCTGATGAGATCAACTACTACAAGTACAGTCCGTAAAATAATTCTCTGATGAGACTGGAACTACTATTATGAATATGAATAAGAAATGTATTAACCACTTAAGATATGAATAAATACACACTAATCACTTAAAGGATGTGCTAATCCACCTGTATTTGATTCTTTGTTTTTGTTCTGATGAAGAACAACAATAATATTTTTTTGAAATTCAGTCCAATTACAAAGAGATTTTTGAAGAATTTTTAAATCGGTAGCATATTCTCTCGCTATATTTAAAAATATGTAGAGAGGGCATGCATGAAGAAATCCTCAATTAAAGACAAGTTTAGGGGTATTATTGATAGGTATAAATACATGAACAATGAAGAAGAGAACCAAATCAAATCAAGACATCAAATATTGAAAATAGACCCCATCGAGAAATGGGCAATGTCCAGGTGGGTACTTGGTGACCCAGTAATGGATTGGAGCTATCCATGTGGACCCCCAAAATTTGACAGGGCATATTAGTGTTATGGATAATGGTCCTTTCACGGTTCCTGTAGTGTTGCTTTCAGCGAGCGACACTATATCGTGTGATCTTAAAATACAACTTAACAACTTGATAGGAGATTGCGGATTGAAAATTAATTAGTAACATGATTTTTAATGTGAACGCCGTGACTCTACCCCTACCTTGTAAGGCGGTATTGTCCGTTTTAACTATCGACCTCACGGTTTATCTGTAAAAAATATATATAAGGGAGATATTGAGATCATACTTATAAGATATATAACTCATCATTGCCTTAATGATGTGGGCATATCGGCCGTCACTAACGTGAAGAGTACTAGTAATCAAATAGGTCTTAGGCGATATCATGCAGTGGACCATAAACTTAGGATTCAACCCATTTCTATAATTCTATCTGATACGAGAAATTGCAGAAATACTAATAATCCCGACTAGTTTGTTGGCCATTAACAACTGGTCAGAATCCACCTGAGATACTAAATTATAAAGAAAGCACAAGCAGTGTCTGCTACAAAGACTGGGAGAAACATGAAGGGATAATGTAAAAAAAAAAAAAAAATTGGTAGTAGAGATCAAGGTGACCCTAGAGACTAGGATAGAGGCGTCATAAAATTGAATGCAATCTTGGCTGCCTGCGGGATGCCTCTGAAGTGTGAAGAAAGATTGCTGCACCATGAAATGAATCATGCCTTGTTTGCTTTTAAATATTTCTCCTTTTTTTATAACTTTTAATTTTCTAGCTAAGTGGTATAAGTATTACAACCTGTGCAGGGCCTTTTGTTCCTCCCACTCCTCATCTATTTCCCCGATTCCAATCTATTATCTGTGTAGTTTCTTTCATATTATTTGTTTAGATGCATGTTGAGATATGGTGTATTATGAAAACTTACTATTTCAACATCTTCTTGATAATTTTCATGTGTATGTTGGTCCACCTCATGTGGAATAAAGCATGAGATGCTCATCTCATGTGAAATAAAGAGTGAAGCACATGAACTCTAGTTGTAAATGCTTCTTTCATGGTGGATCAACATAATTGTGTTTGATTCTTTCTACAAATCCTCACCTATAAATAGGTGAGCTCTTAGATCAATCAATCAAGCAAAAACACAACAATTGAGAGAGTGTGTGTGTTGAGAGATCCTCAGAGAAAAATAGAGAGAGTTTTCTGAGAGAGAAATTGTGAGCCAATTTGTGAGGTTCTATCCACAAATTGAAATTACATTGTTATTGTAATTTGTGAGAGATCCACCCAAGGGTGAAGTTTGTAATCCCATTATTATTATAGTGGAGTTTTTTAAGCGGCCTACGGGTCCCGTGGTTTTTACCTTCATTTTCTGGAGGGTTTTCCACGCTAAAATTGTTGGAGTTATTTTTACTCTATTTGGTTTGGGAAATTATCCTGGGGCCGTAAAATTTATTATTTTACAAACACATTTTTTCCCAACAAAGTGGTATCAGAGACTGTATCAGATTCTCTAGAAAATTCTTAGTATGCTCTGTGGTTGCAGTATTATCTGATCTTCCACATCAGAAAAGAATTATTCTTGAGTTTACTGATTTTTGTTATTGCTGGAAGTGTGGTGGTGCGGAAAGTGCATGTCTAGGAAAGATTCTGGCTAGGAAAGATTTGGTATTTAAGTGTGTCCGTTGTGACCCACCTCTCTTTCCTGGGAACTTACCTGGTGTACTGTTCACGACCACGTGCACTATTCAAGCATACGAAGTACTATTCACGAAGTACTATTCATCGCTGAAAAATATCAAACTCGGCGAAACTTGTTGACTAACGATCTAAATGGAGGAGAGCACAGGCAACATGATCAAGTTAACTGCATTTAATTATGCAGTATGGAAGCCAAAGATGGAGGATCTTTTATACATTAAAGATCTGTGGAAGCCAATTGTAATGCCGAAGGAGGAAGCAGTGACTACAGCTTCGACGGATGCCAAGACATCCAGCACTTCGACGTCCACATCAGACGTTGAGTGGACTGTGCTAAACCGAAAATGTGCTGCTCAAATCAGACAATGGATCGACAGAAGCATTTTCCAAAACTTTGCTAATGACCACGATGCTTACGTTCTTTGGCAAAAGTTAGAGAAAATGTATGCAAGGACAACCGCACAGAATAAAGCTAATCTGATGCGACGATTAGTCAACTTGAAGTATAAAGATGGAAACAGCGTGTCAGAACACATGAGCGAGTTCCAAGGCATCGTAGATCAACTCAACTCCATGAAAATGACTGTAGATGACGAGTTGCAAGCATTGTTGATGCTGAGTTCTCTACCAAAAAGCTAGGACACTCTGGTTGTGTCAGTTAGTAACTCTGCTCCTGACGGCAAACTTACTATGGATATGGTAAAAGACAGAATGCTCAACGAAGAGTCTCGACGAAAAGACGAAGGGCATACCCCTGAAAATGAAGCACTTGTTACGGAGAAACAAGGCAAGCAAGAATGGAGGGGAATGAGTAAAAATCCTCATAACCAAAGTCAGCAAAGAGGACGGTCAAAGTCCCGATCAAGGCATGACAAGAAGTGTCACCACTGTGGTAAGCTCGGACATTTCATTCGAGAATGTCGAAAGTTAAAGGCGGAGCGAACCAGAAATCAGGATGCACAAACCCGAACAAATGACACCGCAACAGTCACCGAAGAAGTTGTCGTTGTTCAAGCTGAGGATTATATCAATCTTGCAAGTCAAGATTCTACATGGGTAGTTGACTCAGGTGCATCATACCATGTCACTTCACGACTGGAGTTATTCTCAACCTACACTCATGGTGATTTCGGACGAGTGAGGATGGGAAATGATGATGTCTCCAAAATTATCGGCATCGGAAATATCCATTTAGAAACTAACCTTGGATGCAGGCTAGTTTTGAAAGATGTGAGGCATGTTCCTGATATCCGCCTCAATCTAATCTCCACCGGAATACTTGATGACGATGGTTACAGCAATTATTTTGGTGAAGGAAAATGGAAGCTTACCAAAGGCAATTTGGTAATAGCAAAAGGCAAGAAAGATACATCCCTCTACCACACAGAAGCCAAGCTATGTAGAGGAGAAGTAAACACCACCAGGAAAGAAGTTCCCACCGAGCTATGGCATAAGCGGCTCGGCCACATGAGTGAAAAAGGTCTCAGTATTCTTTCCAAGAAGGCGCTTTTGCCAGGGATGAAAGGTACATCATTGCCTACTTGTGTTGATTGTATTATGGGAAAACAACATAGAGTTGCATTTTGTAGTTCACCACCATCTAGAAAGGCGAATATTCTAGATTTAATACACACAGATGTCTGTTCAATGAGTTGTAAGTCACTAGGAGGTGCTACTTATTTTGTGACTTTCATTGATGATCATTCTAGAAAAGTGTGGGCTTTTGCTTTGAAAACTAAAGATCAAGTGCAGGAAGTTTTCAAGCAGTTTCATGTAAAAGTTGAGCGAGAAACTGGCAGACATTTGAAGTGTGTAAGTGCAGACAATGGCGGTGAGTACCGCGGACCATTCGAGGAGTACTGCAGAAGTTTCGGCATCAGGCTGGAAAAATCAGTACCAAAGACACCTCAACATAACGGTGTTGCAGAGAGGATGAACAGAACCATTTGTGAAAGGGTCAGATGTATGCTCTCAAATGCAAAACTGCCAAACTCTTTTTGGGGGGAGGCAATGAGAACCGCAGTCGACTTAATCAACCTTTCTCCATCAGTTCCGTTGAACTATGACGTACCAGAAAGAGTTTGGACGGGGAAAGACGTTTCTTACAAACACTTGAAAGTATTTGGGTGCAGAGCATTTGTCCACATCCCAAAAGACGAGAGGTCCAAGCTGGATGGAAAAGCAAAACAGTGTATCTTTGTGGGACATGCCCATGAAGAATTCGGCTACAGACTTTGGGATCCTGTTAACAAAAGGATCATCAGAAGTAGAGACGTGATGTTTCTTGAAGATCAGACGATCGAGGATTTCGAGAAACCCGAGAAGCCACAGTCAGATGAAATTCCAGTTAATCTGGAACCAGTCTCTCCACCAACAAATTCTGATGAAGGGGGAGCAACACCAGATACTGATAATGTTCATCCACCAGCTCGCAGTCCAGAACCAGAACAAGTCCAGCCATAAGTACAGTTAAGGAGGTCCACTAGAGAGCGACAACCAAGTCGTAAATATTCTCCTAATGAGTATGTGATGCTCACTGACGGGGGAGAACCAGAGAGCTATGATGAAGCTATTACTGACCAGCACAAGACGGAGTGGTTAAAAGCCATGAAGGAAGAAATGAAATCCCTACATGAGAACCACACATTTGACTTGGTGAAATTACCACAGGGAAGGAAAGCTCTCAAGAACAAATGGGTGTACAAAATCAAAAGTGAAGAAGGCAACTCACAACCACGTTACAAAGCAAGACTGGTTGTGAAAGGATTCGGGCAGAAGAAGGGTGTTGATTTTGAAGAAATATTCTCACCAGTGGTAAAAATGTCTTCAATCCGAGTTGTTCTTGGCTTGGCAGCTAGTCTCAATCTGGAGGTTGAACAACTTGACGTAAAAACCGCATTCTTACATGGTGCTTGCTAATCCCAAGTGCAGGAGTCGCGTAGCAGTATAACTCGGAGTAACGAGTGTCGTACCACGAAGAGCAGTAAGAAAGATCGCAAAATTTACAATTGATAAAACAATTCAATTGTGTTTAATTGATAGTAAAACTTATGAATGAGAAATACTAAGGCTTCGGGGTTCCACCTTTAATTATTTATGCAATATTATTGATTCAATTATATTCTTAAAACTTACATAAGAATAGACATAGAAAAGATGAATTCGGTTGATGGTGTTTACACATAAGCACAACTAATTTCTTATAGGAAAAATCTCAAGCATAGCCTGTACCTACAGCAACAATCTATCAAGAAATAATTCCATCGAAATTCTAAATAATCTATTGGCTCACCAAAATTATAAAAGCATGGATGTTTTTACTAAACAATAGGAAAAGCATGACTGAACCTATGAATAAGATTATATAACACCCATCAATCATTAAAAGAATCTAAACCAAATATTAAATTTAACAAACCAAAAACCAAATTTATATTGAAATACTTGTCTAAATTGAATCAACAATACACATAAATAATCTTAGGTTTCTCCCCTCACCTTAGTTAGGAGATTAGTTCTCCATGAAAAGAAATACAAAAATAGAATAAAATGAAGGAAGGAAAGGTAGTAGCTTCTCTTCTCCTCTATTCTCTCTCTCCTTTCTCTCTTTCTTTTCGATCTGGATTCCTTATCAATTGAAGGACATGGGGTATTTATAAGAAAATTCTGGGTACTGTTCATCGGGGGGTACTGTTCACGAATACGGCACTGTTCACGACGTCACTGCTTACGAATACGACTGTTGACTGTTGACTGTTGAAGCCGCCATTGTACTGTTGAAGCCGCCATTGTACTGTTCATAATGACTATTCACATGTACGGTACTGTGCACGTACTGTTCACGACGTCACTGCTTACGAATACGATTCACGACGTCACTGCTTACGAATACGTCCATTGACTGTTGAAGCCGCCATTTTACTGTTCATAATGAGTATTCACGTGTACGGTACTGTTCATACTACACTATTCACGTGTACGGTACTGTTCACCTAGGCCACATCATCAGGAAAACATGCTCAAAATACATAAGATTTATAGACAATAAATATCACTTTTGAGTACTCATCACATGGTGATCTTGACGAGGAGATCTACATGGAGCAGCCTGAAGGTTTCCAAGTCAAAGGGAAGGAGAAATCAGTATGCAGACTAAAGAAGAGTTTGTACGGTCTGAAACAGGCACCAAGGCAATGGTACAAAAAGTTTGACTCGTTCATGGAGAAAAATGAGTACAACAGAACGACGGCTGATCACTGCGTCTTCATCAAGAAATTCTCTGATGGTGATTTTATCATTCTTTTGCTTTATGTTGATGATATGTTAATTGTTGGCCAAGATATCGGCAAAATTAACAAGTTGAAGAAAGAGTTGAGCAAGTCCTTTGCAATGAAGGATTTAGGACCCGCTAAGCAGATTCTTGGCATGAGGATTACCCGCAACAGACAAAATCGAAGAATCTGGCTATCTCAAGAAAGGTATGTTGAAAAGGTTCTTGAAAGATTCAACATGAGTAAAGCTAAATCTGTTAGTTCTCCACTTGCAAGTCACTTCAAGCTTAATGCAAGTCAGTGTCCTTCTAGCGAGGAAGAGAAATCAGAAATGAGCAAAGTTCCTTATGCATCGGCGGTTGGCAATCTAATGTACGCTATGGTATGCACCAGACCAGATATTGCTCATGCTGTTGGTGTTGTGAGCCGATTCCTATCTAATCCTGGAAAGGAACATTGGACAGCAGTCAAATGGATACTCAGGTATCTCAGAGGTACTTCCAGTCATTGTTTATGTTTTGGTAATAGTAAACCTGTATTAGAAGGATATACAGATTCAGATATGGCTGGTGACGTGGATACAAGAAAGTCTATATCCGGGTACCTAATAACATTTGCAGGGGGAGCTGTCTCATGGCAATCACGGTTACAAAAATGTATTGCCTTAAGCACCACAGAAGCAGAGTACATCGCAATTACTGAGGGTTGTAAGGAGATGCTGTGGATGGAAAAGTTCCTACAAGAGTTGGATCAGAAACAGGAAAGCTATGTTCTCTATTGCGACAGTTAGAGCGCAATTCACCTCAGTAAGAACCAAACCTTTCACTCAAGGTCCAAGCACATCGACGTAAGGTATCACTGGATTCGTGATGTGTTGGAAAATAAACTGTTACAAGTTGAGAAGGTTCATACCAATGACAACGGCGCAGATATGATGACGAAAAATCTGCCTAGAGAAAAGCTTGCTATATGTAGAGAGATTGCTGGTATGGAGGAACCCTGCTTCACATGAAGTGGAGGGGGAGATTTGTTGGTCCACCTCATGTGGAATAAAGCATGAGATGCTCATCTCATGTGAAATAAAGAGTGAAGCACATGAACTCTAGTTGTAAATGCTTCTTTCATGGTGGATCAACATAATTGTGTTTGATTCTTTCTACAAATCCTCACCTATAAATAGGTGAGCTCTTAGATCAATCAATCAAGCAAAAACACAACAATTGAGAGAGTGTGTGTGTTGAGAGATCCTCAGAGAAAAATAGAGAGAGTTTTCTGAGAGAGAAGTTGTGAGCCAATTTGTGAGGTTCTATCCACAAATTGAAATTACATTGTTATTGTAATTTGTGAGAGATCCACCCAAGGGTGAAGTTTGTAATCCCATTATTATTATAGTGGAGTTTTTTAAGCGGCCTACGGGTCCCGTGGTTTTTACCTTCATTTTCTGGAGGGTTTTCCACGCTAAAATTGTTGGAGTTATTTTTACTCTATTTGGTTTGGGAAATTATCCTGGGGCCGTAAAATTTATTATTTTACAAACACATTTTTTCCCAACAGTGTATATATATGTTTTGATGAATGGTATTTATTAACATAGTTAAAAATTGTTAAATTTCTGCTGTTTTTGTATCGTGAACCAGTTTGGTTCTGTGACTTTTTCAGGTTTTTGCTGACCATATTTGCACAGAATTGTCAGATTGCAAGGGAGGAACTTGAAGGAGAGAGAGAGACTTTTGTTACTTTTCTTGGCAGAATATAAGTTGGTGTTGAAGGAAGTGAAATGATTTTGCTGTTTCTACTTGCACATAGACAAGAGTTCCAAGATATTAGTAAACTGATCTAAAAGAACTTGTAAGGACTGATCTAAGAGAATATCATTTGTATATAAATCTTCTCTTTGTTTACATGTCAAAAACAATCTCAAACCCATTGAAAGCATAACAAAATAATCAGTTCCAATGTGTTGTCTTAATACAACCTAGAAATCTTTCTATCCAAGAACAAAGAGATAAATTTTTAAGGTTTTGACCAGTGATCCATCTCAAATCATATATCAAAGCTTGGAGAAAACCAATATGGGAATTCTAGACATATGCTCTGTCTGAACAGTAAAGCAAGACTTAGATTCTCTGAGGATACAAAAAATAAAAAATAATTGTAGAGACTCAAGTGGAAAATCATTTAGTAGAAAGGGATCAAATGCTCAAATGGGGCAGTGTCAAACCAGAGAATAGCAGATAGTAATTGAATTTTTGAAACAAAGATCAATGAGTTGCTAAGCAAACCTTGAGGATCACTTGCTCAATATGTGGAGTCCCCCGGATGAGAATATGAAGCCACAACCGGTCCTGCTCTTTACAAGCATCTGGAACTCCAAATCATCTTTATATGTCCTGGAATAGTTGAATATATTGTCAAGAGTCATTCATCTCCTTCTTCTTCTTCGATTTGAAAGTTTCAGCCAAGCAAGGTGTGTGGCACTTGTAAGTTTTAACTTACAAGGTTAACCGTTAACATCGGGGCTAATTTTCGCATCTAGTAAACTGTAAACAAGATGCTGCAAATAAACAGACTAACCTCGCTCGCTCCATAGAACTTGAAGAATAAGCAGCTCCTATTGTTTGACTTCTCCAGTGCATCAACATTGTCCCCATTAAATACCCAGGTAAAATGGAAAAAAATAACAAGTAGAAAGGAAAAATAGAACAAAAAGAGATTTGGTTATTCAACTAAAATGCTAGAGAAATGTTTCTGAAATAGATCTACTGCTACTGCATGAGTAGATGGAAAGTTTTATGAAAAAAAAAAGGAACAGCATTGTATTAGCCAAAACAATAAATATACAAGAATGAATAATTGTTACAGTTAGAGATCTTGATAAGATTGTAAAAGTTAGGATAATGTTACAGAACAAAACTTCGGAGTTGGCAGACTCACAGAATGAATACACCGCACTTAAAATTGGAAGTTTCAATTCCAGGAAATTATTTGAAAATTAAGTCACCAATAATCTCTGCAGGAACACAAACCATTAGTGAACCGATGAAACCTATTGATATCTCTTACAATAATCTCCCTCTTGAAAATCTCTGAAGCTAACTTCATGACTGTATGACAATCACCACAAGTCCTCAGGTTCTTCTTGATCCTAATTGGTGCTCCGGCAGGAAGGGTCAGAAGCCCGAATGCAAGGGCTAGTTTCTCACTGTGATGCCACAAGTTTTGCTCCTTGTAGTCTTCTACACAATTCATTGCAAATTCCGTCTCAGCCATATACCCTTTCTTCTTCACTAAGTCTTTCAACGTACTCAACGTCTTGTAAATCTCTTGTGTCCTAGAATGCGATTTATCATGCACTGTAAACACAAATGTCTCATTCTTAACATCAATCCAGCTGCATCCAGGGTCCTTCCTTACTCAAATCACCCCCATAAATCTTCTAATTTCATCAGCTTCCCATAACCTTCCGTTACATGAATACATATTAGAAAGGAGCAGATAATTTCCTGGATTGTCTGGTTCCAACTCAAAAAGCCTCTCTGCGACTTCTTTACCCATTTCAAGATTGCCATGATTCGTGCAAGCCCCAAGTAGAGCCCTCCAAACTGTTGAATCTGGTTTGATTGGCATCGTCTCTATAAACTTCTTGGCATCATCTAATCGACCAGCGCGGCCAAGTAAGTCAACCGTGCAAGCATAGTGCTCATGCCCAGGGCTAATACCATGAACCTTAATCATGGAATTGAAGTAAGCATATCCTTCTTCAACATTCCCACTATGGCTACAAGCTGACAAAACACAAACAAAAGTAATATAATCAGGTTTTATCCCCTTTCCTAGCATTTCCTCAAACAATTCAATCACTTGGTTTGCACATCCATGTTGCTGGTAAGCTGAGATCATTGTTGTCCAACAAACCACATTGTGATTTTCAATCTCTTCAAACACCCTAGAAGCATCAACCAAGCTTCCACATTTTGCATACATATTAATCAATGAACTTGCAACACGTGCATTCTTCACAAATCCAGTTTTAATTATTTGATTATGGATCAACATTCCCTGATTTAACACCGCTAGACTGGCAGAAGCGTGAAGAACAATAGAGTAGGACACTTCATTAGCCGATATACCTTCCTTCATCATCAAGCAAAAGTAATCACAAGCTTCTTCAAACTTGTTACTATGAACAGAACTCGTTACCATAACATTCCATGCAACAACACCGAAACAACATAGCAGCATCACGAAACAACCCACATTTAAAATACATGTCCATCAATGAGTTCCGCACATAAGGCAATGTCACCATACTAAGCTTAACAATCAGTCCGTGAACTTGTCTCCCAAATTCTGACCTCCCCACATTAGCACATGCACTTAGAACACTCGAAAAACTCACTTGATCAGGACTGACAAACTCCTCCCCAATAGCCCCAAGAAAAAACTCAATTACCATATCATACATTTGGTTCTGTAAACACCCCATAATCATGGAATTCCAAGAAACAAGGTTCGTCTCAGGCATTTCATCAAACACGCTTCTTGCCATCACCATATCACCACATTTTGCATACATATCAACCAATGCACTATTAACAAACAAATTATCATCAACCCCGTGTTTGTAAACCAAACATTGTATCTGTTCACCGTGAAATATTATCAACGTGTTGGCGCAAGCAGTTAACACGGAAGAGAACGTGAATGCATTTGGGTGTATACCAGTAGACCTCATTTGGTCAAAAGAAGTTAATGCCTCAAAGTGTTTGATGAAATGCCACAGCTGGGTGATAAGTGAAGTCCAAGTGATGACATGTTTCGAGGCATCGGGGGCGGTTACAAAGAGCAGTTTGGATAGGTTGATGCAGCCGCATTTGGCATACAAGTTGAGGAGGTTGTTGAGGAGGAAAAAGGCTGGGGAGGTAGTTGTTTGTGAGGAGTTGGGTGTGTATTTGGGTGGCATGCTTGATGTTTTTGTATTTGGTAATGGTGTTTAGGAGGTTGTTGAGGTGGGTTGGTTTGTGGTGGTTTTGTTTTCTGTGATATAACTTGAAAAGCGGTTGATGTTTTGAGTGGAGTTGTTTGGACATTTTGGTGGGAAGTGAACTCTCATAATATTTTACCAGATTGTAGGCAAAGTTTCAATACAATGGCTGCTGCCTTTTACATGAATTCTTGTGGGTTTTGTTTTAAGTTGTGAGGAGTTTGAACATAAATTTGCTTTAAAACAGCAACCTTTCAAGTTCCTGCAATGAGTAAAAGAAAAGGCCAATTAAATTCATCGAAAAGGAAAATGAAAAGTAACAGAATACTTCTAACATATGTTTCACAGCCATAAACCCACCAGGTGTAGCTTACTTAAAGAGACATGAAACTTATACACGGACCAACACAATTGACTATGCAATTTTTTAATTTCTTGTGATATATAGGAGATAAGCAGCTTTACAATTCAGCTTTACAATTTTTCCCTATGCCGATACCATCAGGACAATTTTACATGCATATCCTAAAGGAATTGCCCAAGCACTTTTTATATACCAGAAGGACAATCATGCAGTGTAATAGCATAGAAATTGAACTGACACAACTCAGTAAAACCGAGATCAATTATGAGTAAGATTAAACACAGGTAGTAATTAAAAGATTATTAGTCTAAAAACAGAGTTGTCAGCAAAACTCACATCATCTGACTCCTTTTTCTCCTCCACTTTCTCCTCTTTCTTTGACTTAGCAGCTGGAGCAGCAGGGGCACCGCCAGCACCAACAGGTGCAACCATTGCAACTGTACCACCACCACCAAAAGGCACTGAGGCCAATTTCTCCCGCCCAGATGCAATAAGCTCTGTTATATTCTTATCACTGATTTCCGATAGGAGAAGACCAATCCTATCATTTTCACATTCAGCTCCAACTACACACAAATGGAGAATTCATTCCTCATTAAAAATTGGACATTACACTCCTTTATAAAAGAAAGAAAAATCTCAAAGAACATAACAGCAGCCCACTATCAATATTCAATATTTTCTGATATAATAATAATAAGAAGAAATCATTGATGATAATAAGAAAAAAGAGTTCTCAGTTCTCTAAATATACAGAAGCATAGTAATTCACAGTCCGCAAAAATCCTTATAAATTGCAGCTTCTGACAAAGTCATAAGTTATCAAACAGAATAAAAAGACTTGCTTTTCCTCCCAAAACAGCCAACAAATACGCTGCAACCACCTTCATATTTTTTTTTTTTTTGCCTTTTCAACTGTTCATATACAATCAAATTTCAAGTTTTAATACGTTATCAAAGAGAATAAAAAAATAAAAATAAGAGAGGAGACACAATAGATAGAAAGAAAGAGTACCAGGGAGGGGGGCTCTTGATCTGCAGCTGTTAGAGAAGAGTACGCCTTCAGTGTAAACAAAGACGGAAGTTGCAGCAAATGAAGAGATTTAGAGAGAGAGCTAGCTAGGGTTTTAGTTAGACTCGGAGTTTCAAAACGCTCTCATTTGCCACTGTTTTAGTTGGGTTTTTGTTTTAGCTAGCGAGGTATCACGATCTTTCTAGAACCTTCCGAAACAACTCGGAAGAATGGAGGACCTTGTAGAGAAACCTGGAAGGATGGAGAAACTCCTAGAGAAGTCTAGCTCTTGGGACATTCTAGAATGTTGTGGAGACTTGTAGGATGTTCAAGACTTAGAATTCTCTAGAATATGTACATTGTAGGAATTTCTTGTACATTGTAGAATTATCTAGAACATTGTAGGTAGGTAGGGACCTAGAATGTTCTTTGGTGCCTATAATAGATGGCACCCCTCATTTGTACAAAAAATCCAAGAAATCAAAGAATTCAAGAGTTCTAGCATTCAAGCATTCTAAACACTTGTGCTCTCTTCTCTTCTCTCTTCCTACAAGCTTTCTTAACTTTACTAGCAAGTTACTTGCCTAGCTCGTGGGGATCAAGGCTGACTTAACCTCTTCGACGAGAGGAAGTGTGTTAAGTGCCGCACGGTTGATTTAGAAAATACTAAGGCCGTGACAGAGGGCTCGCACCTCACCACAAGTAGACCCATTCGCAAGAAAGGAATAAGTAACCGAGCGAGCGAACACACATCATGAGCCTGCTAATCCATCGATGAGAGAAACCAAGGCGAGTCATCATTCCCTCCAGACATCTCATTCTACATGGTCATAGAACTTGGACAAATACAACTTAGCCGCCAAAAACACATTCCTCCCTTTCCCCTTCCTTGAAGTTTCAAGGCACGCAGACACTCAAAATTTATGATCGCATTATTAACCATATAATTTTGATTATCACGTCAATTAATATGAAATTAAAATGTGTGGAATAAAAAAAATTTAGATGATTAATTATTGAAATATTACAACTAAAAATATATAACACTAAATATCTCTTATATTCATTGATCACTTATATATATGTATAAGTATAAGGTTATTGAATCTCAATACAAATTATGTATTATTATAAAAATTTTATAGTTTAATATTTTAAAATTAAAATTATTTTGATAGTTTGTCAATAAATTGTAAATATATAAATAAATAGTAAAAGTGATGCAGAAGCGAAATTTTTTCATTGTATTGAGCCTTATATGACTCAGCAACCTTCAATATAACAAATTAAGAAAAAGAAAATAAATTTAAGAATAGAACACAAACTGGTTTGTTCCGGTTGACATAGTGGTAGTAAATCGTTCTAAAATTGATAAATACAAAATAAATAATAAAGGTTATTTTGAATTTAATATTTTAATTACTGAATTACTTGAATGAATTAACAATCCTATTCTATTTTATTCTTATTAACAAAATAATTATTGTATCATTCTTTTATACATTATGTTGTAGTTGCTATTTAAAATGATGGTATTATGCTCTAAGTCGATTCTTATTTAATATATGAAAAACTTAATGATAATTTCTATCATATTTTACTTTTTTTAATGTTTAATTTAATAATTTAGTATTTGTTAATGGTGTTAAAAGCTAATAAATCATAATAATGAATCTTCCTTAAAAAATATGTTACTGAAAAAGGAATACAAATTTTATTTTCAAATTGATGGGATAGCAGTAAATAATATCTTTCTGCACAAGAAGTGATTTAGGAAAGAATAATAAACTGATCATTGATGCAAATCATCAAACACCTTGAAGCCCCATTATTTTATCCTTTTTTTCTCGCTATCCCTCTCTTTGTTTTTTCTGCCCTCCAAACCAAAATCTCATTAAACCAACAACACCCAATACAAATCCAAGTGACTTGTATAAACTGATCATCGATGCAAATTTTAACAAAAACCCTCTCTCTGTTTTTTCCCGATTCCAGATCCAAATGACTGCATTTTTTTGCTCTCTTGTTGTGTACTTTGTTTTTTTTTTTTGACAAATGGCTGTCATTGATGTTTCTTTTGCTGAAAAAGTTATCGAGTACTTACAGCCATTTAATGAATAAGTAACTAGTCTTAGGGTGCATTTAGTGGCGGAATTAGATTGAACTATTTTTATGGAATTAGATTGGATTGGATTGAACTGGACTAATTAGTACTGTGATATATTTAGTGTAGTATGGATAGGATTAAAAATAGTAGTGCTCCTTGTTTGGTGTAGAATGGAATTGGATAAAATCATATTTGATTAAATTAATTTTATATAAAATAATTTTTTTTAAATATTATATAATTGAATTAATTATTTAAAATAAATCTAAATAAAATATAAATATTTTAAAAATTAAATATTTTAAAATTAATTATAAATAAAATATATTATAATAATTAATTTAATATAAAAATATTTTTTTATTAATATTAAAAATAACTATTTAAATTTAATATTAAAAAAAAAAAAAAGAATGGGACAATTTGTCCTATGCTTCCAGGCGGGACTGATTTCTCCAATCCCGCCTAGGCAGGTTAATTTTGTGTATGAGATTGATTTCTCCAATTCCATACACAAATCAAACAAAAGATTGGATTTAAATAAATCCAATATTTTGCCAAACCCAACAAACAAACGAAGCCGAAGTGGTTTTGCTGAAAAATCTGACAGGAGCTTATTGATCTGTAAATTTATTGAGTTGGATACAAAAAAAAAAATAACAAGGCTATTACTTGAGGAGCCCATTGAAGGATTATTGACTACGAGCCCATTGAAGGATTATTGACAAATTACTAAAGGTTGTATAAAGTATAAAGATTTCTTTTTAAAAAGTAAAATATGTTTAAATAAAGTATAATATTGATTAAAAAAAACATAAATAAAAAGTATAATCTTTAGTTATGCTTTGTGCTTGCGACAACATGGAGTAACTTTATTATAAATTTATTTTTTAAAATATTTTCTTCCACCAAATAAATAATTTATAAAACTTTTTATTTAAGTTGGTTATACACATTTATTTCATCTCGATAATTCAGATTTAAATTTCTTACATAATAACATACAAATATGGAGAAGCACTTTTCTTATAAATTGATTCAAACTCAGTTATTAAGTCTTTTCATAATATAACGTTAGTAGCTATTACGACCGTATCTTAAAATGGTTAATGTAGATATATTCTGATAAAATTTTAATTTATAATATATGATTATATATATATATATATATATATTTTTTTTTGATATACCATCTGTAATGATGGTAATTCGAATCTCAATTTTTATCAAAATGAATAAATATTTTTATCACTGAACTATATTGAATGGTGCTGACCGTATATCGATATTAGCCTAAAGAAAAAAAAAACGAAAAACTTTTGTTATTTAATTTAAATATATTCTTCATAGATTTTATAATGAGTTAATTACACTCAACTCCCTGAGGTTTGGCTAATTACACTCGGAATTAAAGTTTGTATTAATTGACACTAACCTTCCCTTACGTTAACGTTGACCGTCAAAATAACCGTTGATTTTTTTAAAATTTTTTAAATGACCAAAATACTCCTGTCAATTTATATTATCAATTTTTTTACTATTTATTAAAAAAAAAATTTAATGGTGAGATCCAGATTGGATCTCCAACAAGAAAAAAAAAAAAAATTTTGAATGTGTTCATCTAACCCTTCTGGGTTCGAAGATCGAACCCAGATCTGGGTTCCACGAACCCTTCTAGGTTCGAGACTCTTCGAACCCTCTACCCTTCTGGGTTCGAGATTCATCTAACCCTTCTGGGTTCGATGAACACATTCAAATTTTTTTTTTTTTTTGTTTCTTGGTGGAGATCCAGATTGGACCAATCTCCACCGTCCATCATTGTTGATGAACGGTGGAGATCCAATCTGGATCTCACCATTAATTTTTTTTAATAAATAGTAAAAAAGTTGATAATATAAATTAACAGGGGTATTTTAGTCATTTAAAAAATTTTAAAAAAGTCAACGGTTATTTTGAGGGTCAATATTAACGTGAGGGGAGGTTAGTGTTTATTAATGCAAACTTTGATTTCGAGTGTAATTAACCAACCTTCAGGGAGTTTGAGTGTAATTAACTCTTTTTTAATTAATTTAACAAATTGCGCTACATGAGTGGGAGAGGGGGCGGTTTACGTTTCAAACTTTTATATTTAGACTGACGGTTACATCACATGCACAGCGTGTGCATGCATATACGTGTAAAAAATCTATTGGCCCACAGATCGGAAGCCTCCGTCTGCGCCGCTGTTCCCTTTGTGTTGTGGCAACCTACCAGCCGTCAGATTCTGCACCCTAGATCGGGCGTGATTTCTGTCTGCAATTTCTCCACGCGCCCTTCTAACCGTGGAAAACACACAACTTTCATTTTATTTATTTTTTTAATATTTTATCTGATAGGAATTTGAGCGAGAGTTATTCTAAATTTCTAACAGGACCAACATCCAACCACTGCAAAATAGAAACG
Source organism: Xanthoceras sorbifolium (assembly GCA_003430845.1). Classification (NCBI taxonomy): domain Eukaryota; kingdom Viridiplantae; phylum Streptophyta; class Magnoliopsida; order Sapindales; family Sapindaceae; genus Xanthoceras; species Xanthoceras sorbifolium. The sequence continues at coordinate 7,188,216 of CM010619.1, read as the reverse complement.
CGGCTCGAGTAACAACTTTCACTACAGCAAGACACCCAAAACACGGTCCATTAAATTAATAGATTTACTCGATAAAATTTATTTAATTTTATAATTTATAGATCATATTAATTATATAATAAAATACAATTTAATCAATCCAATTACTTTATAAAATGATAAAATAATTTAAATATTTATAAATTTAATTACATAATTCAATATTTTAATTATTAAAATAATTATTTATCTCAATTTATTTATAAATTACACATTTATAATTATACTTTATATTTAATAGTATTAAACTAAATAGTAAATTTTAAAACAGTTTAATCATAACACGATATGTTTACTCAACAAGTTTAACCTATTAATAATTCTAGCTGATAAGGTCAAATCCAGACCTGTCGATTTCTAGTTATATTTATGTCACGTTTAAGTCGAAAATTTCCACCTCTATTGAAAAAAAAAAAATACTGAGAAAGAATGGGCGAGGAAGATAAGATGAGAAAGAATGGGCGAGGAAGATAAGATAAAGAAAATATAAAATGAAAGTGGGGCCAAATCCAATTGGAAAGCAAAATCAGCACATGGGAAAGTTGCACGTGGCACGTTCTAATCGAATAGAGTGAGCTGTATCATATTCTCACACTCATCTGAAATCAAATTTTCATTTATCAAATTCAAAATTCGATTTTTTTTTAAGTTACTATTATAAAATTAATAACGATTAAAATTTATTAAAATTAATTATTAATATATAGTTTAAATATGTACTTCTATAATAAAAGATATTTATTTTCATAATAAAAATAAAAAATTACTTATAAATCTAAACTCTTTTTTTTTAAAGAGGTATAATTACAAGATTAATAATTATTGGAATCTGTTGAGACTAATCACTAAATGTGTAGTCCGAATATCTACTCTTATAATAAGATATATTTATCTCCCATAATAAGAGGAGAAAACTATTCATATATACTGATAAATGTGCATGGTAGAATTAAATATTCACTATTAAGGTAAGAAAAATATACTAACCACTTAAATTATAAGTAGATGTGTATAAATTTCCACTCTTATTATTATTAATTTTTTAAAATTATATGATTATAATTTATTTTCTTCTTAATTTAAAATTATTATATTTAATTAATTATTTTTAAAGAGTAATCTTACATTACATGACTAACAAACGAAAGTGGAACCGCGTAGAAAGTGCGTGTTGGGGTGTCTGATATGAGAAGTGGACACGTGGATTCTTGGTAATGAAGGTTGTTGGACTGTCCGTCTATATAACCAAACAACTCCGCACACCAGTTTCACACTCGCACATCAATATCATTACCACAAGCAGTTACTTCAACTCTTCGAAGTCACTTTTTATTTTTATTTTATTATTTTGAAGGTTTGGTTGTCTGAGAAAAATAAGAAGAAGAAGAAGCAAAAATGGCAGATGAGGGAACAGCTACTTGCGTAGACATCCTCTTGGCTATCATCTTGCCACCTCTCGGTGTCTTCCTCAAATTCGCTTGCGGGGTATGAAACACTACTATTCTTCTCTCTGTTACGTGCATATACGTTCGTATTTTATTTTATTTTTTGAAAGATCGGATACACATCATGCATGTAAGATGGATCGTTATGTTATAATCTGATGGTTTTTTTTTTTTTTTTTTTGTAGGCTGAGTTCTGGATCTGTTTGATCCTGACATTTTTCGGCTACCTTCCTGGAATTATTTATGCTATTTATGCCATCACCAAGAAGTAGTCATCTTCCACAGACTTCTCTGTAAGCGGCCTCTCTTTTCTCTCTCTCTGTCTTTCAAGAAGTGCTTTTGGAAAATAAGCACTTAAATTTCGACTGTTATGTATACACCTACTCATCAATTGGTTCTATTCTATCTCTGATCTCTTTACTGGCGTTGTATTAGTTTTTTTGTCAGTTTCCAAATTTTAGAAGAAAAACTGATGTCATGCGACACCAAATAATCAATATAATAGAAGAAGGCATGATTATCTGGTGATATTAAAATAATATGATATCAAATTTGAGAAGGAAAGCATATCTTATTGGTTATTTTTTTTGTTTACTTGACAGGTGGGGTGATATGAAGAGAGGCCTTGTCTATTGTTATTAGTTTTTTTGTAAACCATTTAATGGACAGTTGTTGTTGTTTTTGATGATTATGTTGTAGTAGTGGGAGAGTTGGGTGATTATTCAAAATGTCTCCCTTGAGTGTGTGTGTCGTCAAGTCTCTTTCATTTTAATTTTATTTTATTAATAATTTGATTCTTGATTTGTAATCGTAATCAGCAGCTCTATTATTTTGATTTGATGTAAAGTTGAAAGTGGGTGGTTGGTTTAATTTAACTTTTGAGTCATTTGTCATGATTATATATAAGTTGATGATCTGTTAATTGTCTTGTTAATAGAAAAAGGAAATTGTGTGGACTTTATATTTTTGTTTTGAATATGGCCACAATGAAAACGTTGGCGTATGTATTAAGCATTTTTACTTAAAATGCAGGCCAAAACAAAATGAGGAAGTTGCTGCGAAACCATGCCCTACAATTACAAACCCTATCCAACTCCCTATCATTTTTGTGTATCTATGAAGTTTGCATTTCTCCATCACCCAACTTATGAATAGACCCACATGCACCCAAACCTACCAATCAAATGTTGGTATTGATCTATTCTCATTGATTAGACGCTTATCAACCATTAACTCGAAAGATCAGTTTGTTACTATGTCCTTTTATATGTATGCTCTGATTTCAACATGTTATCAACGTTTGGTGTTGGAAGGAGGGGTCATGCATAGACTCACTCTTGACTTGGTGCTGTTGACATGGGATATAAGTTCTTCCACACGTTGAGCTGTGGATAAGTTATATAGTTTATAAATATAATCTCATCTATCCCTCATGAGGTGCATTTTGAGAGGTGCATTTTGAGAGTAAAATCGTAATTAAAATCCATTACTAAATAGATAATACCGTCTGACAAAGTAGGAATAGGGTGAAGGTATATATATGGTGAAATTAAGATGTCGACAAATTTATATATTTTTTCTCCTGTCTTATTAACAAGGTTGAAGTAATTTATAGAGATCTTGTAATACTATAGAGATCTTGTAATACGTTAATTATTTTAACGGTTAAAGTATAAGATAAAGAAAAGTAGTATACTAGGTTATATTAATTAATTTGGAGGGATTGCGTATGGACTGAGCTTTTATGACTTTGATAAAAAAGATTAATTAGAGAGATCACCACATTAACCACACATGTATATAATTTATTTATATCTACAATATATTGATCAATTAATTGGAGATATTCATGATCCGACTTTTATGATTCATGTACATATAAAATATAACATATGATCGTGTTTCCAGATCACTTATATTTAACATAAACTTTATTAAAATATATATGTAAAATTATATATAAATTAACTAAAGCTACTACTTTGTAATAATAGTATCATAAAGTTGTTTCATAGATTAATTGGGAAGTTGGAAAGAGTAGAACGTTAGATGAAATAGAGCTTTAATTGATTCCCACCTATGTGCACATGTAGGGTTGATGCATTGATTCCCACCTATGTGCACATGTAGGGTTGATGCTTACATAAAATAAGTTACGCGCGTGGAATGCAATCATACAGAAAAATACGAGATCAAACATTACTAACGTAACTTGAATATATAGCTACTTTTATAGGTACATAAGGGATAAATCTTCCACATTTACTTTTTCATGATCAAGGTGATACTTAAATCTCATCACGTATAAACAATATGACATGGTGACCATATAAAATCATATATTTATTTATTTATTATAAATTTATTCTTGATAGATCTTTCCTTTTGGCCAAAAAATAGCTAGCTGTTAGTTCACATCTATAATTTGAAACCTTCCATTCACAGATGACATTTTGTTGACTATTTGTTAAATTGGGGACCATCTTGTGGTAGGCATGGAAAGTAATGACGAGGGCATGGATTCATCTTTTAAGAACCCATCAGTAAGTACTTGAAATTCAAATGAACGAAGTGGAAACTTGTTCAGTTATAAGTCTCTTACATTCACACAACTAAAATTATAGTTTCGAGTAATGTCCCCTTCTCCAACACAAATGAGATTAAGTCATATGGATCATCGGAGTTTTAATAAGATTGTGAGTCATATATCAACTATTTAAGATGCCTTTGATGATAATTAGAATATAGTTAAGGGTGAATTGCACTCAAGTACCCTAACTTTTATCATAATTGCACGTTTAATGCCAGTTTTACCATAATTGCACTCTAATACCCTGTAATTCGTTGACCAGCATTAGAGTAACGGTTGACTAAATGGATTTAGGGGTAAATTGGTCTTTTACGTTTAAATTTATTTTTAAAAAATTTAAAAAATTATCCAACCAATAAGAACATGCCACGTCATATTTTAATTAATTTTTAAAAAACCAAATCAACAAAAAAAAAATTTCAAAATTTTTGAAGAACACGAACCTAGATTCGTGGTCGAACCCAGCTCTGGGTTCGACCACGAACCCAGTTGCTGGGTTTGACCACGAACCCAGTTGCTGGGTTCGAGCACGAACCCAGTTGCTGGGTTTGCGATCGAACCCAGTTTCTAGGTTCGATCGCGAACCCAGTTTCTAGGTTCGATCGCGAACCCAGATTTTTGGGTTCGCATTCGAACCCAGATCTGGGTTCGAACGCAAACCCGGCAACTGGGTTCGATCGCGAACCCAGTTCATTTGGGTTCGAAGATCATCTGATTTTCAATTATTTTTTTTTGTTTTTTCCTTTGAGGGGCATTCTCGTCATTTTGCTTGAATCCGTTTGGTCAACCGTTACTCTAACGGTGGTCAACGGATTACAGGGTATTAGAGTGCAATTATGGTAAAATTGGCATTAAACGTGCAATTATGATAAAAGTCAGGATACTTGAGTGCAATTCACCCTATAATTAATCCTAAACATGATATGGGTTGTAATGAGCCTGGTTTGGAATTTATATAAGCCCACACCTATTTAGAGAGAGCGTGGCGCCAAAAGTTGGTCCTAAAAAATCCTTCCAAAAGTAGTCTACGCTTATAGAAGCCTGTTGTTTTTGACTTTTGGAACCTAAAAGTAACTTTTAGACATATTTGGATAAACTATTAAAAGAGCTTCTAACTTCTAAAAGCTCTTTCAATAGAAGCCATCTGAAGATGGCTTCTCCCAAAAGAGCTTCCCATAAAAAAGCAGAAAATCAAAAATAGTTTTAATGAATTTTTTATATTTTCAATTTTACCCTTTTAATAATCAATAACAACACAAAATTCCACCCATATCCCTTTCTTGCCCTCTTCTCTGTAACTCACATTCTACCATTTTCATCAACTCTACCCAAGTCATAAGCAACCATCATCTTCATTAACTCTATTAGCAGTCACCTTCTTCATCCAAGTGATAAGTTCATTGAGATCTATGTGAATATATGTGAGAGAGAAACAGTGAAAGAAAATTTAAAGAAAAATAAAGAGATGCTGAGAAAATTATCTATGTATATGAGAGAAAGGTAGACAAAGAAATAGATTGAGACAAATAAAGAATTTAGAACAAAAAAAGAAAGAAAAAAAAATGATACCATGGAGGAGGCTGTGAGGACCTTTGAGTGGAGTGAGACTATTTGGGTGGGGTGAGGTGGTGGCTGAAGAAAAAGATGGTATTATGGTTTTTAATTGACTTTGTTTTAAGTATATTTATCTTTTTATTAATATATTTATGAGTATTTTTTATAAAATAAATAAATTATATTTAGTATTTTATTTTTATTAGGATTTTATTTGTTTAGTTTATTTTTAAGTTTTATTATTTATTAAAATGTTACTATTTTAAATGTAATAAAAAATAGTTAAATGTAAATAAGATTATATATATTATTTGAATTCAAGGGTATACTGGTCATATCCTATTCACAAGAGATTTTAAAAAATTTAACCAAACAAGTTTAAAAGCTCTTCTTGTATAAAAGCTATTTTGAAATATACTATCCAAACGTTAACTAAAAAGCTTATGCTTGTGCTTCTCTTCTTCTAATATCAAAAGTCAAAAGTAAAATCTATCATAAACAAGCCCTACTCATTTGGGGTTTGCTTATTTATTTTAATACTTGTATTTTTGAACGGAAAAACTCATCCTTAGAAGTTGTACCTGTAACATCCCGAATTTCGGATAATTAATTTTGAATTTATGAGTATAAATTTATGATATGAGGGGTGTAAATGTAATTAAAAGTGAGTATCGCGACCTGGTCACCGCGACCACAGATTGCGATGACCTGCTCGCGGTGAAAAATGTGAATTTTTGGCAGTGAGCATCGCGACCAGAGATCGCGCTGAGTAGCTCGCGATGAAAATGTCAAATTCTGGTAGTGAGCAACGCGACCACCAGCGCGACCATGGTACCGCGAGGTGTGCTCGGGATGAAGGGGGTGGAATCGCTCCAGTGAGTACCGCGACCTGGTGGCGCGACCACAGGTCGCTACGACCGAAATAATATAAAAAAAAATTGGCTTCTGCGAGAAGCCACAAAAAACAGAACAGAGAAAAGAGAGAGGAGAGACCGAGAAAAAAAAAAGAAAGAAAGAATAGAAAGAAGAAGAAGAAAGAAAGAAGAAGAAGAAGAAGAGGAAGAGGAAGAAGAAGAAGAAGAAGAGAAGAGGAAGGAAAGAGAGAAGGAAAGAAAAGGTGAAAGAGAAAGAGAAAGGAAAAGAAAAAGAAAACCTAGAACCGCAATTTGTCGAAAGGAAACAGTATCCAGGTTGGTGTACACCTGTTTTCAAAATTTTTACAAAAGTATTAAGTATTTTTAGTTGAATCTGCAATTAATTTGAAGATTTTCAATTTTTATGTGTTTATATTATTTCATTGAAATGATTTTATTGTTGATCGTATTTTGATTATTACGATTCCGCTGAAATTACTTGTTTTCGACTCTTGCATGAATATTGTTGATTTTCCATGAAAAATCTATGTTGTTGAAATCGTATGTTTCCGTTGATTTGTAAATACAATGAATATTTGAAAAAAAAAATAGTTATCGAAACGGCCCTAGGATACTTAGACATAGAAATGGATATGGGAGGTTGGTATACCAGCTGGGTTCTGTGAGCAGTACTGCACCGATATTGATATGCTATTGATGGCTATTATGTACCTCCTCATGGATTCGTCCAGGGGCAGGGAGACACGTATCTCCTCACGGATTCGTCCTGAGGTAGGGAGACACGTACCTTCCTAAGGATTCGTTCCTGGGATAGGGAGTTATGTACCTCTCTAGGTTCCGACCACTCGGTCCTAGAGTAGGGAGATACGTACCACTCTTAGGATTCGTCTTAGGGTGGGAGTTATGTTCGACAGACAGTCACTGTGGTCGAACGACCCATATTCCAGTCCTGGCTTATGTTAAGTATTCTAGAGGGCCAGAATTGAATTGAAATAAGTGATATGTTTATAAATGCCTTTCGAAATCGATTTGATACGTTTATTTTAGTGTTTATATAAAACTGTTTGTAAATGAATTGCGAAGTTAATTGAGTATAATTACTGATTTAGTTGAGTTTACTAATCTAATTTCATATGATTTTAATTAGTAATGTTTTCCTTATGTTTGTATTGTGATATTTATATTATGAAAAGTTATGTTATGATTTTAATATTTGAGTTTAGCGTACACCCACTAAGCTATATGCTTAGCGCGTTAGTTTTGTTTCTAACGCGTAGGTACCAGGGATACTGAAGAGGCCAAAGACTGAAGAGAGAGAGAGTTGCTGACAGAGTCCCAGAGTCACTACAGTTGGGTAGTTATATTTTTGTATATATATTCTGTAAGCATGCATATACAGAGATTGTGTAAATATGTTTTGTAATTATAGACTGTAATTAATTATTTTATATTTTCTGTTTTACATATTTTGAAGGATTGTAATTAATAAAATGTTTTATAATCTGTTTGAAAGTCGCACTAAACGGCAGAGTACGCAATTGATTGAAATTGAGATTTGTATTTGATTTGAATTGTGGAAAAACAGGTTTTGGGAAATCCGAAAAACAAAGGAAACTCTGCCGAAATTTTTGTAAAAAGTGTATTTTGATGGGCTCACTCGAAATGGTTTTTACATTATAAATTATGTGGTTTTCCAATGGTTTGAAAATTGATTCGATGGGCTCACTAGAAACATATTTATAAAATGAAGTAAGAGCAGTTTTGAAAACCCGGTAGCGCTCCCTGGGTCGGGTCAGGGGGTGTTACAGTACCGTTCAATGTAAACTTGACGACAAAAGGCGCTCATTCAGCTTATTAATATCTCAGGTTCTAATCTCCACATTGCAGGTGATATCTTAAAAAAAAGAAAAAAGAAAAAGAAAAAGAAAAGAAATTAATATTAATGTGATATGTTGTACGATTTTTAAGGGCACAAATATCGCCACTCTTTATTTATATGGTTGGATTTTTGTTGCTTTTAAGTATAAACTCTTATCATCAATCCTTTCTCCGTACCTTTTGTTGACTACGAAAATGGTAAGGTCATAATCAGGGTACTACAATCTATAAAAGTAGAGTACACGTGACCTATAGTGTAACACTCCCTGACCCAAATCCACTCAGACCGAATCAGGAAGCGCTACTATATACTAAAATCTAACTTTTACTTTTATAAACCATAATTTATATCTATATTAAAAACCATTTTGAAAGTGGTCCAAATAATTTTCAAAAATCTTACCATAGTTTTCTCTATTTTTCTGACTTTCCAAAACTAGTTTACAATTAAAATTCATAAAAATCATCTTTCAAATTCTCAAATCAATTTTGCGCACCCGTCCAAATATAGTGCAACTTACCAACTAATTTATCACAATATAATTTATAAAGATTCAAATAACATAAACATATAATAAAATATTTACATAGCGGAAGCTCCTTAAATATTTACAAACAGTTTCTGTATATGCATGCAGTATTAAAATACATATACTTAATACAAACAAACTACCAAAATGTATGCAGGAAAGATGTGACTCCGAACTCTGGTTCTGCAATCTCTACTCTTCCTTATCTTTATCGCCTTTGGAACCTTTGTTACCTGCGTGCGAGAAAACTCAACACGCTAAACATATAGCTTAGTGGATGTATACAAAATTGTATATACTATATCAAAATTAAAACTATAAATAACAAATATATAAACAATATATGGGGCTTATATCAATCAAATATTCAAAAGTAATTAACAGACAAAGTTTTCATAATTTCTTAAACGTTATCTTATAATAAATCAATTTTCAGATTGGGCTCCTGACATATAAAACTAGTTATGGCCCCGGTTCGGTTTTTACCGAACTGCCGGTTTTAAACCGGAACCTAAAGTTCCGGTTCAAAACAAGTTCGGGAATCGGGACAGTCGGTCCCGGTTCCGGTTTGACACAAAAAAAAGGGGAACCGCCCGGTTTGGTTCCGACCTTGTGCAGCCAGCTGGCAGCAATGTGAACGTTGAGAGGCAGGGAGCCATTGTTCAACGGCTCCTTACTGGAAAATTACCAAAAAGCCCCTGGAAAATTACAATTTAACCCCCCTAAATTTTTAAAAATATTAATTTTTCCCCAATCCAAAAAACTATATAAACCCCATCAATTCTCCAATTCATTCACACAAATTCTCTCATTCTCTCAATATTTCTCTCATCTCTAATTCTCTCAATATTTCTCTAATTCTCTCATTCTCTCAATTTTGTTATTATTTTTCACTATTGCAATTGTTTTTATTATTTGTTTAAACACTTTATTTTATAAATTTATAATGGCATCACCCTCAAGACCATCTATTTTCGGAAGTCGAAAATCTATTTCCAGAGGTCGAAAATCTATTTCCGGAGGCCGAACGTCCGTTTCCAATAGAAACGCTGAGCAAAATAAGCAGGTACCGAATTTAAATGTTCAAGAAGTTCAAAGTCGCCCTTTCCCATAATACAACAACGATCGAAGTTTTGCTGAATACCTGCAAGAAAGAGAATTTGAGGAGGTAATTTTGGTAATGAAACTCCTTTTAATTTTAATCCTGATTGTTCTCATCCCTCTTCTGGCGGTGGTTCCTCCTCTGCTCCAACCCTCCCAATCCCAAATAAAACTGTACAAATGCCGCAGGCACAGCCAGATTTGTCAAAGTACAAATCTGAACTTTTTAAAGTTCATATGAAGAGGGTGGAGAATGATGGGTTAGTTATAGTGGTTTGCAACTATTGTTCCAAAAATTTTAAATAGAACAAATCCGGAGAGTACGGGACGTATTGGAAGCATATCAACAGGAAGCATCCAGCCAAAGCTAACCATCAGCGAGGACAACACCAAATTTCAAGGTATACATCCCCTAACCATCCTTTATTTAAATATACTGATTAAAATAATAAGGACCAATTAGCAAGAATGGTAGTGACCGAACATCTCCCTTTTAGTTTTGGGGAAAAAACTGGTTTTTTAAAATATTGTCATAATACTTTAAATTCCGCTGCATGTAAAGTACCTAGGACCACATTAAAATGTACTATGTGTGATATTTATAAAAAAGAAAAAAAAGCTTTAGTAAAATATTTTCAAAATTATCCGGGTCGTGTATCTGTTTGTGCCGATATTTGAAGTGATCATTGGCAAAAACATTCATACTTATGACTCACTTGCCATTTCGTTGACCAATCATGGGATTTGCAAAAACGAATATTAGCATTTAGGGTTTTTGACGACACCCATACTGCTGACAATATTTATAAATTAATGAAAATTATTTTTGAAGAATATTGTATTGAGAGTAAAATTTTTATAATTGGTTTTGATAATGCTGCAAATAATACTGTCGCCGTTCCACAATTAATTCAATTGTGTCAACCTTATTTTAGCGGCAGATTTTTTTTATCAAAGATGTGTTTGTCATGTTTTAAATATATGTATACAACATGGCTTGCAAACACTACATAAGTGGATTACACCAATTAGGGATGCTCTATACTATTTGTGGAAACATCCTAGCACTATGAAACAATGGGCTAGGTATTGTAAAGCTAACGGGAAACATCCAATTAGGTTTTCTCGTGATGTTCCAACTCGTTGGAACTCCACATATAAGTTGCTTTGTGAAAGCTACGAGTATAGAGAATTATTAGTTAGATTTATACAGCATAATGTTAATACCATTAATTTATATGAACATTATTGGGATGTTTGTACAAAAATTTACATGCTTTTAAAAGTTTTTTATGATGCAACACATTCTTTATTCGGTATATATTATCCAACTGCACATTTATTTTCATTTGAAGCCCATAATATTGTAGGTGCACTTAATGAATGTGCACAAATAAATGAATTAGTTCCGTGTGTTTATGCAATACGAGAAAGATGGATAAACTATTATAGGGACATTCCTGTAATATATACTGTTGCATCAGTTTTTGACCCTAAGAATAAATTTAATAGTTTATATGAATTTTTTTACACTTTATTACCAATCTCTAGGGATAATGGACATAGATGTTAGTGGTTTATATAATAATGTTAGGAATTTATTTTATTTAATGTATGACGAATATCGTTCTGTTTACGGTCCCTCGCTGAACATTATTGTTCAACAATCGGAACCAAGCGGAAGCGGTAGTACTAGTCATTTGCGCTTTCCCTCCACATTAAGGAAGTTAGGGGCAAGCGTGTTTACCAAAAAAAACAAGGACGTCGGGGAGTTCATCTTCATCAACCTATGTTTCAGAGGTTGATGTCTACATAAACATCTCCTTTGAGTTTTTGGACACTCCAAACTTTAACGTCCTACAGTGGTGGAAGGAGCACGAAACTAACTTTCCAATTTTGGCCATCATTGCCAAACAAATTTTTGGAACCCCTGTCTCGACCGTAGCCGTCGAACAGGAATTCAGTGCAGGTGGCAATGTTCTGGACGAGAGACGAGCATTGCTCAGTCCTGACTCAATACAGATCCAGGTCTGTGTTGACGACTGGACCAAGGCCACATACCGGCAGCAGGAATTGGATCTGGTATCCGACGACAATGACTTCTTCGACACCAACGAGGATACAACGGCAACCGAAGGAACAAGCGACGATTTATCACATCCGAAACATAACAGGTAAAAGAGCTACGTGGGCTTTGATTCCTCCTAGAGGATACATAGGCAGCTTAATTGAGGTAAAATTAAGTGCAAGCCCCAATTTTTTATTTATTTATTTAATTTTATAGTTTTATGATATTATCAAAATTTTATTTCAATTTTATCGTTATTTTTTTGAAATCGAGTACCCAGTTTATTTATAAATATTATTATCATTATTTATATATTTAATTTTTTTTTATTATTTTATTATTTATTTTTTTTTATTGTTTGCCGGTTCCGGCCGGTTTGGAACCGCCGGTTCCAAAAAAATCGGGGAGGAACCGAACTTGGCGGTTCCCCCCGGTTTCAACTGGAACCGGGACCGGGACCTCCCAGGTCCCGGTTTCGGTTGAGGAAAAATTGGAACCGGAACTGCCGGTATGGTTCCAATGGTCATGCCTAATAAAACATAAGTTATCGGACTGGATTACGGGTTGTTCGGCATCGGACGCAAACGGGCGAGCCGCCGAACATCAGATCAGAATGGAACATTAACGGAATCACCCGTTATAAATGTCCCATGACAGAACCCTAAGAAGGGTGGTACAAACAGAATATATCGGCACAGTACTGTTCAGACAGAAACCCAATTGCCATGTCAACCTCCTATATCCCTATGTTTATACACATCAGAGCCAAAATATTTTCTCAAATTCAATGTCAACAGATTTCATTTCTTTCAGAATCATTAAAATCAACTTTCAAACATATTCAATTTCAATTCATATCAATATATATATATATATATATATTTTCAAAATTCAAATTTCATCAAATATCATATAGTGGAAATATACAACTATATTTCGAAATTAATAATCACATTAAATCAATTTGAAAATATATTCAAACGTATTTCATAATTCCGTTTCGAATCAAAATGCCCCAAAATCATTTTCCGATACATTTCACAATATAATATAATTAAAATCACTTTCAACAATATATATTTCCATAACACGATTATAACCAAATCGTATTCAAATCAATCTGAAATCAGTTTCAAACTATCAATTCTACTCAATAGAATTCAAATAATTTAAAAACTTTAAAATTCGATAATTCCGAAAATTTCTGAAAAACTGAAAAAATTCGAAAACTCGTATACATCGAACCTGAACTATAATCTATAATCAATATAATTCAAATAACTCACATTTAATCAAATGAAATCAATTCGAAATATTCTGGAAAATAAAAAAAATTCAAAAACACGTATACACTAAACCAGAAACTATAATCTATAATCCATATAATTCAACTAATTCAAAAACTCTAAAATTTGACGATTCCGAAAATTTCTGGAAAACTGAAAATTCGAAAAATACGTGTACACCAAACCTGAACTCTTTCTCCTTCTCTTTTCCTTCTTCTTTTTCTCTTTTCTTGTTCTTGTTCTTCTTCTTCTTCTTCTTCTTCTTCTTCTTCTTCTTCTTCTTCTCTCCTTCTTCTTTTTCTTCTTCTTCTTCATCTTTCTCTCTCTTTTTCTCTCTCCTCTTCTCTCTTCTTCCTCTCTCGTTTCTGATATGTTTTGCTTCTGTGTGTTAGTGGATTCAATTTTGGTTTATGAAGCCCCACCGCATCATCACTCGGTGCTATTTGTTTTTTCAAATTTTTGAGCCATCGCGACCGCGTACCGAGAGCGGTGGTCGCGTCGCTCGGTCACGTTGCTCACTGGTGAAAATTTGCCACTTTCACCGAGAGCAATTACCGAGAGCGCTGATCGCGGTGCTCACTGGTCCAATTTCTCCCTTTTCACCGTAAGCAGCTACCGCGAGCACTGGTCACGATGCCTACTGTCCAGATTTTTACCCTTTTCTTCGTGCATTGTTTTCGACCGGTTAAATTGGTCCATTAGGAAACTTAAAAATATACATATTTAATTACATTTTTCATCCCTCAAATCATAAAAATCATATTCACATATTCAAGATTAATTCAATCATACTTTTTATATTTATTCGAAATTAGGGATGTTACAATTCTTCCCCTCTTAAGAAATTTCGTCCTCAAAATTTACCTTATTCGAATAACTGTGGATATTGTTGTCTCATGATCTCTTCATTTTCCCATATAGCTTTTTCTACATTATGGTTCCTCCAGAGAATCTTTACTAGTGAGACTGTCTTATTCCGGAGTTCCTTAAGCTCTCTGTCCAAAATCTCCACTAGTTCTTCCTCATATGTCAAGTCAGGTTGTATCTCAATAGATTCAGTCTGAACTCTATGAGATTGATCAAATCTGTATCTCCTCAGTTTAGATACATGAAATACATTATGTATCTTTTCTAATTCCAATGGTAAAGCTAGTCTATAGGCTACCGGTCCCACACGTTCAAGAATTTCGTACGGACTAATAAACCTAGGACTTAACTTTTCTTTCTGTCCGAATCTCATTATTTTCTTCCATGAAAATACTTTCAGAAATACTTTCTCACCGACTTCATATGCAATGTCTCTTTTTTTAAAATCTGCATATGACTTCTGACGATCGGAAGTGACTTTCAGTCTTCCCTTTATGATCTTCACATTTTCTTCAGTCTGTCTGATGAAATCAAATCCAACTAACCTGTCTTCACCCAATTCTGTCCAACACAAGGGTGTCCTACATTTCCTTCCATATAATGCTTCATATGGTGCCATATCTATACTCGTCTGATAACTGTTGTTATAAGCAAATTCAACTAATGGAAGATGATCAACCCAACTTCCCTCAAAATTAATTATACAACTCCGAAGCATATCTTCTAGCACCTGAATTACTCGTTCTGACTGTCCATCTGTCTGTGGATGGAAAGCTGTACTGAAGCTTAATTGAGTACCTAAGGCTTCTTGAAATTTCTTCCAGAATCTAGACGTAAACTTCGGATCTCTATCTGAAATAATAGAAGCTGGCACTCCATGTAATCGAACTATTTCTTTAATATATAGCTCTGCTAATCTGTCCAATGAATAATCAATTCTGACAGGTAGGAAATGTGCTGACTTGGTCAGTCTATCCACTATTACCCAAATCGCATCATGTTGACTCCGTGTAAGGGGTAATCCTGTGACAAAATCCATGGTAATGCGGTCCCATTTTCATTCAGGTATGGGTATTGACTGTAGCAAACATGATGGAACTTGGCATTCTGCTTTTACGTGTTGGCATGTCATACATCTATTCACAAAGTCCACCACATCCTTCTTCATACCTAACCACCAATATTGAGTTCTAAGATCTCTATACATTTTTGTACTACCTGGATGCATTGTATATGCACTACTATGTGCCTCTGTCAAAATTGCTCTTTTCAACCCCTCATCATCTGGAATACAAATTCTGTTTTTGAAGCACAAAGTACCATCATTCCTGATTATAAACTCAGTCTCTTTCCCCTCTTGAACTTGACCATTAATGGCCAAAAGTTTCTCATCATATTGCCGCTTTTCTTCTATCTGCTGGATCAAATTTAGCTTGAGTGTCAGTTCAGCTAAAATAGCATCATTTGAGGTCAATTTCAAATGAGCATTCATAGCTTTCAATGCAATGAGAGATTTCCTGCTCAAAGCATCAGCAACAACATTCGCCTTCCCTGGATGGTAATCAATAACACAATTATAATCCTTAATTAACTTCATCCATCTTCTCTGCCTTAAATTGAGTTCCTTCTGGGTAGGCAAATACTTGAGACTTTTGTGATCAATATAAATATAGCATTTCTCTCCATAAAGATAATGCCTCAATATTCTCAAAGCAAACACTATGGCTGCAAGTTCCAGATCATGTGTCAGATAATTTTGTTCATGAATCTTCAACTGTCTGGAAGTATAAGCAACAACTTTTGCTTCTTGCATTAACACACAACCTAAGCCATTGTGTGAAGTATCACTATAGATCACATAGTCTTTATCGGATATTGGTTGTACCAGAATTGGTGCTTCAACCAACATTGCTTTCAATTTCTCATTCCACTCAAATTTGACATTCTTATGCAGTAATTTAGTCAAAGGAGTGGCTATGGATGAAAATCCTTTTACAAATCGTCTATAATATCCGGTTAAGCCCAGAAAACTTCTGATCTCAGTAATATTTTTCGGAGGCTTCCATTCCAAAATTGCTTCAATCTTCTTAGGATCTGCTGTAAGACCATTAGCTGATGCTATATGTCCTAGAACAGCAATTTCATTTAGCCAAAATTCACATTTACTGAACTTTGCATACAACTTCTTTTCGCTCAAAGTCTGTAGCACTATGCGAAGATGTCGATCATGTTCTTCCGGACTATGAGAATATATCAGAATATCATCTATAAATACCACCACAATTGATCCAAATTAGGACGAAAAATACGATTCATCAAATTCATAAAGGCTGCTGGTGCATTAGTCAACCCAAATGGCATTACAACAAATTCATAGTGTCCACATGGTGTTCGAAAAGCTGTTTTCTGAACATCAGAATCTTTCACCCTCAACTGATGATATCCCGATCTGAGATCAATTTTCGAGAAGACACTGGCTTCTCTCAACTGATCAAACAAATCATCAATCCTAGGCAACGGGTATTTATTCTTAATGGTAAGCTTATTCAGTTGCCTGAAATTAATACACAATCTCATCGACCCATCTTTCTTCTTCACAAACAATACCGATGCTCCCCATGGGGATACACTAGGTCGAATGAATCCCTTTTCTAGCAATTCTTGTAATTGTATTTTCAATTCCGCAGGTGCCATCCTGTACGGAGGAATCGATACTAGAATGGTACCTGGTATCACATCAATCACAAATTCCACATCTCTCTCCGGTGGTAATTCAGAGAGTTCTTCTGGAAACACATCCAAAAAATCACATACAGTGGGTATACATACATTTAATTACATTTTTCACCTCTAAAATCATAAAAATCATATTCACATATTCAAGATTAATTCAATCATACTTTTTCATATTTATTCGAAAATAGGGATGTTATACATAGGACGCTTGAGATACTGGGGTGGTGTCAGTCAAACACGCTCCGACGGTCAAGTCAATAAACTGTAAGAAGAATACATGTAGAACGTAGAGAGAGAGTTTAGAAATACTTCCTCCATACTAGAATGCAATCATCGATGATTATAGTCTTGGAAGAATGTTGATCGGCGTTGTGAGTGAACGGCAATTGTGGCAGTTGGAGATGACCGAAAATCGCTTAGAGATTGTAGATGATGAATAGTACAAGTAAATGTTCTCTGATTGTTAAAAAAATGAACCTTCACTCTGAGTAAAGGTTTATATATTTATAAGTGTGTGATACACTCTTTTGGAGGATGGATCTCTCACCCAGATACCTCAGCTAATATCAAGGAGGGTTTGATTGCCTCCTTAACTTGGTTCATCGGACTTCAAAATGCGAAGTCTAATGGTTATGGACTCGGGTTGATTAATCATGGGTCAACATGTTGGCCTTAATTTTGGGTCTTTACTAGTCTATAGCCTTTCAAAGTGTTGGGCTTTGGACTTGGATCATATATGGATCCAAGTTATGAGTTTCAACAGGCCTTGGGCCTTGAAGAAGACTGGTTCATGTAAGTAGGCTTCAGTCTTATGATATTTAGCTTGGACTTAAATTTTCTTGGCCAGCAAATTGAACTTGACCAATTTTTACCACTACACTTTTTTTTTTTTTTTTTGTATTTTGTTCAAAGCATATTTGGATTTTACTTTTGTGAAGCCCATGATGAACAAATTTTTTTATAAAGGAGAAATTTGAAGGTTTTGCTCTACTATAAAATATTTTCAAATTGATCATAGATATAGAGGTCTATAAAGAAATAGTTTAAAGGTCTTTCAGGAATTAGGGTGTGTTTAGGCCATTCTAGGGCTCTCAATTGCATTTTCAAATGAATTGGGTCTTTGAGCCTCCTATTCATACTTTTTGGGTTATTTATTAAAAGGTCAACTTAATAATTTGATTGGAAAATTAATTGTAATAACATAAGTTTGTAAAATTCAAGAACAACTCAAAAAACTTTACTTAATTACAATTAATACCTATGACTTCTTCATTTCTTAATATGTTTTCATTTCTTCCATTCAAATCAAATCAACAATGGTAAATGTAGACTTCAATTTTAGATGTAAAAAGTTTATGGAATATAGAGTTACACAATTAAAAGTCTAAAATCATCTTGTCTAAAAATAGATAATACGATGTCGTTTATTATTTAGTTTAAAAAAATATAATAATTGAATAACTCTAGGAAGAAATATAATAATTGAATAACTTCAGGAAGAAAATAGTTTGCTGGGCGTGTGGACAATCTAGGCACGTTAAGAAAAATTGTCAAAACGGTAGAGCAGGTTTGTAGCACCCCCCGACCCGACCCGGGGCGCGCCACTCGGACTTTCAAATTCTTTTCAAAACTTCATTTTACATTTCAAAATCAGTGTGAGCCTATAAAACAGTTTAGAAATCCTTTTCAAGTGAGCCCATAACACTAAATAAACTTTTTACGAGAATTCGGCAGAGTGCCGTTTGTTTTTCGGACTTTCCAAAACCTGCTTTTACACAATTCAAATCAAAATTCACATTTTTCACAAACACTTCTATAGCAATTTCAAACAGTTGCGCACTCTGCCGTTAGTGCGACTTATCAAAACCTTTCATCACAATTTATAAAATAAAACAGTTCAAACTTTTATATATATATATATATATATATATACAGACATTCAGAAATCGTAAAGTAATTAATTAAAAACATATTACAAAACATATTTACAATTCCCTGTATATGCATGCTTTCAAAATATATATACATAACAAAAATATCGCTACCCAACTGTACAATCCTGTGACTCGGTCTGCAATTCTTCCAGTTCTTCAGTCTTTACCTTCGTCCGGATTCTTGGTACCTACGCGTTAGACACAAAAACTAACGCGCTAAGCATAAAGCTTAGTGGGTGTACTAAAATCTCAATATGGAAACATATATAACTTTTAATAATAACAATTCACAATATATACATATCAATTCAAATCATGTATCAAAACAATTAAATTGCAGAATCAAGTATATAATAATTTCAAGCACTTGAACTTCAATAATGAGGTCAATATATAATTTTCGATCAATAAAAACATTCAATACACTTTTCAATTCAAATCAATTCTGGCCCACTAGAATACTAAACATATACGGACTGGAATATGGGTCAAGCTCCCAACCCCCAGAACGAATTCTGAGGAGGTACGTGTCTCCCAACTCTAGGACCGTGGGTACGGAACCTAGAGAGGTACATAGCTCCCTATCCCAGGAACGAATCCTTGGGAAGGTACATTAACTCCCAACCCCCAGGACGAATCCTGAGGAGGTACGTATCTCCCAACCTCTGGACGAATCCAAGAGGAGGTACATCAATGTCATCAATATCAATCAATCAATATCGGCGCAGTACTGCTCAATAAAACCCAGCTGGTATACCAACCTCCTATATCCACTTCTATGTCTACGTATCCTAGGGCCGTTTCAATAAACTATTTTCACAATAATCACAATATAGTATAAATCATGAACAATAGTCATGCGAGCAATATTTTTCTCAAATCACAACAGTCGAAATGTTTGAAAACGAAATTGAAATACAATCTATCACAAATCAGTTCAAAATCAACAATAATCGTACAAAATATAAATCATGTAGTATTTACGAAATCGACAAAATCGAAAGAAAATCAAGATGCGATCTAATATAAACGTATTCCAAAATCGACAATAGATGTAGCAAGTACATATAAAATAAACACTTTACTTACGGAAAATTGATAACGAAAACTTTGAACGAAATCGAAAACGAACACGGAAACGAAATCGAAAACGAAAACGAAAACACTAACGAAAGTCTTTGCGTAACGATTTCGAAAACAAACGTACACCAACCTCGGTACCGTCTTTTCGTTCGAGAATCGCGGTTCGACGATTTTGTTTTCCTTCCCTTTTTCTTTCTCCTACACTTACTTTCTCTCTTTTCTTCTTCTTTTCTCTTCTTCTTCTCCTTCTTCTTTTTCTCCTCTTTTCTTTCTTTTCTCGGTCGTTTCTCTCTCCTCTTGCTGTTTCTGTTTTCTCTGGCTTCTGCGAGAAGCTTCTCTTTTTTTTTATATTTTTTTCGCCATCGCGACCGCCGTCGCGACCTGTGGTCGCGGCACCAGGTCGCGACACTCACTGGAGTGCGCGCACCGCCTTCGTCGCGAGCGCGCCCTGGTCGCGCGAATGGTCGCGTTGCTCTCTGCCTGTTTTTGACAATTTCATCGCGAGCAGTCCATCGCGACCTGTGGTCGCGGTGGCTGGTCGCGGTGGCTGGTCGCGGTACTCACTGCCAGATTTTGCGTTTTTCACCACGAGCGAGCTGTCGCGACCTGTGGTCGCGGTGACCAGGTCGCGATGCTCTCTGGTCCAGTTTTCCAATTTTTCATTTTTTTTATTCATTTTTCACTATTCAATCCGGTCCACTGGAAATCATAAAATAAACTTCCCTCACTTAA
Source organism: Xanthoceras sorbifolium (assembly GCA_003430845.1). Taxonomy (NCBI): domain Eukaryota; kingdom Viridiplantae; phylum Streptophyta; class Magnoliopsida; order Sapindales; family Sapindaceae; genus Xanthoceras; species Xanthoceras sorbifolium. The sequence goes on along the minus strand of CM010619.1, from coordinate 7,167,498 downwards.
GGAATTTCACTATTCATTTTTTTATTCATTTTTCACTATTTAATTACCTTTACACCCCCTCAAATAGTAAAATTTTTATTTTCACATATTTCATATATATCAAAAATTCATCACCCGTAATCCGGGATGTTACAATTCTCCCCCACTTAAGGAATTTTGTCCTCGAAATTTTACCTCAATGAAACAGTTGGGGATATTGCTGTCGCATCGTTTCTTCACTCTCCCAGGTAGCCTCTTCTACTTTATGATTCCTCCAGAGGACTTTCACCAGTGGCACTCTTTTATGTCTTATCTCTTTGATCTCCCGATCAAGAATCTGCACTGGTTCCTCCTCATAAGTTAAGTCTGGTCGGATTTCAATGTTTTCGGCCGGAATTCTGTGGGAAGGATCAGATCTGTATCTCCTCAGCATCGATACATGGAACACATTATGGATCTTTTCCAATTCTGGAGGTAAAGCAAGTCTGTAGGCTACTGGTCCCACACGTTCAATGATTTCGTATGGCCCAATAAACCTAGGACTCAACTTACCTTTTCTACCAAATCGAAGTACTTTCTTCCACGGAGATACTTTCAGAAATACTTTCTCACCGACATCATATTCTATCTCTTTTCTTTTCAAATCTGCATAGGATTTCTGTCGGTCAGAAGCAACTTTCAATCGATCCTTAATAATCTTCACCTTCTCCTCAGTCTCTCTGACATTCTTATGCAGTAACTTGGTCAACGGACTTGCTATGGAGGAAAACCCCTTCACAAACCGTCGATAATAACCTGCCAAGCCTAGAAAGCTTCTGACTTCTGTAACATTTCTGGGAGGCTTCCATTCCACTATTGCTTCAATCTTTTTCGGATCTGCCTTAATACCCTCTGCGGACACAATATGACCCAGAAATGCGATTTCAGGCAACCAGAACTCACACTTGCTCAGTTTACCATACAGCTGCTTCTCCCTCAGAATCTGCAGTACTACTCTGAGGTGTCTGTCATGGTCCTCTGCTGTCTGTGAGTACACCAGGATATCATCGATAAACACCACTACAAACTGATCCAAGTATGGTCGGAATATTCTGTTCATAAGATCCATAAAGGCTGCAGGTGCGTTAGTCAGCCCAAATGGCATCACTACAAATTCATAATGCCCATACCTGGTTCTGAAAGCAGTTTTCGGAATGTCTGATTCTTTTATTCTCAACTGGTGATATCCCGATCTCAGATCTATTTTTGAGAAGACACAAGCTCCTCTCAGTTGATCGAACAAATCATCGATTCTTGGCAACGGATACTTGTTCTTCACAGTCAGTTTATTCAGCTGCCTGTAATCGATGCATAATCTCAGGGACCCATCCTTCTTCTTCACAAACAGGACTGGGGCTCCCCAAGGGGATACACTGGGCCGAATAAAGCCTTTATCCAGCAATTCCTGTAACTGTATCTTCAATTCTTTCAGTTCTGCTGGTGCCATTCTGTAGGGTGCTATCGATACTGGAGACGTACCTGGTACCACATCAATCACAAACTCCACTTCTCTTTGAGGTGGCAAACCAGGAAGCTCCTCTGGAAACACATCTGCGAAGTCACATACAGTGGGTATATTCTGAATTTCTGCATTCGCTTTTCTAGAATCAACCACTTGTGCCAGATATGCTTCACACCCCTTTCTGATCAATTTACAGGCTGCAGTGGCTGAAATGACATTGGAGAGGAAATCCCTCATTTCACCCACCATTGTGATCTCTGCACCATCTACTGTTCTGAGGGTCACTCGCTTCAGTTCACAATCGATCACCACTCTATGCCGAGTTAACCAATCCATGCCGAGTATCACATCAAACTCATGGAATGGCAACTCCATTAAGTCTCCAGGAAAGTCACACTCCTGTATCCGAATAGGACAATTTCTATATATACGATTCACTACCACACTCTGACCTATCGGATTACTGACTAATACATCAAATTCAGTAGGTTCAGTTTGCAAACTTCTTTGTTTCAACAATGCATCACAGATATATGAGTGTGTGGAACCTGGATCTATCAATGCAATAGCTGTAGTATCAAAAATAGAAATAATACCAGCTATCACATCAGGAGCATCCTTGTCTTCTTGAGCTCTAACACCATAGACGCGTGCAGGAGCTCTACTATCAGGTCTGGCCACTGATTCTGACGCTCCTCTGTGGCTACCACCTTCGGGTACTGCCTGACTAGGCCTCCTACCTCTGGAAGTAGTAGGGGCTGATCTCTCTGGCTGCTGGGGTCTCAGCTGTGGGCAATCCCTCACTAAATGCTCATGAGATCCACATTTCAAGCAGGCTCCTGTAAGTTTCCAGCATTCCCCATGATGTCTTCTACCACAATGATCACATACTGGAGGGGCTGGTCCCCTACCTGCACTCCTAGGAGTACTGGCTACAGAAGTCGCAGATTGACCAGGCCTAACTGTAGGTACAGGCCTCTGTGACTGTACTGGACCACTCGGTTGCGGTCCCTTCAATTTCTTACTCGGGGACTGATATGAGCTGGATGGCCCTGCCCCTCTTCTCTGCTGCCCCCTGTCTCTTCTGGCCTGCTCTTCTTTCTTTATTCTTTCTACATTCAGAGCTGCCGAGACTAGTCGGGTAAAATCCTCGAACTCAAAGGCAGCAACCTGTAGGCGGATGTAATCATTCAGTCCATCTTCAAATCGTCTACACTTATCCGCCTCGGTTGCTACCATCTCTTTGGCATACTTACTCAACCTGACAAACTCCCTCTCATACTCAGTCACAGTCATCTGCCGTTGCTTCAGGTTGGTAAACTCCCTCTTCAGATTATCCAGATAGATGCGACCAATATATTTTCTCCGGAACTCCGTCTGAAAGAAGTCCCACGTTCTGTCCTCTGGTCGCACGGTCTGTATAATGGAGGTCCACCGCTGGTAGGCATCCTCCTGCAATAAGGATACTGCACACTCCAATCTCTCCTCCGGTGTGCAGTGCATCTGCTCCAATATTCTGTTCGTCCGTTCAAACCAGTGTTCTGCGGCAGATGCATCCTCATCCTTCCTACCATGGAAATCAGTAGGTCTGTGTTTAGCCAACCGCTCTATGGCTGATCTCCGTGGCGCTGCTCTGGCCACATTCTGGAAGAACTCAGCCATTTGCTGCATAAACGCTGGCTGTACAGGGTCCGGTACTCTCGGACTCACTGATTCCCTCGATGCTCCCCCAGCCACGCTGGCGGGACTCTCGGGTCTATCACCACTTCCTTCCATTCTTTATCCTACATCAGACAGAAGAGAGTTCTGCAGATTAGAGTCACACATTCCTATGGGTAGCTTTAGACAATGCATGCATATACAGACTCTTTGGTCCAGAAACGCCTAAACCGCGCTCTGATACCACTAAGTGTAGCACCCCCCGACCCGACCCGGGGCGCGCCACTCGGACTTTCAAATTCTTTTCAAAACTTCATTTTACATTTCAAAATCAGTGTGAGCCCATAAAACAGTTTAGAAATCCTTTTCAAGTGAGCCCATAACACTAAATAAACTTTTTACGAGAATTCGGCAGAGTGCCGTTTGTTTTTCGGACTTTCCAAAACCTGCTTTTACACAATTCAAATCAAAATTCACATTTTTCACAAACACTTCTATAGCAATTTCAAACAGTTGCGCACTCTGCCGTTAGTGCGACTTATCAAAACCTTTCATCACAATTTATAAAATAAAACAGTTCAAACTTTTATATATATATATATATATATACAGACATTCAGAAATCGTAAAGTAATTAATTAAAAACATATTACAAAACATATTTACAATTCCCTGTATATGCATGCTTTCAAAATATATATACATAACAAAAATATCGCTACCCAACTGTACAATCCTGTGACTCGGTCTGCAATTCTTCCAGTTCTTCAGTCTTTACCTTCGTCCGGATTCTTGGTACCTACGCGTTAGACACAAAAACTAACGCGCTAAGCATAAAGCTTAGTGGGTGTACTAAAATCTCAATATGGAAACATATATAACTTTTAATAATAACAATTCACAATATATACATATCAATTCAAATCATGTATCAAAACAATTAAATTGCAGAATCAAGTATATAATAATTTCAAGCACTTGAACTTCAATAATGAGGTCAATATATAATTTTCGATCAATAAAAACATTCAATACACTTTTCAATTCAAATCAATTCTGGCCCACTAGAATACTAAACATATACGGACTGGAATATGGGTCAAGCTCCCAACCCCCAGAACGAATTCTGAGGAGGTACGTGTCTCCCAACTCTAGGACCGTGGGTACGGAACCTAGAGAGGTACATAGCTCCCTATCCCAGGAACGAATCCTTGGGAAGGTACATTAACTCCCAACCCCCAGGACGAATCCTGAGGAGGTACGTATCTCCCAACCTCTGGACGAATCCAAGAGGAGGTACATCAATGTCATCAATATCAATCAATCAATATCGGCGCAGTACTGCTCAATAAAACCCAGCTGGTATACCAACCTCCTATATCCACTTCTATGTCTACGTATCCTAGGGCCGTTTCAATAAACTATTTTCACAATAATCACAATATAGTATAAATCATGAACAATAGTCATGCGAGCAATATTTTTCTCAAATCACAACAGTCGAAATGTTCGAAAACGAAATTGAAATACAATCTATCACAAATCAGTTCAAAATCAACAATAATCGTACAAAATATAAATCATGTAGTATTTACGAAATCGACAAAATCGAAAGAAAATCAAGATGCGATCTAATATAAACGTATTCCAAAATCGACAATAGATGTAGCAAGTACATATAAAATAAACACTTTACTTACGGAAAATTGATAACGAAAACTTTGAACGAAATCGAAAACGAACACGGAAACGAAATCGAAAACGAAAACGAAAACACTAACGAAAGTCTTTGCGTAACGATTTCGAAAACAAACGTACACCAACCTCGGTACCGTCTTTTCGTTCGAGAATCGCGGTTCGACGATTTTGTTTTCCTTCCCTTTTTCTTTCTCCTACACTTACTTTCTCTCTTTTCTTCTTCTTTTCTCTTCTTCTTCTCCTTCTTCTTTTTCTCCTCTTTTCTTTCTTTTCTCGGTCGTTTCTCTCTCCTCTTGCTGTTTCTGTTTTCTCTGGCTTCTGCGAGAAGCTTCTCTTTTTTTTTATATTTTTTTCGCCATCGCGACCGCCGTCGCGACCTGTGGTCGCGGCACCAGGTCGCGACACTCACTGGAGTGCGCGCACCGCCTTCGTCGCGAGCGCGCCCTGGTCGCGCGAATGGTCGCGTTGCTCTCTGCCTGTTTTTGACAATTTCATCGCGAGCAGTCCATCGCGACCTGTGGTCGCGGTGGCTGGTCGCGGTGGCTGGTCGCGGTACTCACTGCCAGATTTTGCGTTTTTCACCACGAGCGAGCTGTCGCGACCTGTGGTCGCGGTGACCAGGTCGCGATGCTCTCTGGTCCAGTTTTCCAATTTTTCATTTTTTTTATTCATTTTTCACTATTCAATCCGGTCCACTGGAAATCATAAAATAAACTTCCCTCACTTAAGGAATTTCACTATTCATTTTTTTATTCATTTTTCACTATTTAATTACCTTTACACCCCCTCAAATAGTAAAATTTTTATTTTCACATATTTCATATATATCAAAAATTCATCACCCGTAATCCGGGATGTTACAATTCTCCCCCACTTAAGGAATTTTGTCCTCGAAATTTTACCTCAATGAAACAGTTGGGGATATTGCTGTCGCATCGTTTCTTCACTCTCCCAGGTAGCCTCTTCTACTTTATGATTCCTCCAGAGGACTTTCACCAGTGGCACTCTTTTATGTCTTATCTCTTTGATCTCCCGATCAAGAATCTGCACTGGTTCCTCCTCATAAGTTAAGTCTGGTCGGATTTCAATGTTTTCGGCCGGAATTCTGTGGGAAGGATCAGATCTGTATCTCCTCAGCATCGATACATGGAACACATTATGGATCTTTTCCAATTCTGGAGGTAAAGCAAGTCTGTAGGCTACTGGTCCCACACGTTCAATGATTTCGTATGGCCCAATAAACCTAGGACTCAACTTACCTTTTCTACCAAATCGAAGTACTTTCTTCCACGGAGATACTTTCAGAAATACTTTCTCACCGACATCATATTCTATCTCTTTTCTTTTCAAATCTGCATAGGATTTCTGTCGGTCAGAAGCAACTTTCAATCGATCCTTAATAATCTTCACCTTCTCCTCAGTCTCTCTGATTAAGTCTGGGCCTACTAACCTGTCCTCTCCTAACTCTGTCCAGCATACTGGAGTCCTGCATTTCCTTCCATACAGTGCCTCATACGGTGCCATCGCTATGCTCGATTGATAACTGTTGTTGTAGGCGAATTCAATCAATGGGAGATGATCCGCCCAACTTCCCTCAAACTCAATTACACAACTCCTGAGCATATCTTCAAGCACCTGAATCACCCTTTCTGATTGTCCGTCTGTCTGTGGATGGAAGGCTGTACTGAAACTCAGTCGAGTACCCAAGGCTTCTTGAAATTTCTTCCAGAATCTGGATGTAAACCTCGGATCTCTATCTGATATAATGGATACAGGCACTCCATGCAATCTGACTATCTCTCTGATATACAATTCTGCCAGTCGATCCAGAGAGTAGTCAGTTCTGACAGGTAGAAAATGTGCCGACTTCGTCAATCTGTCCACTATAACCCATACTGTATCGTGTTTACTCCGGGTGAGTGGCAATCCAGTGACAAAGTCCATAGTGATGCGATCCCATTTCCATTCAGGTATTGCTATTGGTTGTAACAATCCTGATGGAACCTGGTGTTCAGCTTTCACCTGTTGACAAGTCATGCATTTGTTCACAAATTCTATCACATCCTTTTTCATACCAGACCACCAATACTGCGGTTTCAAATCTCTGTACATTTTCGTGCTACCTGGGTGCATTGCATACGAACTACTGTGTGCCTCTGTCAGGATCATTTTTCTCAATTCTTCATCTTCTGGAATACAAATCCTGTCTCTGAAACACACAATACCATCAGTTCTGATTGAGAAGTCTGGATGCTTCCCTTCTGGGATCTGTTCACATATCAGTTGGATTCTAGCATCCTGTTTCTGTTTCTCTGCAATCTGCTGAATCAAACTGGGTCTGCATATCAATTCGGCTACCACTGCATTATCCGGATTCAGCTGCAACTGCATATTCATAGCTTTCAGAGTAAACAATGCTTTTCTGCTCAATGCATCTGCAACTACATTCGCCTTTCCTGGATGGTAGTCGATTACACAGTCATAGTCTTTAATCAACTCCATCCATCGCCTCTGTCTCAGATTGAGCTCTCTCTGGGTAGGCAGATATTTCAGACTCTTGTGATCGGTGTATATGTAACATTTCTCACCATACAAGTAATGCCTCCATATTTTCAGTGCGAAGACTATGGCTGCAAGTTCCAGATCATGAATCGGATAGTTCTGCTCATGATTTTTCAGTTGTCTGGACGCATATGCAACCACCTTGCCTTCCTGCATCAATACACATCCCAAACCATGATGTGAGGCATCACTATAAATCACATAGTCTTTACCTGAAACAGGCTGAATCAGGACTGGAGCCTCTACAAGCATTGCCTTCAATCGGTCAAAAGCTGCTTGGCATCTGTCAGTCCACTCAAATCTGACATTCTTATGCAGTAACTTGGTCAACGGACTTGCTATGGAGGAAAACCCCTTCACAAACCGTCGATAATAACCTGCCAAGCCTAGAAAGCTTCTGACTTCTGTAACATTTCTGGGAGGCTTCCATTCCACTATTGCTTCAATCTTTTTCGGATCTGCCTTAATACCCTCTGCGGACACAATATGACCCAGAAATGCGATTTCAGGCAACCAGAACTCACACTTGCTCAGTTTACCATACAGCTGCTTCTCCCTCAGAATCTGCAGTACTACTCTGAGGTGTCTGTCATGGTCCTCTGCTGTCTGTGAGTACACCAGGATATCATCGATAAACACCACTACAAACTGATCCAAGTATGGTCGGAATATTCTGTTCATAAGATCCATAAAGGCTGCAGGTGCGTTAGTCAGCCCAAATGGCATCACTACAAATTCATAATGCCCATACCTGGTTCTGAAAGCAGTTTTCGGAATGTCTGATTCTTTTATTCTCAACTGGTGATATCCCGATCTCAGATCTATTTTTGAGAAGACACAAGCTCCTCTCAGTTGATCGAACAAATCATCGATTCTTGGCAACGGATACTTGTTCTTCACAGTCAGTTTATTCAGCTGCCTGTAATCGATGCATAATCTCAGGGACCCATCCTTCTTCTTCACAAACAGGACTGGGGCTCCCCAAGGGGATACACTGGGCCGAATAAAGCCTTTATCCAGCAATTCCTGTAACTGTATCTTCAATTCTTTCAGTTCTGCTGGTGCCATTCTGTAGGGTGCTATCGATACTGGAGACGTACCTGGTACCACATCAATCACAAACTCCACTTCTCTTTGAGGTGGCAAACCAGGAAGCTCCTCTGGAAACACATCTGCGAAGTCACATACAGTGGGTATATTCTGAATTTCTGCATTCGCTTTTCTAGAATCAACCACTTGTGCCAGATATGCTTCACACCCCTTTCTGATCAATTTACAGGCTGCAGTGGCTGAAATGACATTGGAGAGGAAATCCCTCATTTCACCCACCATTGTGATCTCTGCACCATCTACTGTTCTGAGGGTCACTCGCTTCAGTTCACAATCGATCACCACTCTATGCCGAGTTAACCAATCCATGCCGAGTATCACATCAAACTCATGGAATGGCAACTCCATTAAGTCTCCAGGAAAGTCACACTCCTGTATCCGAATAGGACAATTTCTATATATACGATTCACTACCACACTCTGACCTATCGGATTACTGACTAATACATCAAATTCAGTAGGTTCAGTTTGCAAACTTCTTTGTTTCAACAATGCATCACAGATATATGAGTGTGTGGAACCTGGATCTATCAATGCAATAGCTGTAGTATCAAAAATAGAAATAATACCAGCTATCACATCAGGAGCATCCTTGTCTTCTTGAGCTCTAACACCATAGACGCGTGCAGGAGCTCTACTATCAGGTCTGGCCACTGATTCTGACGCTCCTCTGTGGCTACCACCTTCGGGTACTGCCTGACTAGGCCTCCTACCTCTGGAAGTAGTAGGGGCTGATCTCTCTGGCTGCTGGGGTCTCAGCTGTGGGCAATCCCTCACTAAATGCTCATGAGATCCACATTTCAAGCAGGCTCCTGTAAGTTTCCAGCATTCCCCATGATGTCTTCTACCACAATGATCACATACTGGAGGGGCTGGTCCCCTACCTGCACTCCTAGGAGTACTGGCTACAGAAGTCGCAGATTGACCAGGCCTAACTGTAGGTACAGGCCTCTGTGACTGTACTGGACCACTCGGTTGCGGTCCCTTCAATTTCTTACTCGGGGACTGATATGAGCTGGATGGCCCTGCCCCTCTTCTCTGCTGCCCCCTGTCTCTTCTGGCCTGCTCTTCTTTCTTTATTCTTTCTACATTCAGAGCTGCCGAGACTAGTCGGGTAAAATCCTCGAACTCAAAGGCAGCAACCTGTAGGCGGATGTAATCATTCAGTCCATCTTCAAATCGTCTACACTTATCCGCCTCGGTTGCTACCATCTCTTTGGCATACTTACTCAACCTGACAAACTCCCTCTCATACTCAGTCACAGTCATCTGCCGTTGCTTCAGGTTGGTAAACTCCCTCTTCAGATTATCCAGATAGATGCGACCAATATATTTTCTCCGGAACTCCGTCTGAAAGAAGTCCCACGTTCTGTCCTCTGGTCGCACGGTCTGTATAATGGAGGTCCACCGCTGGTAGGCATCCTCCTGCAATAAGGATACTGCACACTCCAATCTCTCCTCCGGTGTGCAGTGCATCTGCTCCAATATTCTGTTCGTCCGTTCAAACCAGTGTTCTGCGGCAGATGCATCCTCATCCTTCCTACCATGGAAATCAGTAGGTCTGTGTTTAGCCAACCGCTCTATGGCTGATCTCCGTGGCGCTGCTCTGGCCACATTCTGGAAGAACTCAGCCATTTGCTGCATAAACGCTGGCTGTACAGGGTCCGGTACTCTCGGACTCACTGATTCCCTCGATGCTCCCCCAGCCACGCTGGCGGGACTCTCGGGTCTATCACCACTTCCTTCCATTCTTTATCCTACATCAGACAGAAGAGAGTTCTGCAGATTAGAGTCACACATTCCTATGGGTAGCTTTAGACAATGCATGCATATACAGACTCTTTGGTCCAGAAACGCCTAAACCGCGCTCTGATACCACTAAGTGTAGCACCCCCCGACCCGACCCGGGGCGCGCCACTCGGACTTTCAAATTCTTTTCAAAACTTCATTTTACATTTCAAAATCAGTGTGAGCCCATAAAACAGTTTAGAAATCCTTTTCAAGTGAGCCCATAACACTAAATAAACTTTTTACGAGAATTCGGCAGAGTGCCGTTTGTTTTTCGGACTTTCCAAAACCTGCTTTTACACAATTCAAATCAAAATTCACATTTTTCACAAACACTTCTATAGCAATTTCAAACAGTTGCGCACTCTGCCGTTAGTGCGACTTATCAAAACCTTTCATCACAATTTATAAAATAAAACAGTTCAAACTTTTATATATATATATATATATATATATATATATATATACAGACATTCAGAAATCGTAAAGTAATTAATTAAAAACATATTACAAAACATATTTACAATTCCCTGTATATGCATGCTTTCAAAATATATATACATAACAAAAATATCGCTACCCAACTGTACAATCCTGTGACTCGGTCTGCAATTCTTCCAGTTCTTCAGTCTTTACCTTCGTCCGGATTCTTGGTACCTACGCGTTAGACACAAAAACTAACGCGCTAAGCATAAAGCTTAGTGGGTGTACTAAAATCTCAATATGGAAACATATATAACTTTTAATAATAACAATTCACAATATATACATATCAATTCAAATCATGTATCAAAACAATTAAATTGCAGAATCAAGTATATAATAATTTCAAGCACTTGAACTTCAATAATGAGGTCAATATATAATTTTCGATCAATAAAAACATTCAATACACTTTTCAATTCAAATCAATTCTGGCCCACTAGAATACTAAACATATACGGACTGGAATATGGGTCAAGCTCCCAACCCCCAGAACGAATTCTGAGGAGGTACGTGTCTCCCAACTCTAGGACCGTGGGTACGGAACCTAGAGAGGTACATAGCTCCCTATCCCAGGAACGAATCCTTGGGAAGGTACATTAACTCCCAACCCCCAGGACGAATCCTGAGGAGGTACGTATCTCCCAACCTCTGGACGAATCCAAGAGGAGGTACATCAATGTCATCAATATCAATCAATCAATATCGGCGCAGTACTGCTCAATAAAACCCAGCTGGTATACCAACCTCCTATATCCACTTCTATGTCTACGTATCCTAGGGCCGTTTCAATAAACTATTTTCACAATAATCACAATATAGTATAAATCATGAACAATAGTCATGCGAGCAATATTTTTCTCAAATCACAACAGTCGAAATGTTCGAAAACGAAATTGAAATACAATCTATCACAAATCAGTTCAAAATCAACAATAATCGTACAAAATATAAATCATGTAGTATTTACGAAATCGACAAAATCGAAAGAAAATCAAGATGCGATCTAATATAAACGTATTCCAAAATCGACAATAGATGTAGCAAGTACATATAAAATAAACACTTTACTTACGGAAAATTGATAACGAAAACTTTGAACGAAATCGAAAACGAACACGGAAACGAAATCGAAAACGAAAACGAAAACACTAACGAAAGTCTTTGCGTAACGATTTCGAAAACAAACGTACACCAACCTCGGTACCGTCTTTTCGTTCGAGAATCGCGGTTCGACGATTTTGTTTTCCTTCCCTTTTTCTTTCTCCTACACTTACTTTCTCTCTTTTCTTCTTCTTTCCTCTTCTTCTTCTCCTTCTTCTTTTTCTCCTCTTTTCTTTCTTTTCTCGGTCGTTTCTCTCTCCTCTTGCTGTTTCTGTTTTCTCTGGCTTCTGCGAGAAGCTTCTCTTTTTTTTTATATTTTTTTCGCCATCGCGACCGCCGTCGCGACCTGTGGTCGCGGCACCAGGTCGCGACACTCACTGGAGTGCGCGCACCGCCTTCGTCGCGAGCGCGCCCTGGTCGCGCGAATGGTCGCGTTGCTCTCTGCCTGTTTTTGACAATTTCATCGCGAGCAGTCCATCGCGACCTGTGGTCGCGGTGGCTGGTCGCGGTACTCACTGCCAGATTTTGCGTTTTTCACCGCGAGCGAGCTGTCGCGACCTGTGGTCGCGGTGACCAGGTCGCGATGCTCTCTGGTCCAGTTTTCCAATTTTTCATTTTTTTATTCATTTTTCACTATTCAATCCGGTCCACTGGAAATCATAAAATAAACTTCCCTCACTTAAGGAATTTCACTATTCATTTTTTTATTCATTTTTCACTATTTAATTACCTTTACACCCCCTCAAATAGTAAAATTTTTATTTTCACATATTTCATATATATCAAAAATTCATCACCCGTAATCCGGGATGTTACAAGGTTCAGCAGGTAGCTCCAAAATTCAAGCTAATAGTGTGTCTTGTGAAGACATTGAATTTGTCATTTGAGAATGATATGTACATCCTTATAGCATATTATTGGGTGCTATGAAAAATGATGTATCACTACTAGCGGGTCTATAAGTATGCACACGGACATTGGTTGGCGGCATTGATGCAAGGTGTGTGGTAGAATTATATTGATGGCTGAAGAACTTCCGGAGAAAGCCAACATGGGAGTTGCACCATAAATTTCAGCAAGTTTATTCGACATGTGCCAAGGTGGAAATCTTAGAATTGGTGATTAATTCTAAGTGGTATACTTTTATGGTGGAATATAATAGTTCTCTGGGTTAAGAATTATGATTGTCGGTATAGACAATGGTTGCATGAAAGTTACGGCGGAAGGGCGGAGGTTTCCTGTATTTTGCCAAGGTAGAGATTTGTTGAAAATTAGCAAAATAAAGAAAGAAAAAGAGAAGAAAATGAAAAGATATGAATCCCACATTGGAAAGATAACAAAATGTCAAGGCTTCTCAAGGCTATATAAGGAGATCAAGTTCTTAGTTTCTAATTGCACCAATTGAATACACTTTAAGTATTGTATTTAATTCTAATTAAATTCTTTTCTTGTTTCTCTTATTTTAGAGTGTAGAAAGGTGTGAATTATTATATGCTTTGAGAGAGTGTGAGTGTATTGGTGTGGTAGTTTTGAAAGAATAGTTTGTGTGATTGTAACAATTTATCACATTGTGAATTTCTTTCTGAAGGCCGTGGTTTTTCTCCTGATTTTGGAGTTTTCCACGTAAATTATTGTGTTGTGATGATTGTTATTATTTTCTATTTTGTTTCTCCGTTATTTCTGATATTTAGCATATTTGTAGGAAGATTTTGAGGAGGTAATTTTAACAATACAGTTTGTTACTGTAACACCCTCTGACCCGACCCGACTGGATCGACCCAGGGAGCGCTACCGGTTGTCAAAACTCTACTTAATTCACTTTATAAATTTCAAACCAATGAAAATCATATAGCGTATAGTTTAAAAATATGTTTCTAGTGAGCCCATCAAATCATTATTTTTAAAAAATTTCGGCAGGGTTTCCTCTATTTTTCTGATTTCCCAAAAACCTGTTTTCAATAAAACCAATATAATACAATATCATTTCAACACTTCTATATCCAATTTTTCAAATCGTTGCGCACTTTGCCGTTTAGTGCGACTTCCAATCATTTTCATATAAAACATATATAAATAGTATTTCCAAACATTTGAACAAAAATTAAATCATAAAACACGTATTACAAAACATATCTATACATATCAAATTACAGATTTCTGTATATGCATGCTTCACTAAATACAATATACAATTTCAAATTCAATTATAACTACTCAAAAGAAACTGTGACTCTGGACCTTCAATCTGCTGTTACTTCTTCTCTATCCTTTATTTCTCCCGGTGTCTCTGATACCTGCGTGTGATTAAATCCAACGCGCTAAGCAATAATGCCTAGTGGGTGTACACTTAACTCAAGTATCAAAATCAAATATCATTTCAAAATAAAAACATTTCAAGTTTCATCATTTCATAATATTTCACTACGATCATATAAAAACATTTCAATCTTTAACTTTCTTACTGAAATAAGTCATATACAAACAGTTTTATAAAAACATCTAAATTCAATCAATAAAGCATACAACATGCCGTTTTCAATTCTTTTATAAGCATTTATCAGGGATGTCAGTACAATATTCATCTCCGGGATTCGCCTAAACTGGATTATACCAGGTTTGCCCCGCGAGATATAACAGTCAGGGATACAATGCACTAGCTGTCTCCGGGATTCGTCTAAACTGGACTCAGCCAGGTTTGCCCCGCGAGATGCAGCAATCATCACTATCAATACAATGGCTATCTCCGGGATTCGCCTAAACTGGACTTGCCAGGTTTGCCCCGCGAGATGCAACAGTCACGGATACAGTGCAATGGCTATTTCCGGGATTCGCCTAAACTGGACTATGCCAGGTTTGCCCCGCGAGATACAGTAATCATCACTTTAAATGCGTTTTCCAATTAATCAACAATAATTCACGAATCAAAATGAAATTCAAGCATCAAAATGTGCAAACAATATTCGTAATACATAATTCAGAAATTTCCTATCAAATCCTTCTGTTTCTTTCGAAATCAACAATTATTACTCTCAAATCTTCATTTAATACAACAAATTCAATTTCAGACAATATTCGTAAAACATATATATTTGATTTCTTGAAAATTATACGACTTGTTTCATACGATATTCTGTAATAATTCATTTCAATGTAATCAAAATACGATTGAATCGAAATATTCTAAGCAATAAACATATGAACATATATTTATCAAATACTCAAAACAAATCTCAGATTCAACTAAAAAACACAAAATAAAATCACAAAGGTTTCGAAAAGGTGTGTACACCTACCTGGATTTCGTTTTTCGCACAGTTTTTCTTCTGGATTTTCTTTTTCCTTTCTCTTTCCCTTTTTTCTTTTCTTTTCCTTTCTTCTTTTCTTCTTCTTTCTCTTCTCTTCTTCTCTTTCTCTTCTTCTCTTTCTTCTTCTTCTTCTTCTTCTTCTTCTTCTTCTTCTTCTTCTTCTTTTCTTTCTTTCTCGGTCTCTCTTCTCTCTCTTTTCTCCTCTCTTTCTGTTTTCTAGGGCTTTCTGCGACGGATTATTTTTTTTATATAATTTTGGGTGTCGCGACCTGTGTCGCGGTGACCTGGTCGCGTTGCTCTCTGGAGCAACTCCACCGCCTTCATCGCGATTACTCATCGCGGTACCCTGGTCGCGCTGGTGATCGCGATGCTCACTGCCAAGATTTTCACTTTTTCATCGCGAGCCAGTCATCGCGATCTGTGGTCGCGGTGCTCACTGCCAAGAATCACCATTCTTCATCGCGAGCAGCTCATCGCGATCTGTGGTCGCGATGGCCAGATCGCGATGTCTCAGTTTTTCACTCTCTCTTCGTGCATTGTTTTCGACCGTTCAATTTGGTCCACTTTTTTTTTTTTGAGAAACAATTTGGTCCACTTGGAAACCATAAAATAAACATACTTTTAATTACATTTACACCCCTCAATTCACAAAATTTATTTTCACATATTCAAAATTAATTACTCGAAATTTGGGATGTTACAGTTACTATGTCCTTTTATGTATATGCTCTGATTTCAACGTAATATTATCCTAATGGCGAAATTCAGGTGTCAACGTTTGGTGTTGGAAGAAGGGGTTATGCATATAGACTCACCCTTGACTGGGTGTTGTTGACTTGGGATATAAGTTCTTCCACACATTGAGCTATGGGTAAGTTGTATAGTTTATAAATGTAATCTCATCTCTCTCTCATGAGATGCATTTTAAGGGTAAAATTGTAATTAAGGCCCATTGCTAAATAGATAATACTGTCTGACAAAGTAGGAATAAGGTGACGGTGTTTCTATGGTGAAATTCAGGTGTCAACAAATTTATATATCTTTTTTCCCGTCTTATTAACAAGGTTGAAGTGATTTATAGAGATCTTTTAATACGTTGATTATTTTAACGGTAAAAATATAAGATAAAGAAAAGCATTATACTTGGTTATATTAATTAATTTGGAGGGGTTGCGTATGAAATAAGCTTTTATGACTTTAAAAAAAGATTAATTAGAGAGATCACCACATTGATTATCCATTTTTTGATAATGAAAGTATCCCGCGCGCACATACACACATGTACATATAAAATAAAACATATGATCGTGTTTCCAGATCCCTTGGCCAACACAAGACCAACATCCATCATATTTAACATAAACTTTATTAAAATATATATGTAAATTTATATATAAATTAACTAAACCTAGCTACTTAGTAATAATCATATCATAAAGTTGTTTCACATATTAATTGGGAAGTTGGAAGAGAGTAGAGCGTTAGATGAAAGAGAGCTTTAATTGATTCCCACTCCTATGAGTACATGTGGAGTTGATGCTCACGTAAAATACGTTATGCGCGCAGAATGCAATCGTACAGAAGAATACGAGATCAAACGTTACTAACACAACTCGAATATATAGTTACTTTTATATAAACAATATGACATGGTGTGAAATCATTTATTTATTTATTTATTATAAATTTATTCTTGATAGATCTTTCCTTTTGGCCAAAAAATAGCTAGCTGTTAGTTCACATCTATAATTTGAAACCTTCCATTCACAGATGACATTATGTTGACTATTTGTTAAATTGGCGACCATCTTGCGGTAGGCATGGAAAGTAATGACGATTGACGAGGGCCGCATGAGTTCATCTGTCTTTTAAGAACCCATGAGTAAGTACTTGAAATTCAAATGAACGGAGTCGGAACTTGTTCAGTGATAAAGCCTCTTACATTCACACGACTGAATATTTCGAGTAATGTCTCTTCCTCCAACACAAATGAAATTAAGTCATATGAATCATCGGAGTTTTAATAAGATTGTGGGTCATATATTAACTATTTAAGATGCCTTTGATGATAATTAGAATATAATTAATCCTAAATTTCTTTGTGCAAACAAGTGATACAAAAAAGTTTAAGGAAAATTGTAAGTGTTTTATTAGAAGTTTTGGATTGTATCCATTTTTTTTTTACTCCATGTAATCCTAAAACTAAGTCAAAACTAACAAATTAATAAAAACATATTATGGGTTGTGATGGGCCTGGTTTGGAATTTATATAAGCCCACACCCATTTAGAGAGAACGTGATGCCAAAAGTTGGTCCTAAAAAGGCCTCATTTTCCAAAAGTAGTCTTACTCAATTGTATTTTTGAACGCAAAAACTTATCCTTAGAAGTTGAGATTAATACAAATGATTACCGTTCAATGTAAGCTTGACGGTAAAAGACACTCATTCAGTTTATCAATATTTCAGGTTCTAGTCCCTATATTGCATGTGGTACCTTAAAAAGAAGAAAAAAAGAAATTAATACTAATGTGATATGCTGTACAATTTTTAAGGGTACAAATATCGCCACTCTTTATTCATATGGTTGGATTTTTGTTGCTTTTAAGTATAAACTTTTATCATCAACCCTTTCTCCGTATCTTCTGTAGACCACGAAAATGGTAGGATGATGATCGGGCACTGCAATTTACAAAACATAGTACACATGACTCGTAGGACGCTTGGGATACCAGGGTAGTGCTGGCCAAACACACTCCGATAGCTAAGTCAGTAGATTGTAAAAGGAATATGTGTAGAACGTAGAGAGAGAGTTTACAAATACTTTATTATACTAGAATGTGATCGTCGATGATCAGAGTCTTGGAATAATATTGATTGGCGTTGCGAGTAAACGACGATTGTGGCGGTCGAAAATTGCTTTGAGATGGTAGACGATGAATAATGCAAGTAAATGTGCTCTGATTCGTTAAAAAGGTGAACCTTCACTCTGAGTAAGGGTTCATATATTTATAGGTGTGTAATACACCCGTTGGAGGGTGGATCTCTTACTCTGATATCTCGGCCAAGATCAAGGAGGACTTCATTGTCTCCTTGACGTGGTTCGTCAGACTTCAAAATGTGAAGTCTGATGGTTATGGGCTCAGGTTTATTAATTATGGGTCAACATGTTGGTCTTGCTTTTGGGTCTTTACTAGTCTATAGCATTTCAAAGTGTTAGGCTTTGGGCTGGGATCATATGTGATCCAAGTTATGAGTTTCAACAGACCTTGGGCCTTGAAGAAGACTAGTTCATGTAATTAGGCTTTGAGTCTTATGATGTTTAGTTTGGACTTAAACTTTCTTAAGCCTAAAAATTGGACTTGATTGATTTTTACCACTGCACTTTCTTTTTTGTTTTATTTAAAGCATATCTGGATTTTACTTTTCTGAAGCCAATAATGAACAAATTTTTTTATAAAGGAGAAATTTGAAGGTTTTGCTCTACTATAAAATATTTTCGGAATGGCCTTTCTGGAATTGGGGTGTGTTTAGGCCATTTTTGGTCTCTCAATAGCATTTTCAAATGAATTGGGTCTTTGGGCCTCATATTCATGCTTTTTGGGTTATTTATTAAAAGGTCAACTTAATAATTTGATTGGAAAATTAATTGTAATAACTAATAAGTTTGTAAAATTCAAGAACAATTCAAAACTTTTCTTAATTACAATTAATACCTATGACTTCTTCATTTCTTAGTATGTTTTCATTTCTTCCATTCAAATCAAATCAACAATGGTAAATGTAGGCTTCAATTTTAGATGTAAAAAGTTTATGGAATATAGAGTTACACAATTAAAAGTCTAAAATCATCTTGTCTAAAAATAGATAATACGATGTCGTCTATTATTTAGTTTAAAGAAATATAATAATTAATAACCTATACAGCAAAATTTTTTATTAAGCTCATTTTATTTATTTATTTAAATCAAGTTTAAAGGTTTTGATATGTCGACGTGATGATTACAACACGTGTTAACAGTGTTTTATATTATAAAACCTAATAATTTTACTTTTAAGAAAAAAATTGAATCGTATTGATTCACATAAATGTCCTCTGAAATTAGAATGTTATACTTAATAATCCAAATAAAATTTACAATCAAGATACATAATCGTTTTTTCCTCAAATCTTCTGACAGTTCGATCATACCGGACAATATGATACAAAAGATTTAGATAAGTTATAAGGAAAGTAACGTTATCGATACCGTCGATAGTCATTAGATTACATTCATGCACTTAAACGTAATCTAAAATCTGTAATATCTACCAACGAGGTGGTTCTAACAAAAGTTACCTTAAGAACTTAATTAGTCATATATACAAAAATGATTTGGTAAATGATGAGTGTGCATAAATGTCATGTACAAATCATATATGAGTTGAAAAAATGGCAATTCACATTAGGTCTTTCCTGTCTCCATAAATTGCTTGCAATTGTTTAAAAATTTACTACTTTTCTAAAACACCAAGGGCACCCACATCAATGTCTGAATTTTGCAACAGGTAAGCATATACACACAACCAACGGCTGTGATTCAATCTTGGATGCTAATCATAAAATCCCTAGTTGTCTTATCTCAAACAGACCATATTAAACATTGCACCAACTCACCAAATTTAATTTTCCTCAAATTTTACCTCATTTTAACCTCTACACCCAGATTTCTTCATATCTACTATTTATAACCATGTATTAATTGCTTTGATATGAGCACTCCCATTCTTACACTACTACTCAAAAAACATTTACATTTGGATTATTTTAACTAAATATAGAATATTGTTTTAAATGGGATAGTTTTATTTTTATTTTTAATTATCAATTCTGAAACCGTTAGGGTTTCGTATGTAATTACGTTTTAAGTTAAACGATCGATAAAAAACTAATTACGGATCCGAATTTTGAAAGATTAAATAGAGACACCTTTTAACAAATTTTAAGTGACGTTTCGAATGATTAATTTTAAACTATAACTCGGGAGATCGATAAAAAATTAATTTTAATAATTTTTTTAAAAAAATAGGAGTGAAAGAGGGGGTGGGGGTGCCCCAATTAGTGAATACTCTATATTAAGTATAATTATCACGTGCAAGATGGATAATACCAGCCCATAATCTTATTTATGATAATATGGTATCTCTTGTATCTTCTATATATATAGCATAGTCTGCATAGGGAATAAACCACACACAAAGAGAAACAAACAAGTTATTTTCCATTAGGTTTTCTTTTTTCTGTGTTTGTAGCAGCAGCCATGACTAGGAAGAAGGTGAAGCTGGCCTACATCGCGAACGATTCTGCAAGGAAAGCCACCTTCAAGAAAAGAAAGAAGGGTCTAATGAAGAAGGTTAGTGAACTCAGCACTCTGTGTGGTATTGATGCCTGTGCTATTGTTTTCAGTCCCTATGACTCTCAACCTGAGGTTTGGCCATCGAATCTGGGGGTCCAAAGGGTGCTGTCCAATTTCAAGAAGATGCCAGAGATGGAGCAAAGCAAGAAGATGGTCAACCAGGACAGTTTTCTCAGGCAGAGGATTGTCAAGGCGACCGAGCAGCTGAAGAAGCAAAGGAAGGACAATCGGGAGAAGGAGATGACTCAGGTCATGTTCCAGAGCCTCGTTGGGAGGAGCATCCACCAATTCAACATCATGGATTTGAACGATCTCGGCTGGCTGATCGAGCAGTACCTGAAGGAAGTTTACAAGAAGGATGATGCATACAACAAGTTGGCGGCTATAGCTGCAGGAGCATCATCATCATCTGGTCTACCTATTCCTCTTCCACCACCGCAGCACCCAGCAACACCAGATCTGCATGGTGGGGTGGTCATGAGGCATGTTGGAGAGAGCTCTCAGCAGGGAGCGGCTGCTGGTTCTGCTGCCGGTGGTTATGAGATGAACAACATGGAGACTGTGCAGAAGCAGCAGTGGTTCATGGATTTGATGAATCCACAAGATCAGCAGCAGATGGGGTTTGGTGGAGATGACATGGTGCTTCCATTTGGAGACACCAGCCAGACTCCTCTTTGGTCCAATGGCTTTTTCCCATGAAGATCTACATGTCTTCTTCATCAGATCATCAAGTCTTTTGCTTCATGTGTTTTCTCCTTTATTAGTTTCATGCTTTTTCATGTATCTTAGTCATTTCTATGTACTAGACACAGCCATGTCTTTTTTTTTTTTTTGACATAACCATGTCTTTTTCTTATGTTGTCCTATTTTAATTTATAATTAATACACAGTTTTTTTTTTTTTAAAAAAAAATTTTCAATCTTGTTGTGACGAACAACTTTCTTTGCAGATTGTCTATGATAATCCATTATCCATGTAATTAAGTACTTGACCTAAAATAATAGTATTCCAAGCATGCAGGAAAGCAAAGAAAACGAAAACACAAAAAAAAAATCTCAAACCCTAATTACTATTATATTGTTAAATATCATTTTCTGGCTATGGAGCTGGATCATATCATCTTAGTCACACATCAACTGAACATAGTTCTCAACTTGATAGAAAAGATTTCTTCACTTAATATGTATCAGACCCTAAAAAAAAAACTGTTTGTGTAGATTTCACCATTGATTTGGTTTATTAAGATGTAATTACTATGAGATATGTTCATGATATGGTACAATTATGTCCATAGACAAGATGTTGATTTCTATAGCATCCTTGTTATGAACCAAATCATTTAATTTAATTTCCGATGATATGAACCTACCACGTAATTGCATTCCACGGAGAAATACAATGAACCGGATCAATTAATTTAATTTCTAATGTGTAAGTTACTTATCATGCAATTTCAGTTCATAGAGAATCAATACCATATAACATATCAATTAATTTAATTTCCGACGAGGATGATATACTTGCCATGTTATTGCAGTCCACACAGATATAGAGGATACCATGTAAATATCAATTAATTTAATTTCCGACGAGGATGATATATTTGCCATGTTATTGTAGTCCACACAGAGATAGAGGATACCATGTAATAGATCAATTAATTTAATTTCCGACGAGGTTGATATACTTGTGATGTTATTGTGGTCTATACAGAGATAGAGGATACCATGTAACAGATCAACTAATTCAATTTTCGACGAGGATGATATACTTACCATGTAAATTGTAGTCCACAGAGATAGAGAATATCATATAATAGATCAATTAATTCAATTTCTGACGAGGATGATATACTTACCATATAATTATAGTCCACAGATATAGAGAATACCATGTAACAAATCAATTATTTCAATTTCCGACGAGGATGATATGCATACCATGTAATTGTAGTCCATAGAGAGATATAGAATACCATGTAACAGATCAATTAATTCAGTTCCCGATGAAGATGATATACTTACTATGTAATTGCAATCCACGGAGGGATAGAGAATACACTGAAGCAGATCAATTAATTTAATTTCCGATGAGAATGATATACTTACTATGTAATTGCAGTCCACAAAGGGATAGAGAATACCATGAAGCAGATAAATTAATTTAATTTCCGATGTGTATGATCCCTACTGTGTAAATTAATGCAGTCCACATAGAATACAGTTCTTGATCATCACTATTCTTTCTTTGGGTGACGACCTGTATATTATTTGCAGAAAAGGATAGTTACATACTTGATAACTCAAAACAAAAAAAAATGTGATTATAGTTACTATTGCATACCAAAGTTGTCATGACTAAATGCTATCAAGTGCATAGTTCTATGATCAATTTCTTTTCTTTTTCATTTTTCTTATAATTATTCTCACTTTCCATGAAAGGCACAAAAAAGTGAACCAGAAAGAACCTGGAAATAGAACCATGATGAAGGTGATAGGAGATTTTTATAAAGGTATCATATTCTGGTGCTGATACTGAATCAAATCAAGTGCTTGAAATTAAAGAAGTTTCATGGAATTTGGATTGGTCAGCAAGTCTTGTATGTGGAGTTTGATTCCAAGCCTCTTTTGGTGGGCTTGAATTCCAAGTGAAATGATGTTGTTCTTTCAACATGAGGCGGGCTTGAATTCCAAGTGAAATGAAGTTGTTCTTTCAACATGATTCTCCTCAAAAGTTAAACCACTAAATTCAGTAAAAAAAATTTAAACTTTATTTTTAGTGTGGCTGCTGCTGCTCTCTTGACCCTTCAACGGTGCTGGGATCTTCTGGAATATTGAAGACTGAACCTTGCTTCTTTGATCAACAATATTGTTTATTGATTATATGTTTTTAAAGCAATCAAAGAACACCATGAATTTACAAAGTTATTGTAAATTCTATTCCTAGCTATACACTATAAATTCTAATTGTCTTTAATCTAGAAGACATCCCATTCTTTTTCTGAAAAAAAATGTTTTCATAAACTAAGATATAAGTCGGAGTTTTGAAAATGATTTGGATACAATCTCGTAAAAGGTTTTTTTTTTTTTACTTAGTTAAAGATTTTGAACTAATTTTTTTTTTTAAAGATTATATTTAGAAACTATTTAATTTTTAGTACAATCAAAAGCAGATAACTATTTTTTTTAAAAACTTTGTACGGTTTATTTTACGTTTACGTGGATCGTCTACGTACATGCATGTTATTTTCGCGCAAAAATCATATTTCAAAAAAATCCAATGATCCCTTTTGTGTTATTATGCACGTAATAAAATTCTTACTGATCATCTACGTGGAACAAACTAGCGTTCACATTTTTTTATTATCAAGATGCACATATACAATTTGCCCCTAATAAAAATTAGATACGCAACACATTTTAATTTATTATATATCGATCATTGCTTTGAAAACATGTTGCTTTCCAATTACAAAAAAAATTAGATACCTACAGAGACAAGAAATATGTTTGTATAGACTAACTTTGGCTTGATCTAGTAATTAAAGAGTGTTTATTATATAAAATTTAACTAATAAAAATCAAGAACCATTGGTTTTGTGTGGATTATGAGAAGTTATATATATATATAGTTCATCACAGCTTGCAAGCTAGGGAAGATATTTATAAGTGAATAGTTCATTAGTGCTCTCTAGCTAACTGGTGAGAATCTCATGAATTTGTTATTCATAATACAATTTGCTATATATATAACATTTTTTGTGATTAGAGATGTTTTAACATTTCTGATGGAACATATGCACTTAAAATAATAACCAGAAAGCCAGAAATAATACTGAACATAAAAAGAAAAAAAGAAAAGAAAGAAGCAAAACATAGTGGGAGTAGAAAGGAAATTTTGTAGGGTTTATAATTATCAGTTTTTTTAAGGCAGCACATGATTTCTATAACTAAAAAGAACCCCAAAAGAGTATCTTCAAAAAAGTAATAACTTTCAATAACATAGATGGTCTCCATTGTATACAGCTATACAAAAAGGCAAACACCTGCAGTACTACTCTTCTATAACATCTATCAGCTACTTTTAGCCTGTAATGCACACGATTTTAAGTTATTTTAATTACTTCAGGAGTATAACCTATACATGAGTTTATATATTAATTCTTGGGTTTTTACTTAAAAGATGATCTCGCGTTAGCTAGTTCGAGAAGAAAGTAGGTTTACGTACATAACATATATAACTCGATGACATGTCTTAGTCATCCATATCTGGACCTCGCGTTAGCTAGTTTGAGAAGGAAGTATTGGACTTAACATTAATATTTGTTAATCAAAATTACAAAAGTTGGCTACATGATGATCAACTTTGATAGAATGTTTTACAATTATAGTAATTAAGATTCTCCTTCTCTGCTACTGTAACAGTCCTTGTAAATTAAAATCTGTAATAATTCTGATGCCAAAACAAAGCCTTTACTTGGAATTGTACTTGGGGAATATAATTCAGGAGGTTTGGAAACAACCCTTGCCATCCATTTTTCAATTGATTCATATCAATCAGTCCCATACATCGCCCCTGAGAGTGGAAGCATCTCCCCAGTAATATGGCTTACCAGCTTTAGTAATTTATTCATCCCTTTTTTTTTTTTGTTGGTTTCTGAAACCATCATTTCATTTCCAATTGGCTTTTCGAATCTACCAATGGTCCAATTTGTTATAGCTTAATTAATACTAGGATAAATTACAACGAACCTATTTAAAATTTGTCATTTTACATACGAAAATAACTTTATAAAAAAGGGTGAATTGCACTCAAGTATCCTGACTTTTATCATAATTGCATGCTTAATGCCAGTTTTGCCATAATTGCACTCTAGTACCCAGTAATCCGTTGACCACCGTTAGGGTAACGGTTGACTAACTGGGTTCAGGGGCAAATTGGTCTTTTACATTTAAATTTATTTTTAAAAAAATTTAAAAATCATCCAACCAATAAGAACATGCCACGTCATATTTTAATTAATTTTAAAAATATTTTTTTAAAAAAAATTTAATTTGAAATAAAAAAAAAATTTAATTTTTTTTTTTAAGAACACGAACCCAGGTGCTGGGTTCGTGCTCGAACCCAGGTGCTGGGTTCGTGCTCGAACCCAGATTTCTGGGTTCGAACACGAACCCAGAAATGGGTTCGAACACGAACCCAGAACTGGGTTCGTGTTCTTCGAACACGAACTCAGATCTGGGTTCGTGTTCTAACCCAGAAATGGGTTCCAGCACCTGGTTCGCGATCGCAAACCCAGCTGGGTTCGATGGCGAACCCAGATCTCTGAGTTCGATGGCGAACCCAGATCTCTGGGTTCTC
Organism: Xanthoceras sorbifolium; assembly: GCA_003430845.1. Taxonomy (NCBI): domain Eukaryota; kingdom Viridiplantae; phylum Streptophyta; class Magnoliopsida; order Sapindales; family Sapindaceae; genus Xanthoceras; species Xanthoceras sorbifolium. Next base: position 7,141,555 of record CM010619.1, on the reverse strand, counting down.
GTTCGAACCCAGCGATCTGGGTTCGATCGCGAACCCAGTTCATCTGGGTTCATCTGACCTTTTTTTTTTTTTTCCTTTGCAGGGGCAGTTTGGTCATTTTACCTGAATCCGTTTGGTCAACCGTTACCCTAACGGTGGTCAACGGATTACCGGGTACTAGAGTGCAATTATGGTAAAACTGGCATTAAGCGTGCAATTATGATAAAAGTCAGGGTACTTGAGTGCAATTCACCCTATAAAAAATTGACAATGAACCCTTCTGCTGTTATCGTTGACCGTTGAAGATAACCGTTGATCATTTTAAAAGTTTAAAAAGATCATAATACCTCTAATTAAAAAAGGACATATTACAATGAACCTACCTGAGGTTTGCCATTTTACAGCCATAAATAATTTTATAAAAATTGGCTGTCATTACCGTTGACTGTTAAAGATAACTGTTGACCGTTTTAAAAGTTTTAAAAGATCAAAATACTCCTAATTAAAAAAATTAAAAATTAAAAAAAAAAAAACAAAGGGTGAATTGCCCTAAAGTTTCTCTTAATTTTTTTAAAATTTTAAAAAAAATTAATGGATCTCCACCGTTTATCAATCTTGATAGACGATGGAGATTACATTAAAAAAAATATTTTTTTTTAAAAATAACAATTATAAAAATAAAAAAATAAAAAATAAATTTTGGTTGGATGAAGATGGAGATCCAATCTGAAAATTGGATCTTGATAAAATTTTTTTTTTGAATTACTCAATTGATCTAATCTCCAGCGATAGAGACTTTACTTTTTCAATTATTATTTTTTTGTTTTTGATAGAGATCCAATTTTCAAATTGGATCTCCACCGTCCATCAATTCTGATGGACGGTCGAGATCCAATATGGAGTTTGGATCTCCATTTCTATCCAACTAAAATTTATTTTTTTATTTTTTATTTTTATTTTTATAATTGTTATTTTATTAAAAAAAAAATTATTTTTTGTTATGATTTTCATCGTCCATCAAGATTGATGAATAGTGGAGATTCATTAATTTTTTTTTATTGTTTTTAAGTTTTTTAAAAAATTAAGAGAAACTCAGAGTACCTTAGTGCAATTCACCCTTGTTTTTTTTTTTTTTAATTTTTAATTTTTTTAATTAGGGATATTGTGATATTTTTAAACTTTTAAAACGGTCAATGATTATCTTTAATGGTCAACGATAACGGTAAGGGAGTTCACTGTCAATTTTCCATAAAGTTATTTTCAATTGTAAAATGGAAAACCTCAGGTAGATTGCCGTAATTTGTCACTTTTTAATTAGGGATATTTTGGTCTTTTTGAACTTTTAAAACGATCAACGTTTATTTTTAACGGTCAACGGTAACAGCACAGAGGTTCGTTGTTAATTTTTTGTAAAGTTATTTCCGCCTATAAAATAACAAATCTCAGGTAGGTTCACTGTAATTTGTCCTTAATACTATTATTTTGATCCTCGCTTACAAGTTTTAAGTATATGGAATCCGAGTTTAAGTTTCTGGAAACCCAACTATTCCGAGATGGTTTTAACAATTAGCAGGAGGTCATAATTAAGTTCGAATTCTCTCCACTTGAATTCATTTCGTAGGAAATTTCATTGCTATAAGTATAAACAGTAAACACCAAATAAAAAGAAAGAACCAAAAAAAGAAGACAAAAAGTCTAAAAGTTAACTGAGAAACCAAAAAATGATATGACAGAAAGTACAATAATATCATGTGTGAGAAAGAAACCACAATCCCTCTTCGTGGAAAATGTAGTACCGTAAGTAATTAGATTCCACAGCTGGAGCTTTCTATTATGTATATAATATGCTGCCTAACTAGCTACATTCATATTAATACATAAAACAGTAAAACACTTTCCTTAATTATTTAATTAATTAGCAGCTTAATTACCCAATTAACCCAACTAATGAAGAAGCGAAACATGTACTAGTATTTCATGAAACAAGAGCTGATAATGAAGTTGATCATTTCAAGTAACTTGATTGATATGTATCTCCAAAGTATATATATTCTTCTTTGTGTATAATGTTAAATGTAATATAATACAAAGTCTAGAGAACTCTCTTTCACTGATTTTCCAGCACAATTTTCCCAGAAAATTAATTACCCACTTTGAAGTTGATCAGAGATATATATACATATATACATACATGCATAAGTACTCTATAGTGAAAGATATGCAAGAGCAGATAGATATAACAAATTTCTTTTACTTCTTCCAGTTTCCATAATTGAGATTTGACAAGCTATACATAAACATCATTAATAGAAACAAAAAATATAATTAAACCAAAAGAGAAGACAGAACAATTAAATTACATGAAATTAATTATATACTATAGCTAATTAGATGATGCATGTATGATGATCATGATCAGGCTTTTCCCTGGTAAACAGCATGGCGTTCGGATTCGGAGACTCGGGTTTCGTGGAACTTGGCAATGAAAGCTGAAGCTTTCCTGTCAATCCCAGGCTCTCCAAACCAATATCCACCCTTGTCTTCATCGCTTGGCCATATTTTTCTGCCTGAATCCTCCCATGCATAGTTGTAATCATCACCTCTTCTAGGCCTCCTTGATTTGAAAATGCTGAATATTGAAAACTTCTTCTGCTGCTTGTTTCCTGCCATTTTGTATGTAAATAGCAAGAAAAAGAAGAAACTGCCCCGAGGCCTCCCTCTTTCTTGAACAAGTTTTTGTAGTTCTCTTTTGATTTTGAATACCATCCAATGCAGGCTCACTTGAATTTATAGTGAAAAACCAATCCTTGGTTGGGTCCCATCTAGTGGGAATCTTGGGATTAGCTGTAGTTAATTTATATGTTTCTAAAATTATAGGCAACATAACATGTATCAATTGTATTAATTTTTTAAATTTTTTTTTTTTTTGCTTTGAAAATTGACCAAAAAACCATTGGTTTATTTGGTGTGTTGTATAATTTCTTTGAACCTTCTTCTTCTAGTGTGATCTTTTGAAAGAAGTCATTGAACAAATGAACCTACCAACTCATTTCTTTTGAATTTTTTTTCCAATATTCTCTTCATATTATTATTTGCTTCACTAATTAGATTAATCTTGTTAATTAATTAATTAATTATATTGTTCATGAACCTAACCCAAAGCCTAATTTTTCTCTAACTTTTTCACTACCTTTCATATATACCTTCCCAAATTCTTCTCTTTATTTCTCTGGAACTCTTTTACAAATCATTGAGCCAATTCATGCAATCATGGGTTGATTACTTTGAATTTGTGTTTGATTTTGATTGTAAAAGTTAATCTAAAATCATAATTAATTGATCATTAATAAGATTTCAACTACATATACATTATTGTATAATTTGATACAGATGCCAAAAACATGTTTATTGATGATTTGATAGTCTCTCTCTTTTTTTCATTTTTTTTTTAAACCTAACACCAATTAAGTCCGGGGCCTACAGGATTTGTGAGATCAAAAACTACAATCTCGGGCCAAAATGATAATTTTCACTACAACTCCCACTACACACTTTGCGATTTAATGATGAAAGATGGTACTCGTTTCCTTATTAGAGAAATGAAAAAGGAAAATACTATTTAACCACTTTACTATTAATGGTTGTGCGATAATTTGATAATCTTTGTATAAATAATTGTACAAAATATAATTAAATTGGACTATACATAAGCAAAGCTTTAAAAAATAATAGGGCTAATTGCAACAAAGTGCCCTGACGTTTTGCTATATTACAATGAAATTGTGAGTTTAGCCTTAATTGCATGTTAATACCCTTAACTAACTGATTAATTGCATGTTAGTATCCTTGACTAACTGGTTGACCGTTAGAGTTGACGGTCAACCAATAGTCAAAGGGTATTTTGGTCTTTTTGACCTTAATTTATTTTAAAAAAAATTATAAATTATAAAAAAAGTTAAATAAATCTCCACCGTCCATCAAAATTGATGGACGGTGAAGATTATATTAACAAAAACAATTAAAAAAACTTAAAATTAAAATAAAAAAATGAAAAAAAAAATTATATTTTTTAGTGTTCTTCACCAAGAACACAACCAAAAAAAAAATAATTTTGAATTCATTTCTCGAACCCAGATCGAACCTAGAAGGGTTCGATGAATCTCGAACCCAGAAGGGTTCAAAGAACGAACCCTTTGGGTTCGATCTTGAACCGAGAAGGGTTCAAAGAATGAACCGAGAAGGGTTCGATGAATCTCGAACCTAGAAGGGTTCGAAGATGAACCCTTTTGGGTTCGATGAATCTCGAACCTAGAGGGTTCGATTTTGGGTTCGAATCGAACCCTTCTAGGTCCTCGAACCCAGAAGGGTTCGAACGAACCCTCTGGGTTCTGGGTTCCACGAACCCAGAAGGGTTCAAAGAACGAACCCTCTGGGTTCGATCTTTAACCCAGAAGGGTTCAATCTTCGAACCCTTTCTAGGCTGCTCCATCGTCGATGGAGCAGTGCTCCGTCGCTGCTCCATCGGCGATGGAGCAGATCTGGGTTCAACTACAAATTTTTTTTTTTTTTTTTATTGTTTTGTTCTTGGTGTTCTTGGTGGAGATCCAGATTGGATCTCCACCAAGAACACCAAAAAAAAATTTAATATAATTTTTTTTTAACTTTTTTTAATTGTATGATTTTAAATTTTTTTAAAAAAATACATCTCCACCGTCCATCAAGATTGATGGGTGGTGGAGATCTATTTTTAAAAATTTTAATTTTTTAATTTTTTTTAAATTAGGGGCAATTGTATCATTTTATCTAAAAATCAAAGTCAAACCGTTATATTTGACTGGTCAACTGACGGTAGGGTACTAATATGCAATTAACACTAAATTTATAATTTCATTGTAATATAGTTAAACGTCAAGTGACTTTATTGCAATTATTCCAAAATAATATGATATAACTGGATCAATAAAATTTTAGCGTATAGTTCACGAAGTAAAATATAATGCTTGATACTATCTTTGATGTCGACATTAAAAGCATAAAACACGTTTTGTAGATGGATTTTGTTAGTGATTAACATAATACAATTAAAATTAACAAGAAATTAAGGAGAGAGTTTGTTAATGTTAATATTTTATTAATGAATCAAAAACAAAGTACAGAATTATATTAAAATACCTAAAGTATATAAATGAAGAACAGTCAAAAGTTTCTTCAAAAAGTGCTCGGTTTTTAAAAAATAAATAAATATATTTTTGGTTCATGCACTACTGGTTGGTAGCTTAGGGTTAATTTTTTAGGGTTTTGTTATTTTTTTATTTATTTTTTTTTATAAAGAAAAGTTTAGGTGAGGAAAGGCTACCCTAGTCCTGGGTTAGGGCATGCCACAGGTCTCGGTGAGAGTTTACAGTAGTACTTATAGATTACCCACCAAGAGGGACTGTCAGCTAAACTCAAATTTTGGTTCTTATCAAGGTACTAGTGAGTACTCAACTAACTGAACCAATCCTTATTAATTTGGATCTGATCATTTCTTCCGAAGCAACATACAAGAAATAATTGCTTTCGTATTATAATTTAATGCAAGTTGTCTAGCTTTTGGGATTATATTTTATAAATCCATCATTTGAAAAACGCAACAAAGGGCCAGAGTTTGGTATGCCCAACTTATTGTACTCCAAATCACGAAACATAAAATTTTATTCTTCAACTTTTCTTCAACATATACTTTAATTTTATAAGATTGTACAATCTTTTTCTTTAATTAGCTGTAATCAATCTCATTGATTAATTTATACTATTTTTTTTATTATTCAATTAAAAGAACAATTTGGCTTAAAAAGTTGATAGTTGTTGGATATCGATGGATTTATCTAATTCTTAAACAAGCAAATATTCCAATGATAGTTAAATCAGTAATTATTAATTAATAAATGAGTTTGGCCAATTATTAGGTTGATACGTATAAAATACGTATATATATAGTGTAGTCATGTTGAGAAAATTATGTAGGTATGGTTTGAATAAACAATCAATTGTTAAACCATTGTTGGACCCATGAATGTCTTTTGTGTAATTAAATTTATTTTTAAATTGAAAATTATTAAGATTTTCTCGAATCTTTGACTGCCAATAGAAAAGAAAAAACGAAACTGATTTTATCAAAAGTGGCATCCACTTGTTCTGAGGATAGACTTCGGCTTGAAAACGACTTAACAGTGCTGATTCGAATTTGAGATATTTTTAGTCTAAATAAGTATTTTTATTATCGAATCATATTGAGAGGTGATAATTAAAATTTACTATTGAATTAACAAATTGGATACAAATTAATAAAAGTCTTAGAAAAACAAATTATAATATATATAACTTAAGTATTATTGTATGAAAGTTTTTTATAAATAAAAAAAAAATAATTTGACTAAGAAAATTTATTAAATTTTTATTTGTTTCCCAAAAAAAAAAATAATTAAAAGAAAATGTTTGGGCTACTAATTACATCCAAATCAACCAACCAGCCCAATTTCAATTTTAATTGGATTTAGTAAGAGAATTTTTGTGGAGCAGGGTTTGTTTAAGCAGTTAGTGGGGGACCAATAGCACTACTCTTATTTTATTTATTCCTTTTTTTTAACTTAATACCAATTGAGTGCGAAATCTACCGAAACCTACTGAGATCAAATGAATTTATATTATAATATATTTTGTTGTGTTGAGATTAATCAGTGATATAATTTATAATGTTTTTTTAAGTGTCAGGAAAAGAGAAAAATGAATATTTGAATGTGACAATGCTAAGTAATTAAAAATAAAAAGTTTGGTACAAACAAAATGTAAAGGTAATGTATGGTGAGATAATAATTAGTCAAAATATAAGTAATGACTTCATTCACGGATCCTGCTTTAATTTATTTATACGGACAAATATTTAATAGTGATGACATCAACAATTGAATCATTTACCTAATCTCCAAACCATATACCTACAAAGGTTCGAATTTATAGAAATATTGGTTTAAATATTTGAAATTTATTGAAAATAAGGAAAATTTTAGAAAAAAAATAACTTCTGCTGTTAATTTATGATTTTATTTTATTTTATTGAATTTCTAAGATTCAAAGTTTAATTGATTTTTGTCTTAATTAAAAACATTAAAAATTTACTAAATTTTTTATTTTTTTTATAAAAAAAAGCATAATATCGTAACTAAAGTCATATAAAGAGGCCCAACCACGTTGGGCCAAGAATCGGATCCAAGTCAAGTAAGCCCAAAACTTTCTTTCAAAATTTAAAAAAAAAAATCCTAATTAAAATTGAATTTGTTCTCTCTTTCAAATCGAGCGACCAAAACCCAGAGAGGCCACGATCCAGACCCGTCTCTCTTTCTATAACCAGGTGATCATTTTTTACCAATTTCGATTCTTGTTATGTTGACAATCAAGTTATATTTACATGGGTTTATTTAAAAATCACTTCTTTCTTTGCATTTGTTTCGATCTATTCATTTCTAGGGTTTGTGAATGCATGATTAGTTTTTTCTTGCATATATTTATGTTGGATTGGTTTTCCCAGTTTGGAAATCTGATTTTAAATTCAACCCATCTCATAAATTTGGCAACAACTTTGATAAGACTTTGGTTGAGGAAATTTAGGACTATAAAAAAAAGAGATGATTTTTATCAAATTTAAACATTTTTTTTATTTGATTCTCTATTGAATGATTTGACCTCTTGTATGTGGAAAGTAATATGTTTCCACTGTCATAAAAATTGCCTTAGCATTCATTTTTATTGTATAATAAGTTCACTTGTAGCAACAACATGTAAGCTCAGTTGAAATACTCCCATTTACATAATTTTGCTTTGTTCATAATTTAGGTGTGAAAAGATATGGATTACAGATGGTACAATGGTAAACAGGAATTAAGCAGTCGAGAGAAGCGGCAAAATGAAACGGAGCAGGTGACAAATGTTTATTGATATTTTACAGAGTTTTACTACGAGTACATTGATTTATTGATATTGTCAAGTTGGTTGTTGTTTCTGTTTGTAGTTAATTAAAGAATTAGCTCATTTTTGGAATTTTTATAACTTTCAAAATATTTATTTAAAATAGTCTATTTAGTTTCTCATCATGAAATTCTGAATTCACAAGACTTTTATATCTGAATTGTGTTGAGTGGTATTTTCTGCATTTCCTGGTGTAGGCACACCAGGATTCTGTTCTCGAGGATCTAGCTGAGGAGTTTCGATTGCCAATCCATCAAAAGCCAACAGAGAACATTGATTTGGATAATGTGGAACAAGCATCGTTAGATACAAGATTGACATCGTCTAATATTGGGTTTAGGCTTCTCCAAAAAATGGGATGGAAGGGAAAAGGTCTTGGGAAGGATGAGCAAGGTATTGTTTTAATGGAAATTCTACAATAACTGTGAGCTAAGAGAAGCATGTACAAGGGTCTAATGTGCTGATTCTAAAACAAACTTGATAAATTTAAGTGTTTAGAATTATTTTTTATTCTTCACAATTTTTTGGATCTCAATTACATAAATCTTGGTGTCTTATGATTGTGCAATGTCTACTTTGATTGTATTAGTATTTTATTGTTTTGCAATAAATGCTGAAAAGTTGCTAAGCATGTCACAGCAGAATGGGAATGATTTCTTGGTGATGCTTTTGCTATATTTATCTTTATCTAGTTTCCAACTAGTCATTAAAGGTTCTTTGTACAGGAATTATCGAGCCAATCAAATCTGGGATTAGAGATCCAAGGTTAGGGATTGGAAAACAAGAAGAAGATGATTTTTTCACTGCAGAAGAAAATATCCAGCGGAAAAAGCTTGAAATTGAGGTAGAGGACACCGAGGAGAATGCAAAGAAGCGGGAGGTATGCCTTTAAACTTGTAGATATATGTTTCAGTCACTAGATATATATAGATGTTGATTTTACACTTTCTGAAACCCACATCTAATAGCAGAAGGCAGCATATAGCATATATGTTTGTCTTTTGACTGGAGTGATATATCATAGGGGAATACCAACTTTGGAAGCTCTAGACAGTTTCCTCCAGTTTTTATTACCTGGTGGCTTCTACTGCCTGCTTCGTGCACATTATGAAAATTCAGGTGTTAGCAGAACGTGAGCAGAAAATTCAAACTGAGGTGAAAGAAATACGTAAAGTGTTCTATTGTGATCTTTGCAACAAGCAATACAAATTGGCTGTGGAATTTGAAGCCCACTTGAGCTCATATGATCATAATCACAGGAAGGTAAATGATATATCTTGGTGTGATGCATTTGTTGGTTGATGTATTTTTTGGTGTATATGTTCCATTCTTGTCCAAATTTTCACTGTTTCGTTGATTGCAGCGTTTTAAAGAAATGCGAGAAATGCATGGTAGTAGCAGTCGGGATGATCGGCAAAAGCGAGAACAGCAACGTCAGGAGAGGGAGATGGCTAAGTTTGCCCAAATGTAAGCAACTATATGCCCTTTCCTCTATTTCCTCTCTCTGTTTTCATATCTATGCATTCTTGACTTAAGCTCTCTCATTGTTGTCTTCCCCTACCATCTTAATTACGTATTCCTTGATGCCACTTAGGGCTGATGCCCATAAGCAGCAGCAGCAGCAACAACAGCAACAGCACCAACAAGAAGAATCTGGATCTGCTCCGGTCTCTGCTGGTACTACACTTGCTGTTCAGGATCAGCGGAAAGCATTAAAGTTTGGATTTTCTTCTAAAGTCGGCACTTTGAAGGTACTTCCAACGGGGTTAAGAGCTCAAAATTAATTTCATTGCAATTTCACTACCTTATAGTGTCTTGTTCAGGAATTATCCTGGATGATTAAGAAGAGTATGATGTGTACAAGCATTTGCTATATATACATCCATGTTTATATGTGTTGTTGTCGGTTCCAAATTCCAAAATAATCTAATCCCTGACTATATAGTCGGCAAGTCCCTACTTTATTTAAATAGCTTGCGGTTACCGGAAGGTTAACTGACTTGGAACCCTTATGAAATACATAGACGATTTGTATTGTGGTTAGCTAGTATTTTGTTTGTATATAGTATTAGTATCAATTCCAGGGCGTCTTGAAAGTACTACCTACTACCTAGAGGCTAGAACTGTTTCCCCTTGCTGTTATTTTTTTATTTTATTTTGTCGTCTCAGAATATTCATGGTTTTTCTTAGAGTTCGACTTAGAATTGTAACAATGCCTTCGTATATGTCACCACCATCATATATATCACTGTCATATCAATATATCATTTGCCGTGACAAATTTATATGACTCAGTTGTGCGTGACAAATTTTTCTGATAGGATACAAATCGAAATTGAACCAGTAGTCTACAGTGGAGGAACCAAACAACTCTAATGCGAGGGTTCAAAAAAATGTACAAAAACACCTCAAAAATTATGTAGAAACTTAACCTGAAAATATACAAATTTAGCATGAGAGCCTCTCCAATCAAGATGGGTAAAAATGAAGAAGTATCCTTGAAGGCAACAACTTATAGTATTTTGGCTCTATAGTAGAACTAAGAACTGTAGAAGTGACAGTGGAACAAAAGAGGCAAGGATATATTAAATTCATGTGGACTCTTATTTGTAAATTTAATACTTTAATTTGTTTTCTACTTCCCGATGATAATTATGTTCCCGTTGTTGGCCTGCATTGTTATTGGTTGTGCCAAATTGGAATTTGAAATTTGCTTGTGAATGGTATAACTGCTAGTTAGTAGCATTTACAGTTGATCATATTATTTCTGAAGTTATTTTGGTTCCATCTGCCCCCTGCATTACAAAGAATAAGTTCCAAGAAAATATAAAATGCACATCATGGACTTGTTAAAATCTATTCTGTTTTTCACTCGCCATTGTTTCACGAATATCATGTTTTATATTGGCTTTCGGACTTGTGCAGAACTCATCTGGAAGTGCCGTGAAGAAGCCAAAAGCACCACCCGTTGCTTCAGTTTTCGGCAAAGACAGTGATGAAGAATAGTGAAAATTAACCTCTGCAGCAAATTCCCAACTATGTAGCTGATGTAATTGCTCATATATGTTTGGCCTCTGTTTATCTACTGTCTTGCCTACCTGTCTATGTGATCTGTGTGCCCACATATGGTTTATGTTCTAAAAATGTATTTTAAGACATTCTATGAGATTTAGATGTTGTAAACCTCAAGCACCTATGATGCTCAAGAGAAAGTATATTTGTTTGATGTTGAATTTTTCAGATTTTTGTCGACTGTAGAAGTTTTAGTTTCTTTAAGATAGATTTAGAGCAAATTAGTAATTACATGAGTAGACCACCAAGAACATATATATGTTGAATTTATAAACTCATTTAAAAAATAAAAAAATCAAGTCTAATAATGTATTAAATAAATTTAAGCATTTTCATTTTGGTACACTCCCCGATTCCATTATCCATGTAGAGATTATATTGCATGTAGAGATTATATTGTAGTAATAAGTGATAGTAACTCGAAACTGAATTGAATGAGGGTTTTTTCTATTGAGCTACATTAGCGGTGGTAGTCTATTTATTGAGTTATCTACTTGTTTATGTATGACATGTGTGCCCATGCACTCAAAACTATAATTCAATGGACCGCCACAATTTATTTCCTCTAGTCATCAACTCCATTTGCAAGATACATAACAAAGTTAATCATGTGAATGGATATCAAATGATGAGTAGTATCACTTTTAATGTGACCGATTACTTGCTCATATAAAAATTGTTATTCAAAGAACTTGTTTTACTATATTAATTATACATCTACTTTTACCATTAAAAGAGAGAATCATATCACATTTTGCATAAACAAAAATTATAACAAGGGATGGTGACTTAAAACAATATTAAACCACTCATTGATAACTTGTTTATGTAAAAAATGGATGCCCAAAGACCATGCTTCACTAAGGCATGGCATGACAAAATGAGGGTATAAATTCGGACCACGTGTAAACCCATAAATTTAAAAAGTTTCAAACCTGACTCGAAAAATGTACGGATTTTATTCTCCCAATTCTCGAAATATTATAATATTTATTAATTTTATACACGGTGAAATAATCCAAATTCACCCAGTTCTAGAATCTAACCACCACCACCCACTTCTGGAAAGTCATCACCACCATCACCACCACCATCTCATTCTCTTCTTCAGAACCACCCCACAAACAAACCCCAATCTGAGGCGAGAGACAAGAGTCATAGACCTAGGCTCCCTCCCTTCCACCTACCTCAAATGGATCTCCCAAAACCTCCGCGCCCACGACTTCCATCACTGGGTCGAACTGGCCGACCAAGTCACTTGACCGAGAACCTGCTCACCGGTAACATCGACACTACTAGTCTTGGTGAGAGTGAGAGTGCGGTGTCTCGGGTGGTGGAGTTGAGCGAGAGGTTTGGTTGGGACAACGTGGACAAAGTGCGGTGGAGCAAGGTGGATTTCCAGCTTCTGGGTACCAGCAACGGCACAAGGGATGAAACACAATGGCCATTCTTACAGAGTCTCACATTTTGCCATTTTTATTATCAGAGAATCATATCATGAGAGAGAGAATCATACCATATTTAATTTGCATGAAAGGAGCACAAGGGATGGTGACTTGTAACAAAGTAGAACCATCGTCTGATCAAATCAACTACTCTGAGTTCCAACTCTTTCTCTATATATATCATGGCATACACACAACTACATTGCACAAAAAAACCACTATCATCCCCTTTTGTTAAAATGTCTTCTGTGATATTTGTGTTTTCTTTTGTGGTTTTACTTTGTTTTTCAAGTGTAAGCATATTCCCCATTATTTCATACCCATTATGTGTTTGGTTTCAATTTGTAGTTTTTCTTTTACGTTTTGTTTTTGTAGGTTTCTGCTGGAATTGGATGTGATGATGAAGACAGCCCTTCAGTATTAATGCTGCCACTGCTACTGCCGCTGCCACTGCCGCCGTCGAGAATATCAGCAACAGCAACATTAGCACCACCACCGCATTATAACTTGCTTGTTCAAACTTGGCCACCTGGCTATTGTTTGACGTATAATTGTGGCCGATTCAGAAATTCAAGCTTTCCACATTCACTGTTGTTAAAATAGTGAAGACAATTTTTCAGGCCCAAAATGAGGCCCAAAAGGGTGGGTAGAAGCCAAATAGTATTGGGCTGACCCAATAGGAATAGTACGGGTGAATAGGAATATATGAATAGTATAGAGCTGACCCAGTGATACAGTAACACAGTGACGTAAGAAATGACGTCACAGTGACGTAAGTAATGACGTCACAGTGAACAGGACGTAAGCAGTGACGTCACCGTGAAATGACGGTGCCACTGGTGGGTCCCACACGGTGAAACAGTGACGTACGCGTGAACAGTGCCTCGGTGAACAGTAACCAAAATTTTCCTATAAATACCCCCCTTCATTCATTTGTAAATCACCCCAAAAATGTAGTCTCTTCTCTTCTCCCTAAAGCCTTTTGTGAGGTTGTTCTCTCCTAGTGTTATTAGAGAGAGGTTGTAATTATTTTGGTCTAGTAAAGTCATTCTATCTTTGCCCGTAGATGTTTCCCTCAAATTAATTGGGGGTTTTACCACGTAAATACTGTGTGTCCAGTTCTTCTCCACTTTTCTCAAATCTCTACTTTAGTTGCGGTATATTGCTTCCACATACAGGATCCTATTAGTGGCATCAAAGCACTGGCTGAGATTCTAACAGTGGTATCAGAGCCTCAGGTTGTATTCCGAGTTGCTAAGGTGTCAGATTCTCCAGGAAATTCTTAGTATGCTCTGTGGTTGCAGCATTGGCTGATCTTCCACATCAGAAAAGAATTGTTCTCGAGTTTACTGACTAAGGAGCTTCCGGTAGATTCGTCGTTGCTGGAAATAAGTGTGGTGGTATGGAAAGTGCATGTCTAGGATAGGTTCTGGCTAAGGAAAGACTTGGTACTTAACAGTGTCCATTGTGACCCACCTCTCTTTCCTGGGAACTTACCTGGGCACTGTTCATAACTACGGTTACTATTCCAGTATACGGGTACTATACGGTGATATAGTGTGAATCGGTCTAAGTGAGAAGCAGATCATCATCAATATGATGGCAACAAAGTTCAAGATTGAGATGTTCGACGGAAGAAATTTCACGTTATGGAAGAAGAAGACGAGGGCAATACTAATAAAAGACAATTGCAGGGCAGCAATTGGAGACAGACCAAAAGAGATTACTGATGATGGGAGGTAATGCAGTTGCCAATATGCATTTGGCACTTGCTGATGAAGTACTATCAAGTATGGCAGAGAAGAAGACGGTAAATGAGACATGGGATACTCTGACAAAGTAATATGAGGCCAAGTCACTACACAACAAAATCTTTTTGAAAAAGGAGACTCTATACTCTTCGAATGGCAGAATCTTCGACGTGACTGACCACATCAACACCTTGAAAATGAGCGTGCGAAACTTCTACTTCAGAGTCTACCAGATTTGTATGATCAACTCATCATCAAGTATTGTGGAGCATCTAGTCTTTAATGATATTGCAGCCGCTGTATTAGATAAAGGGAGCAGGTGCAAAAACAAGGAAGACAGATTCACAAGTCCACAATAGGTAGAAACATTAACGATGGTGAAAGGAAGATCAACGGAACATGGCCCCAGTGGGAGTCGTAATCATGGTAGGTCAAAATTAAGAAGTAAGAAGAGTATCAAATGCTACAATTGTGGCAAAACGGGCATGCCATATTAGAGTGTTGGCACAAGAAGAAGAGTGGGATAACGGAGCTCCAGAGTTATCAAGCTTTCAAGGGTGTAGCACCTCAGATGATGGTGAAGTTTACACAGCGAGGACACTACTGATAGTGAAGGCAGAGAACGGTTTGCTGATGCCTGGCGTCTAGATTCAGCAACCATATGACACATGACCTCACGAAGAAAATGGTTCCACAAATATGAACCTATCTTGGAGGATCTGTGGGTAATGATCATGCCTAGGAGATCGCTGGTATTGGTACCATCAAGATAAAAATGCTCGATGGTACGGTTCGCACCACTCAGGAGGTACGACAGATGAATGGCCTGACGAAGAATCAATTGTCTTCGGGACAATTAGATAATCTTGGATACAAGACCTATGTAGAAAATGGGATATTGAAAATTGTCAGAGGCGCGCTTATAATGATGAAGGCATAAAAGATCGCTGCAAATCTATACATGCTTAAAGAGGAAACACTACAAGAAGCAGATTCATGTGATGTGTCAACTAACCATGGAGAAGAGTCAACGATATTGTGGCATCGCAAACAAAGCCATATATCGGAACGAGGTTTGAAGATTCTCTCCGATAGAAATTTGCTTCTTGGGCTCAAATCAGTAAATCCATCATTCTGTGAGCATTGTGTTACAAGTAAGCAGTATAGATTGAAGTTCAGTAGTAGTACTGCTAGAAGATAATGCATTCTAGACTTGATTCATTCTGATGTCTGGGAATCACCGGATATATCCCTAGAAGGAGCAAGGTACATGGTGACCTTCATTGCTGATTACTCCAGGAGATGCTGGGTGTACCCGATCAAGAGAAAGTCAGATATGTGTGCAGTGTTTAAAGCCTTTAAAGCGCGGGTGGAACTTGATTCATAAAAGAGGATCAAGTGTTTCTAAGGATATGCTGACGGAGTAAAGGGGTATCGCTTGTGGGACCCAACTGCCCACAAAGTCATAGTCAGCATGGATGTTATCTTTGTAGAAAATCAAATACAGAATGAAGAAGGCGATGGCACTTCAAAAGGAAATTCAGAGACTACAATAGTTCAGGAGGAAAATTCAGAAAAAGAAGATTCAGATTCTTCTGAAGCAGCATCAGCACACGAGGCACAAGTACCAGATGAGTTCGAGGCTATGATTTTCGGCGGTCGACTCGAGAGAGGAAAGAACCGGTATGGCACTCGGAGTATGTTACAAAGGGCAATGTTGCATACTGTTTTCTAATAAAGGATGGAGAGTCATTAACTCTCAATGAAGCAATTAATAGCTCAAGTGTATCCTTGTGGATGACAGTAATGCATGAAGAAAACTCTCATAAGAACACGACATGGAAACTTGTACCACTACCACATGGAAGGAAAGCTATTGGCAAAAAGTGGGTCTATAAGATCACATGAGATAGCAATGATCAAGTGGAGCGGTTTCGTGCAAGACTGGTGGTGAAAGGATATGCTCAGAAAGAATGTATTGACTTCAGTGAGATATTATCCCCTGTGGTTTGACTTACAACAGTCGGAGTAGTCCTGGTTACGTGTGGTGTATTTGATCTACGTTTAGAGCAGTTAGATGTGAAAACTGCGTTTCTTCATGAACAAGTTGAAGAAGAAATTTATATGCTCAAACCAGAAGGTTTTGCTGAAAAAAGGCAAGGAGAACTTGGTTTGCAGGTGTACCAAATCTCTGTACGGTTTAAAAACAGGCGTCGAGGTGTTCGTACAAGAGATTTGATTCCTCATTATAAGCCTTGGGTACAACAGACTTAGTGCAGACCATTGTACTTATTACAAGAGGTTTGGTGATGATGGTGATTTCATCGTAATGCTGTTGTACGTGGACGACATGTTGGTAGCAGGCCCCAACAAAGATCGAGTCCGAGAATTAAAGGCACGGTTGGCTAGGAAGTTTGATATGAAGGATTTAGGACCAGCAAACAAGATTCTAGGGATGCAAATTCAACGAGATAGAAATAATAGGAAGGTTTGGCTTTTCGAGAAGACCTATCTCAGTAAAATCTTGCGCCGCTTCAATATGCAAAGATTGTAAGCCAATTTCTACCCCTCTTCCTGTTAATTTCAAGTTATCCTCAAGTATGAGTCCTAGCTATGAAGCAGAGAGGATGAAGATGTCTCGATTACCGTATGCATCGACAGTGGGAGGTTTAATGTTCGCTATGATATGTACAAGACCGGACATTGCACAAGCAGTGGGAGTAGCTAGTCGGTACATGACGGATCTTGGTAAAGAGCATTGGAATAGTATGAAGAGGATTCTGAGATACATCAGAGGAACCTCAGATGTTGCATTATGTTGTGAAGGATCAGAATTCACTGTCAGAGGCTATGAAGAGTCAGATTTTGCAGGAGATCTCGATGAAAGAAATTCCACTACAGGTTATGTGCAAGAGGAGCTGTGAGCTAGATTTCCAAATTACAAACTGTTATGGCTTCATCTACAATAGAAGCTGAGTATATGGCAGCTACACAAGCTTGTAAAGAAGCAATTTGGATTAAGAAGTTAATGGAGGAGCTTGGGCACAAACAAGAGAAAATTTCTCTGTTTTGTGACAGTTAAAGTGCCTTGCATATTGCAAGGATTCCGACCTTTTCATTCCAGGACAAAGCACGTAGGAATTCAAGTAGTAGTGGAAGACGGAAGTGTGGATATGCGAAAAGATTCACACTGAGGAGAACCTAGCAGATGCAACGACCAAGCTAAATAATACTGACAAGTTATATGGTGTAGATCCTCATTCGGCCTAGTAGAAACGTAAGCAGCATGAGTATGAGCAAAGATTAAAAAGAGACGGATGGACTATGAAAAATGACTTCAAGTGGGAGAATGTTAAAATAGTGAAGACAAATTTTCAGGCTCAAAATGAGGCCCAAAAGGGTGGGTAGAAGCCCAAATAGTATTGGGCTGACCCAATAGGAATAGTACAGGTGAATAGGGATATATGAATAGTATCGAGCTGACCCAGTGCTACAGTAACACAGTGACGTAAGCAATGACGTCACAGTGAACAGGACGTAAGCAGTGACGTCACCGTGAAATGACGGTGCCACTGGTGGGTCCCACACGGTGAAACAGTGACGTACGCGTGAACAGTGCCTCGGTGAATAGTAACCAAAATTTTCCTATAAATACCCCCCTTCATTCATTTGTAAATCACCCCAAAAATGTAGTCTCTTCTCTTTTCCCTAAAGCCTCTTGTGAGGTTGTTCTCTCCTAGTGTTATTAGAGAGAGGTTGTAATTATTTTGGTCTAGTAAAGTCATTCTATCTTTGCCCGTGGATGTTTCCCTCAAATTAATTGGGGGTTTTACCACGTAAATACTGTGTGTCCAGTTCTTCTTCACTTTTCTCAAATCTCTACTTTAGTTGCGGTATATTGCTTCCACATACAGGATCCTATTAGTGGCATCAAAGCACTGGCTGAGATCCTAACAAATGTTCATACATGGACTTTGGCCAATAGACTTTGATGGAGATGTTTTGGAAGAAGTCGAGCAGGATTACACAAATATGACTGAGGTTGAAAATTCGGTAATTGCTAATCAAACACATGCTCATAATATATATATATATATATATATATATATATATATATATATACTGTCTAGCAGTACCATATTTTAATATATGTATTTTTTTTTTGTTTTTGCAGATTAATAGTGATATGTACCTACGTTATGAAATGGATACATATTGGCAGAGTTTGAATATTCCAAACAATTTACGCTTTTGGTTTCATGAGTGGAACACACATGGCCGTTGCCAAACAACTCTCACTGCACTAAATTATTTCAAGCGTACCGTACAACTGGCATTGACAACAGATTTGCTGAGCACACTAAAGGCATATGGCATAATACCGGATGGTAGTTTATATAGGAGAAGTGATTTTGAAGATGCAATTTATGATATTACTCGTAAAATCCCTCAATTTTCATGTGATCGTAATGGTGTTCTAACTGAAGAGATTATTTGTGTTGATAAACATGCAGAGAACTTCATTCCATGTCAAAACTATCAGGGGAAATGTAACGCGGATCCCATTGGATTAGTAAATTAAAATACTGTTGTAAGAGAGAGTGAATGAGAAATATAAGTGAAGTTATTAATAAAATAATGTTGTAAGAGAGAGAGAGTGAATGAGCAATATAAGTGAAGTTATTTATACAAGGCACTTGTGTTTAACAAATTATTTATTTTATTCTAATTTTATTTTGATGGTTTGTTGGTGAATTCAAAAAACTACTACTTAAAAAGAGAATAATATATTAAGTGAGAATTCTATCTGTGCAACCGAGGCTGAGGAAGATGACCAAGTTTTTTTTTGTCTTTTCAATCGTTGTTGGCCTGCATTGCAATTGGAATCTGAAATTTGGTATCACTGCTAGTTAGTAGCATTTACGGTTCATCTTAATTGTCTCTGCATTATAATGAATAAGTTCCAAGAAAATATAAAATGCACATTATGGACATGTTCAATGTTCTTTTTAAGTAGATTCTGCTTTTAACATGAATATCTTGTTCTTCGTTTGTTTCGTATTTATGCACAACTTATCTGGAAGTGCTGCGAAGAAGCAAGACATGGTTCTTGATTTGTTTACGTTTTGATGGTAGCATACTGAGTTATCTGAAGCATATTGGTTAATTGTGTGTATACTATATACTTTGGTGGATGGTTTTGATCGAGTCTTCTTAGGTAGTAGTATGCTATGTGGTTGGAATTAATCTCTCTCTGCGTGCATTGGCAGTTCATTGTTTCATGTTTCTCATTGGCTTTCGGACTACACAGAACTTGTCAGGAACTCATCCAAAAGTACCACCCATCGATTATCTCTCATATGATCATCTTCACTATCATAATTTCTAGATAATACAAAAAACAAATCTCTTTTCTAAAAACCAAGTGTTTTCTGACCATCAATAAAAATTCCAACAGCTAATCGTTTGATCCAACGCCCTTGATTCAACACCCAAATATCAACACCCTTTGTGACATCAAAATCTAAATGTAGTATTGCTAAAGATTCATTATATAATCCGAGACTGAATTGTATTCTTATATGCTTTGGAATCTTCGAGATCTCTTCTGACATTTCATCACCCAAATGAAACAAAAAGATCACCAAGTCTTTTGTAATCTTATTTGTAGCTACCCAGTAACAAGCTCCATTAAAATATATATGATGTTCTTGGCGGATACTGTATTGATCTATATTTGAATTTGAGGCTTTAACATTTCTCCAAGAATTGGAATTTAAAGTGTACACCTCAACAATGTGTGAGCGTTTAATATTTTTAACACTTCCGAATCCTATAAAGACCAACTTGTGACTATTACTCAAAGGGTCGAGTCCAAATCCGACGCAAACACCCCGAGGATGAAAGCCAGCTTTAATTTGAGGTAGAGTTCTTAATTCCTTAGTTGCGATGTTATAAAGAGTTATGCCATCTTTAATTAAATATTAAACACTTCCGAATCCTATAAAGACCAACTTGTGACTATTACTCAAAGGGTCGAGTCCAAATCCGACGCAAACACCCCGAGGATGAAAGCCAGCTTTAATTTGAGGTAGAGTTCTTAATTCCTTAGTTGCGATGTTATAAAGAGTTATGCCATCTTTAATTATACAAAGAATGCCATCGAAAGGGCCAATAAACAATCCACTTAAAGGAATTTGAGGACTAAAATTTTGCAACGATAACTCTGTAAGTGTTTCTTTAGGAAACCAGGCGTAACACTTTCTCCAGTACTCAATTTCGCCTGCGTAGTCTGCCTCCTCATCCGAGTACTCCTCGTTCGAGGAGTCAGGGTTGTCAACCTCGTTCGAGGAGTCACTATTTTCAACCTTTTCCCAATGCTCAATAATTAGATGGATATTGTGATCCTTTTTTAGATGTTCTGAAATGAAACTACTGCTTCTAACTAGTGCATACCAAGATTTGGAAACACACCTGAATCGAATTAAAGATTTCACCGGTAGTATTGAAAGAATCTCAATAATCATATATTCAGGTAGTTTCACCATTTTCTCTTTCTCGTTTGGATTCTAAACATGTGGATTTTTTCTCCGATATGAAACACTAATTCTAGTTAAACATGAAAGAACTATAAATATATTATAATATAAAACTTCACCTTTATTTTCTACAAACATATCGAGCATGTTGTAAAAATTTACTATTCATTTCAAGTAATTAACCAATTTCATTGATGTGTATCTTACAAATTATTCAGTAATTAATCAAATTCATATATTAATTTGCATTGAATTGCAATTAATCAATAAAGATATGGTTTAAATAATGTAAAAATTGTTAAAAATGACCTAAAAATTATTGATGAAATTGTTTTTAACCGCAGATGTAAAAATAATCGTTTTTAGCCAATTGAAGAAAAAAATAACATAA
This sequence comes from Xanthoceras sorbifolium, assembly GCA_003430845.1. NCBI lineage: Eukaryota > Viridiplantae > Streptophyta > Magnoliopsida > Sapindales > Sapindaceae > Xanthoceras > Xanthoceras sorbifolium. The sequence goes on along the minus strand of CM010619.1, from coordinate 7,120,374 downwards.
ATACCCTTCAACCGCCCACTTTTTGAATAATTTTAAAAAAACCTGTAAAAATAAAAATTACAAAAAAAACCTATTTAAAATTATAAAAAAACCCATTCAATTTAACCTAAAAAATCTTAGTTGATTTATGTTTATATATATGCACATGCAATCAGTTTTAAGCATCCACTACTGATATAAATGATTTAAAAAAAAAATACTGATATAAATAAAAATAATTGATCAAGCCGAACATCTAGTAAACAAAAACATTTTATTGGAGAAAAATACAATGAATATTTAATTAAAAAAAAAGAAAAATGCATTAGATATTAATAACACAAGATCAACGCTATTAGATCACAAATAAAATAGCAGATTAAAAAAATCATACCTAGAATCGAATATTCTTGAATTAATTTCTGTACTAGAATCACCGCTTGATGTTTTAAACAACCAAAGTCGTCACCAATAAAAAAAAAAACAAAACTACGAGATTGCTATTTGCACTTTTTTGTATGTCTGCTATTTTGAAAAGAAGACTGCGTTTTTTTTTTCTCCATGATTCAAAGTTTAACCATAGAGCCCCCCTTATATTATGTGTCACATAAATTACGGTTTTGTAATAATGATCTAATTATAACATATTTCCTATTTCAATGTCCAAAAAAAAAAATAAAAAAAAATAAATAAATAAATAATTTCCTATTTTATCATTTATTATTTATTGCTTATCGGACAATTTAAAAAAAAAGGTTCATTTTTGTAGCATTTATTTCTTATTATGGTTTTTGTGTTTTTAGTAGGATTTATTTTCGTTTTATTATATGGAATTTGTTTCCTATTTCTCTTAAATTTGTTTAGGTTATTTTTATCATTTTGGAAAGTCGTATTTCATTAGTATTAGGTTTATTTGTTTCCTATTTGAATTATGTATTATTGAATTGACTATTTTATCACTATCATTTGTCGCGTTGTCATTGTAAGTAGTTAAGAATAAACAAAACCAATAATCAAAATGAACAAGGAATTACATAAAATTTCTAAATATAATTATGTGCATAAATCTCTTTCTTGCAAATATTATACTTCCTTAATCATGTTTTATACCACTAGATATTATGTAGTATATAAGTTGTCAACACTGTTACAGCTAATGTGAACTGAAATTGTATGTTTAGTAATCAGCATTTGTTTGTAATTGATTGGAGTAACTTTTAGTTAGTTTATAGTTGAATTGTAACTGAGCCACATCAGCATAGTTGAGTTAGCTTAACCTTGGTTAGCTAACTGTGGTTGATTGTTAACCAAGTGTGTATATATATAATTGAAATCCGATTAAGAAATCCGATTTCACTTTCCTCTCTCACGTTTCGTACCTTCTGATTAGGGTTCTTGATATTCTCTTATTTCTACCATTGTTACATGGTATCTAAGGAGGAGTTTTGTTGGTTCAATCCTGAACCTAGCTTTCTTGTTGGTCTTCTGTATTAGAAGCTTTTATTGAAATCAAAAAAAAAAAAAAAAAAAAAAAAAAAAAAAAAGCTTCGATCAGAGGCAATGGAGTCACTGTCTTCACTATTGTTGCACAATAACTCTGGATCCTTCAATCGAACTCCAAGACTCACACCAAAATAGAGAGAGAATCAGTCTCAACGCATCTCTAAAAATCTCAACTTCAATCTTCCAATTAAGCTAGATGACAACAATTTCATCTAATGGAAGACACAAATCCTACCTGGAGTCAGAGACTTCGACCTTGAAGACTATTTTTGGAGCCACAAAGTGTCTTTCGAAATTCATTGACTCGATCGACGAAGACTTAGGTTAGCAAATCCAAAGCTACAACGATGACTATCTCACCTAGAAGAAGATTAATCAGTTGCTTGTAAGCTGGATGATGTCAACTCTCAGTTAATCAGTGCTTGGAATAGTAACTCAGCGTGTTACACTGTGAGGAATATCTTTTCTCAACAGTCAATAGCACAAATCATGCGCCATCGGTCTCAACTCCAATAATTGAAGAAATGATCTATGAAGATTAGTGAATACATAGTCAAAATCAAAGGGATTACTGATGCTTTAATGGCTACTGGACAGACAATGACTGAACAGAATCTAGTAGCTTATATTCTAAGAGGTCTAGCATTGGAATTTGATCTAGTCATATGCAATATTGCTTCAAAGAAGGAGGAAATCACTCTACAAGACACTTAATTAATTCCTACTCATGAGCTACAAATCAAGACTGGAGCAGTTTATCTTCAATACTACAATTGACATGACTCAAGCTTCGGCCAACATGACTACTAAATCCTCTAATTTTACAAGAGGAAGCAATTAGTATCAAAACAACAATTGAGGCAGATCGCGAGGTCGAAGAGGATGCAGGGGTGGTAAATATTACAATCAGAGGCTTGTTTGCGAACTATGTGGCAAGACTAGTCACTTCTCTGCCATTTGCTACCATCGATTCGATCAGACATTCGCTGAAAATTTTGGCAAGCAACCCTAATGACAACAAATCCACGGGTGGTCACTGTATTTATTAAGGTGGTAATCTGGTTTGCTGGTCCTCTAAGAAACAGCGGGTAGTAGCTCGTTCAAGCATTGGGGCTGAGTATAGATCCCTTGCTTCTGCAGCAATTGAAATTGTGTGGATTCAGTCTCTTCTTCGAGAGATTCAGCTTCCTTTAGTTGGAATTCCTCTTCTTTGGTGTGATAATGTTAGTGCTAATTTTTTAGCTCACACTACGGTGTTCCATGCTCGTACCAAACACATTGAGACCGACTTACATTTTCTTTGTGATCTCATTGCTACACAACGGTTGGAAATTAGGAATGTTCTTACTGCTTCCTAAACAGCTGACATTTTTACAAAATCTTTGTCCATTTCCAGATTTCATCTACTGTGTTCCAAGCTCATTATTCATGGAGCTCAACTGCGTTTGAAGGGGAGTGCTGATGATAATTCAAATTCAACAAATGCTGACCAGTTCTCTAAATTAAGATTCAAACTTGCTTATTTAATTCGCTGCATTTGCAGGGGAGTGTTACAGCTAATAAGAACTGAAATTGTATATTTAGTAATAAGCATTTGTTTGTAATTGATTTGAGTAACTTAGTTAGTTTATAGTTGAATTGTAACTGAGCCACATCAGCATAGTTGAGTTAGCTTAACCTTGGTTAGCTAACCGTGGTTTATTGTTAACCAAGTGTGTGTATATATATATAAAATATGTTACCGTTGAATTTCATAGTCCTCTCTCACTTTTTCTCCTTTTCGTATCTTCTGATTAGGGTTCTTTATATTCTCTGATTTCTACCATTGTTACAAGCACCACATCACATATCACACTTTTAATGATTTATATAGTGTTAATATCTCACATGCCGGATTGAATGTAGATAATTTTTTTAACAACCTAACATTACTCATTTCCAATTTAATGCTTGAAATAATGGTGCCTTATCAAGAGTGTATATAGGCTGGCTTATATTTTTATTTTTCTTCTTTAAAGCAATAGGTATTGATTAAAAACAAAAATTCTAAATTAAACTTACTATTGCTGTAAGATCTGATTAGCATAGGGAAGTAAGCACAACCAAATGGTTTTAGTTCATGAAAATTTAGTTCGTTGTGGAACACAAGCTCAAAAGGGGTTTGTTATTGGGTAGATAAGTTGGTAATCTATTGATAAGACAGACATCAATGGTAAAGGATTCCCACAAAAAAGAAAGATGCGCATTTTGGTTTGTAAAAGGTGTGTAAGGCCAGTTTTGGCATGCTTCCTTTAATGAAGACGAAGACCATTTTGGTGATGAGTGTGAGGACAAGTATACCGAAATTGAATGCCTAAATGATAAAAAAAGGGAATGCAAGACCTTGAATTCACCACCTTGATCACTTTGCTATTAGAATTAAACGACAATTTAGCAGTGTTTTTGAAAAAAATAAAAGCATCTTTGACTTATGTTTTAATTTTAAGAGGATACAATCAAGTAAACCTAGTATGTTGATCCATAAAGTGAACCTAGTATACTAATATCATGTTTTTTGTTGGCTTGTGAACAACTTATCTGGAAGTGCTGGAAGAAGCCAAAAGTACCCACCAGTCACCAAACTTGCTCATCATATAACTTTAAATATAGTTGGATATTAATCTAATTAATATTACCTGCATATATATAACAAAATTTATTTTGGATTGTCTTGATTTTATTCGAAATAATAAAAGTACAAGGTTTTTCAACTGATTTAATAGCCACAGTAGAAAGTTTATAAATCTTGAGACACATTGAAATATGATCATTTCATTTAATACAAGAATAATCATACAAATGACAGTCTCTTTTGATATTAACTAAACTCTCCTTATAGATGAGAACGTTCGTATTTGACCTGTAAATACACAACAATACCTGGTTTTCTGGGTTCATTGACAACAAATTTGCTGAACACACTAAAGGTACATGGCATAATACCGGATGGTAATTTATATTCAAGAAGTAAATTTGAAGATGCAATTTCTGATATTACTGATGAAGACCCTGAATTTTCATGTGATGGTAACGGTGTTCTAACTGAAGTATTTGTGTTGATAAACAAGCAGAGAACTTCATTCCATGTCAAAACTATCAGGGGAAGTGTAGTGTGGATCCCATTAAGTTCGTAAATTAAAATACTATTGTAAGAAAGAGAGTGAATGAGAAATATAAGTGAAGTTATTAATAAAATAATGTTGCAAGAGAGAGAGAGTGAATGAGCAATATATGTGAAGTTATTTATCTAAGTGAAGTTATTAATATAAGTGAAGTTATTTATATAAGGCACTTGTGTTTAATAAATTATTTATTTTATTCTTATTTTATTTTGAGAATAATATATTAATATCTGCGCAACCAAGGATGAGGAAGATGACCAAGATTTTTTTGTCTTTTCAATCGTTGGTGGCCTGCATTGCAATTGGAATCTGAAATTTGGTATCACTGCTAGTTAGTAGCATTTACGGTTCATCTTAATTGTCCATGCATTACAATGAATAAGTTCCAAGAAAATATAAAATGTACACTATGGACCGGTTCAATGTTCTCTTTAAGTAAATTCTGCTTTTAACATGAATATCATGTTCTTCGTTTGTTTTGGATTTATGCACAACTTATCTGGAAGTGCTGCGAAGAAGCAAGACATGGTTCTTGAGTTGTTTATGTTTCTCATTGGCTTTCGGACTACACAGAACTTGTCAGGAACTCATCCAAAAGTACCACCCGTCGAAAATGATAGTGAAGAAAAATAATTAAAATTAAACTCTACAACAAATTACCAGCAATGTACCTGATGTGCTCTTATTTCGAAAGTCTTAGAGAAATGCATGGTAGTAGCAGTCAGGACGATCGACAAAAGCAAGAACAGCAGCGTTGTGAGTTGGGATGATCAGCATAAGTAACAACAACAACTATATGCCCCATCCTCTGTTTCCTATAACTGTTTTTATATCTATGAATTTCATTTTTTTTGTTAGCTTTCGGACTTGTGCACAACTTATCTGGAACTGCTGCCCACCACCACACTTACTCATCATATAACTTTAAATACATATAAATTAGATTAAAGATATTAATATTACTTGCATATATATAACAAATTTATTTTAATTGTATTGATTTTATTCAAAATAATAAAAGTACAAGGTATTTCAACTTATTTAATAAGCAATACTAGAATAATCATACAGATGACAGTCTCTTTTGATATTAACTAAACTCTCCTTATAGATGAGAATGTTCGTCACTTGACCTGTAAATACACAACAATACTTGGTGTTCTGGGTGCTACTAGGATTGCACAAGAGTAGATTATCTCTCATATGATCATCTTCACTATCATAATTTCTAGATAATACAAAAAACGAATCTCTTTTCCAAAAACCAAGTGTTTTCTGACCATCAATAAAAGTTCCAACAGTTAATTGTTTGATCCAACGCCCTTGATTCAACACCCAAATATCAACACCCTTTGTGACATCAAAATCTAAATGTAGTATTGCTAAAGATTCATTATATAATCCAAGACTGAATTGTATTGTTATAGGCTTTGGAATCTTCGAGATCTCTCCTGACATTTCATCACCCAAATGAAACAAAAAGATCACCAAGTCTTTTGTAATCTTATTTTTAGCTACCCAGTAACAAGCTCCATTAAAATATATATGATGTTCTTGGTAGATGATGTATTGATCTATATTCGAATTTGAGCCTTTAACATTTCTCCAAGAATCGAAATTTAAAGTGTACACCTCAACAATGTGTGAGGTTAAATGATTCGGACCTGTACGCATTGTATTCTGAACATCTTCGACATCTATAAAGACCAACTTGTAACTATTACTCAAAGGGTCGAGTTCAAATCCGACACGAACAAGCCGAGGATCAAAGCTAGCTTTAATTTGAGGTAGAGTTCTTAATGTTGAAATATAAACTTGTTTTAGGTCCAAACCATTTGAAGGCCCGAACTATTATGGGAGCCCAAACCCAAGCCCAAATAAATTAGAGTCCAAGTCCATAAATAAGGTTCAAGCCCTTTATCTAGAATTCTCTAGGGTTTGGTAATTAGACATAAAAATCATGTGGTCAATTGGAAGGGTGTGGAAGGATGTAGAAGGATGAGGTGTATGGTTATTATAATTTTGGATTAGTTTATTTGTGTGGTCTAAAATGATTTGTAAGTAGTATAAATACCCCCTCCCCATTTTGGTTTAGGCATTAAGAAGAAGCAAAGCTTCTAAGTGAGTGAAGAAGAAGTAAAGAGTGAGTGAGTTCTTGAGTGAGAGTTTTTCTTGTAATATTTGTTTTGAGTTTAAATAAAAGTTGTTTTTGAGTATTTTATTTCCAACAAAGTGGTATCAGAGCCTGGTTGGAAGGTGTGCTCTATAGCATATCCAAATTGAAGTTCTCGACGAGACGAAGCCGACGCCACAAAAATTGCCCCGATCGGAGTTCAAACGAGCCGCCACGGGCTGCCGGAAGTTTGCTGCCAGGGAGTGAGTTAACTCACCAAGTTCAAGCCGAGTCAGCCGAGTTGGAAGTGAGTCCAGCCGAGTTAGAGCCGAGTTGACCGAGCTGCCAAGCCTGTTGACCGAGCCGCTGACCGAGCCGCAAGCTGTTGACCGAGCTGTCAAAAACGTTGACTATTGACCAGGTTAGGTGACCGTTGACTTTGACTTTGACAAAAAAATTTGATTTTTTTGTCTGAGTTCATCTTAAGGTTTTTCGACATTCTGAGTTCATCCGTGTAGTCAGAATTTCAAAATTCTCACCATATTGAGAGTTATGGCTAATGGTATGGCGTCGTTTCAAGTTCCAACACTCAAGAATGAAAACTATGATAATTGGAGTATCAAGATGAAGACTCTCCTTGGAGCACACGATGTCTGGGAGGTCGTAGAGAAAGGCTACACCGAACCAGAAGATGAGTCAACTCTATCCCAAACTCAAAAGGATAGTTTAAAAGACTCAAGGAAAAGAGACAAGAAGGCTCTCTATCTCATCTATCAAGCCTTAGATGATGATGGTTTTGAGAAGATTTCGAGTGCAAGCTCCGCTAAGCAAGCGTGGGAGAAGTTGCAAATCTCTTACAAAGGAGTCGAAAAGGTAAAGAAGGTCCGTCTCCAAACATTAAGAGGTGAATTCGAATCCTTACACATGAAAGCATCTGAATCTATTTCAGATTATTTCTCAAGAGTAGCAGCCGTTTCTAATCAATTAAAAAGAAACGGTGAAAAGTTAGAAGATGTAAGAATAATATAGAAGATACTCCGATCATTGGATCCCAAATTTGAGCACATTGTGGTGACGATAGAAGAAACTAAAGACCTGGAAGAAATGACGATCGAGCAACTCCAAGGATCATTGCAAGCATATGAAGAAAAACATAAGAGGAAGCAAGGGATCAACGAGCAACTCCTCAAGATGCAACTGAAGGAGAAGGAAGGAAGTCAAGGCCACGAGAGAAGCCAGCGTGGTCGAGGTAGAGGCCGAGGCCGAGGACGAGGTAGAGGCCGTGGTCATGGACGAGGTTGGAATTCTAACAGCAGTAACCTCAACAACTACGAGAAAGGAGAAAGCTCAACAAGAGGCCGTGGGAGAGGCAATTCAAACTCGAGGTACGATAAATCTCAAGTTCAATGTTATAATTGTCAGAAATTTGGACATTATGCTTCGGAATGTAGAGCTCCCAGCAGTAAGGTTGACGAAAGGTCTAATTATGTGGAAGTCAAAACCGAAGAGAAGGAGACAGTGCTACTAGCTTGTAGAGACAATGATGGAGACCAAGAAAATGCTTGGTACCTCGACACTGGTGCAAGCAACCACATGTGTGGAAGAAGAAGTATGTTCGTAGAGCTAGATGAATCAGTGGCTGGCAATGTCTCATTTGGAGATGATTCAAAAATATCAGTGAAAGGAAAAGGTAACATTCTTATCCGCGCTAAAAATGGTAGTCATCAATTAATCTCAAATGTCTACTATGTGCCCAATATGACATGCAACATCTTGAGTATGGGTCAACTCTTAGAAAAAGGCTATGATATTCATATGAAGGATTGTAGTCTTTTTATAAGAGATGACAAAGGAAATCTAATAGCGAAAGTAAAAATGTCAAAGAATAGATTATTTTCTTTGAACATTCAAAACGATGTTGCAAAGTGTCTGAAAGCCTGCTACAAAGATGCATCTTGGTTATGGCACCTTCGATTTGGGCATCTCAATTTTGGAAGCTTGGAGCTACTATCTAAGAAGGAAATGGTGAGAGGACTACCATGCATCAATCATCCTGACCAACTTTGTGAAGGATGTTTACTCGGGAAGCAATTTAGAAATAGCTTTCCAAAAGAGTCAGACTTAAGAGCCAAGAAGCCACTCGAGCTAGTCCATACTGATGTATGCGGTCCGATCAAGCCAAGCTCTTTCGGTAACAATAATTATTTCCTTCTCTTTATTGATGATTTTTCAAGAAAAACATGGGTTTATTTCTTGAAGCAGAAATCAGAAGTCTTTGGAGTATTCAAGAAGTTCAAAGCCGATGTTGAAAAAGCGAGTGGCCATAAGATCAAGGCACTGAGATCCGATAGAGGAGGAGAATTCACATCCAAGGAATTTCTGGAGTTTTGTGAAGATAATGGAATTAGACGTCCTCTAACTGTTCCCAGATCCCCTCAACAAAATGGAGTTGCAGAAAGAAAGAATAGAACAATCCTGGATTTGGCACGAAGCATGCTCAAAAGCAAGAAATTGCCCAAGGAGTTTTGGGCAGAAGCAGTGGCGTGTGCAGTCTATTTGTCCAATCGCTCTCCAACAAGAAGTGTGTGGGGAAAGACACCTCAAGAAGCATGGAGTGGTAGAAAGCCCGGCATCTCCCACCTAAGAGTTTTTGGAAGCATAGCTCATGTTCATGTACCAGAAGAGAGAAGAACCAAGCTTGACGATAGAAGTGAAAGTTTCATATTCATCGGCTATCCCGCTTATTCAAAAGGTTACAAGCTATACAACCCGAACAACAAAAAGTTTGTGATCAGCCGAGATGTGATATTTGATGAAGAAGGAGAATGGGATTTTGGATCGCATGTAGACAACTCCAACTTCACTCCACAATTTGAAGAAACAGAGCGGACGCCGGTGGAGCAACTAGAAGAACCTCAACAAGAACCCACTACACCACCAGCATCACCAGCTTCAACAAATAATGGAAATTCACCACCATCATTTTTACAAGAAAGAACAATGGAGCGAACAAGAAATCTTCAAGATTTATATGAGGTAACTGAGAGATCTGATAATCTTACTCTTTTTTGCCTCTTTGCTGATTGTGAACCAGTGAGTTTTGAAGAAGCTGCTCAAGAAAAGAAGTGGAGAGATGCGATGGATGAGGAAATCAAGGCCATTGAAAAGAACAACACTTGGGAACTTGTTCCACTTCCAAAAGGACACAAGGCAATTGGTGTCAAATGGGTGTACAAAACAAAGCGAAATTCTAAGGGAGAGATTGAAAGGCACAAGGCAAGGCTAGTTGCGAAGGGCTACAGTCAAAGAGCTGGAATAGACTATGATGAGGTATTTGCTCCAGTTGCTAGATTAGAAACTATAAGACTAATCATTTCTATGGCAGCGCAAAACAAGTGGAAGATACATCAGATGGATGTAAAGTCTGCCTTCCTAAATGGAGTTCTTGAAGAAGAAGTCTACATACAGCAACCACCGGGTTATGAAGTCAAAGGCCAAGAAGACAAAGTTTTGAAGCTGAGAAGAGCTCTCTATGGGTTAAAGCAAGCACCAAGGGCATGGAATAGCAAAATTGACAAGTACTTCCAACAAAATGGCTTCACCAAATGTCCCTACGAGCACGCCCTATATATCAAGATCATGAATGGAGATATTCTGGTAGTATGCTTGTACGTGGATGATTTGATTTTCACCGGTAATAACCTAAGCCTGATTGAAGAGTTCAAGAAAGCAATGGCCAAGGAATTTGAGATGACTGACATCGGATTAATGGCGTACTATCTTGGTATTGAAGTCAAGCAAAAGGAAGAAGGCATCTTTATCTCCCAAGAAAATTATGCAAAGGAGATACTCAAGAAGTTCAAGATGGATGATTGTAAGCCAATAAACACGTCAGCAGAATGCGGAATCAAACTATCGAAGCATGGTGAAGGTGAAAGCATAGATCCAACATTCTTCAAGAGTTTAGTTGGAAGCTTACGCTATTTGACGTGCACAAGGCCAGATATTCTTTATGCTGTTGGACTTGTGAGTCGATACATGGAGAATCCAACAACCACCCATTTCAAAGCCGCTAAGAGAATTCTCCGTTACATTAAAGGTACAATTGATTTTGGCTTGTTTTATTCAATTTCTAATGATTACAAGCTTGTGGGATATAGCGATAGCGATTGGGGTGGAGATATAGATGACAGGAAGAGCACCGGTGGGTTCGTGTTCTTCATGGGAAATACAGCGTTCACATGGATATCAAAGAAGCAACCGATTGTCACCCTATCCACTTATGAAGCCGAATACGTAGCTGCTACTTCGTGCGTTTGTCATGTAATATGGCTCAGAAATTTGCTGAAAGAATTGGGTTTGCCACAAGAAGAGCCAACTAAGATTTGTGTCGACAACAAGTCAGCCATTGCCTTAGCAAAGAATCCAGTGTTCCATGATCGAAGCAAGCATATTGATACTCGTTACCACTACATAAGGGAGTGCATAGCGAAAAGGGATGTGCAAATGGAGTACGTGAAGTCCAAAGATCAAATTGCAGATATTTTCACCAAGCCACTCAGGTTTGAAGATTTTTCGAGATTAAGAAGTTTGCTTGGCATGGTAAAACAAGTTTAAAGGGGGGTGTTGAAATATAAACTTGTTTTAGGCCCAAACCATTTGAAGGCCCGAACTATTATGGGAGCCCAAACCCAAGCCCAAATAAATTAGAGTCCAAGTCCATAAATAAGGTTCAAGCCCTTTATCTAGAATTCTCTAGGGTTTGGTAATTAGACATAAAAATCATGTGGTCAATTGGAAGGGTGTGGAAGGATGTAGAAGGATGAGGTGTATGGTTATTATAATTTTGGATTAGTTTATTTGTGTGGTCTAAAATGATTTGTAAGTAGTATAAATACCCCCTCCCCATTTTGGTTTAGGCATTAAGAAGAAGCAAAGCTTCTAAGTGAGTGAAGAAGAAGTAAAGAGTGAGTGAGTTCTTGAGTGAGAGTTTTTCTTGTAATATTTGTTTTGAGTTTAAATAAAAGTTGTTTTTGAGTATTTTATTTCCAACACTTAATTCCTTAGTTGCGATGTTATAAAGAGTTATGCCATCTTTAATTATACAAAGAATGCCATCGAAAGGGCCAATAAACAATCCACTTAAAGGAATTTGAGGACTAAAATTTTGCAACGATGACTCTGTAAGTGTTTCTTTAGGAAACCAGACATAACACTTTCTCCAGTACTCAATTTCGCCTGTGTAGTCTGCCTCCTCATCCGAGTACTCCTCGTTCGAGGAGTCAGTATTGTCAACCTCGTTCGAGGAATCACTATTGTCAACCTTTTCCCAATGCTCAACAATTAGATGGATATTGTGATCCTTTTTTAGATGTTTTGAAATGAAACTACTGCTTTTAACTAGTGCATACCAAGATTTGGAAACGCACCTGAATCGAATTAAAGATTTCACCGGTAGTATTGAAAGAATCTCAATAATCATATCTTCAGGTAGTTTTACCATTTTCTCTTTCTTGTTTGGATTCTAAACGTGTGGATCCTTTCTCCTGCTATATGAAACACTAATTCTAGTTAAACATGAAGACCTATAAATATATTATAATATAAAACTTCACCTTTATTTTTTGAAAATGAGGTTAAAAATAAATTTTTCCAAATTTAGAAGGCTATTTTTGACAATTACCACTATATATATATATATATATATATATACATATTTGGAGCATGTTGTAAAAATTTACTTTTCATATCAAGTAATTAACCAAATTCATTGATGCGTATCTTACAAATTATCCGGTAATTAACCAAATTCATATATTAATTTGCATTGAATTGCAGTTAATCAATAAAGATATGGTTTATATATATGCACATGCAATCAGTTTTAAGCATCCAATACTGATATAAATTATTTAAAAAAAAAAATAATACTGATATAAATAAAAATAATTGATCAAGCACATCTAGTAACCAAAAACATTTTATTGGAGAAAAATACATAGAATATTTAATTAAAAAAAAATAGAAAAATGCATTAGATATTTAATAACACAAGACCAACGCAATTAGATCAGAAACAAAATAGCAGATTAAAAAAATCATACCTAGAGTCGAATGTTCTCGAATTAATTTCTGTACTGGAATCACCACTTGATGTTTTAAACACCCAGAGTCGTCACTAATTATCCAATGTAAACAAAAAAAAAAAAAACAAAGCTACGAGATTGCTATTTGTAATTTTTTGTATGCCTGCTATTTTGAAAAGAAGACTGCGTTTTTTTTTTCCATGCTTCAAAGTTTAACCATAGAGCCCCCTTATATTATGTGTCACATAAATTAGGGTTTTGTAATAATAATCTAATTATAACATAATTCCTATTTCAATGTCCAAAACAAAAATAAAAAGTAAAAAACAAAAAATTATTTCCTATTTTATCATTTATTATTGATTACTTATTTGGTACAATTTAAAAAAAAAGTTCATTTTTGTAGAATTTATTTCTTATTATGGTTTTTGTGATTTTAATTTTATTATATGGGATTTGTTTCCTATTTCGCTTAAACTTGTTTAGGTTAATTTTATCATTTTGGAAAGTGTTTATTTTATTATGATTCGGCTTATTATTTGTAATTAATGTAATACATTTGATTGTTATGAAAAGATCATTTTTTTTTTGTATTGATATTCTAAAAGGCGTCAGCGGCAGCATTGTTTCCTCTTGCCACAATAATATTGAAGGGTCTTCCTGATATCCAATAAAATTACAAAGTAAAACGAGAGAGAGAGAGAGAAGAGAGAGAGAGAGAGAGAGGCGTCAGCGGCAGCATTGTTTCTTCTTGCCACAATAATATTGAAGGGTCTTCCTGGTATCCAATAAAATTACATAGTAAAACAAACGAGAGAGAGAGAGAGATTCCAAGTGAAACCTACAAAGAGAGAGAGAGAGAAGCGTCAGCGGCAGCATTGTTTCTTCTTGCCACAATAATATTGAAGGTTCTTCCTGGTATCCAATAAAATTACATAGTAAAACGAACGAGAGAGAGAGAGAGAGAGAGAGAGAGAGAGAGAGAGAGAGAGAGAGAGAGAGAGAGAGAGAGAGAGAGAGAGAGAGAGAGAGAGAGAGAGAGAGAGAGAGAGAGAGAGAGAGAGAGAGAGATTCCAAGTGAAACCTACAAAGACAAAATGTAAAACAAAATTACAGAGAGAGAGAGGTCTTCCTGGTATCCAATTCCAAGTGAAACCTACAAAGACAAAATGTAAAACAAAATTACATAGTAAAGAGAGAGAGAGAGAGAGAGAGAGAGAGAGATGATAATTCGATTAACTTTGTTATTATTCACAATCCCTCGTAAAAGATAAAGCAATAGTGGAAGATTTGTTGGAAAAGGAGAGTCAAATTTTGGTAAGCTATTATGTTCAAATTTAAACAAATGATGGGATAATAGGTAGAAAGAAGCAGCTAAAATGCTGGTCTAACATATATATTACAAAACTAAAGTCACATATTATATTATGTTGGGTTTGTGAAGCTTGAATCCTGAGTTAATTCAAGTAGGTTCTAAGAGCAACTACAGGCAGGCCCAAATAGAGTGGCCCATGAGACAAGCCCAAGTAAGAAGCCTAAGAGAAGCCCAGGCAGCAGGCCCAAGAGGGGAACCCATGAGAGAGACATAGGAGAGGCCCATGCAACAAGCCAATTATAAGGCCCAGGTGAACAGTATCGCAGTGAATAGTGCACCGCCTGATGGGCCTCACAAGTAATAGCATCAGCGGTGAATAGTACATCGACTGGTGGACTCCACACTAGATAGTATTAGCGGTGAATAGTGCACCAACCTGTGGGCCTCACATGGAATAGTATCAATGGTGAATAGTGTATCGTCTGGTGGGTTCTATATGGATTGACTATGCACTGAATGGTGGACCCATACGGTCTGACTGTACAATGAAAGGTGGGCCTCACAATGTATACGCGTGAACAGTAACCAGACATCTCCTATAAATAGCCTCTCATTTGTGATCATCAAGTGCCTCCTCAAGTGAGAGAGTTCAAAAGAGAGCTCGAGTTAAGCGGCTCAGTTTTCGGGCAGGTGGCCTAGGCGGTATCCAGACAGAAGGCCCAAACGGTATCCGGACAGGTGGTCCAGGCGTTATTAAGGTAGGAGGCCCAGATGGTATCCGGATAGATGGTCCAGGCGGTATCAGGGCAGGTGGCCCAAGCGTATTCGGACAGGTGGCCTATGCGGTATTCGGACTTGTGATCCAGGAGATCCGGGGCGATGACCTCAATGAGGAGCCCAAGTGTGCGGTTCTAGAAGATTCGGGGTAGTGACCCCAATGAGGAGCCCAGGTGTGCGGTCTCGGGAGATCTGGGGCGACGACCCCAATAAGGAGCCCAGGTGAGTGGTTCCAGGAGATCCGGGGTGGTGACCCTAATAAGGAGCCCAGGTGTGCGATTTTGGGAGATCCGAGGTGGTAACCCAGATGAGGAGCCCATGTGTGCGGTTCCGGGAGATCCGAGGCGGTAACCTCGATGAGGAGCCTAAGTGTACACTTTTAGGTGATTCGGGGCGGTGACTCCGATAAGGAGCCCATGTGTGAGGTTCTGGGAGGTCCGGGGTGATGACCCCGATAAGAAGCCTAGGTGTGCTGTTCTAGGAGGTCCGGGGTGATGACCCCGATAAGAAGCCTAGGTGTGCTGTTCTGGGAAGTCCGAAGTGGTGACCCTATGAGGAGCCTAGGTGTACGGTTCCGGGAGATCCGGGGCGGTGACTATGATGAGGAGCCTAGGTGAGCGGTTCCGAGAGATCTGGGGCGGTTACCCCTTTGAGGAGCCCTAGTGTGCGATTTGGGGAGATCCGGGGCGGTGACCCCGATGAGGATCTCAGGTGTACGGTTTTGGAAGATTTGAGGCTATGACCTCGTTGAGGAGCCCAGGTGTCGATTCCAGGAGATCCGAGGCAGTGACCCCTATGAGGAGCCCAGGTGTGCGGTTTCGGGAGATCTGGGGAGGTGACCCCGATGAGGAGCCTAGGTGTGCGCTTCCAGGTGATCTGGGACGGTGACCCCGATGAGAAGCCTAGGTGTACAGTTCTAGGAGATCAGGGGCGGTGATCCCGATAAAGAGTCCAGGGGTGAAGTTCCAAGAGATCCAGGGCGGTGACTCCGATGAGGAGCCCAGGTGTGCGGTTCCGAGATGACCCCAATGAGGGGCCCATGTTTACGGTTTTGGAAGATCTGGGGCGGTAACCCCGATGAGGAGCCCAAATGTGTTTGGTTCCGTGAGTGGAAACAATGAGAGAGAAAGTAGAGAGCATAAAAACATGAGGAGAGGAAAAACTATGTGAGAGTTTTTCGTATTAGTGTTGTTGTGATAGCTCTTTCATAGTGAATTTAGTGCTGGTGCGCTCCGTGGATGTAGGAATCTGTTGATTGCCGAACCACGTAAAAATTGCTATCTCATTTACTATTCTGCTTGCTTCCAGATGTGTGCCCTGTGCAGGTTTGTGTGTTTACATACGGTTTACCACTTCCGCTGTGCTGGGAATCGGATCGAATTCCCAACATACGATGAATGAGCCTACTTTAGGGAACTCTAAGTATACCATACTTTTCTGGACAATCAAACTTAAATATCTAAAAAAATTTAGCATCATACAAATATGCTTTCTTTTAAACATCATATATGCTTGAGGTTTATAACATTTAAATTTTATAAAATGCCTTAAAATATATCCCTAGAACATAAACCCTTGGGTAGGCATACATGTTACATAGATAGGTAGACGAGACAGTAGATGAACATCACACCGAACATATATGAGCAATTACATCAGCTAGATCGTTAGTAATTTGTTGCATAAATTAATTTTCACTATTCTTAATCACTGTCATTTTCGTATATGCCCTGATAAGGCACCATTATGTCAAGTAATAAATTAGAAATGGGCTAATTGTGTAGTCACAAAATGTGGAATGTGACAAGTACTAGCTATACATGTATTTTATGGACATGAAACGTCAACTCAAGCACTTCAGTGATCATAGGGATTGGTAAATAGATTTGAGTGTTAACAATGTTCACGGAGTCATTTTTTTTTAACCCTTTCATAGATATATCTAAAGCAACTACCAAATCACTACACTTTGGTAAATACTTTTGACGAAGAACATAAGCAAATGGTTCAGGTCAAAGTCTGTTTATGGATTTTCTTATGAGCCATGAATTATGATCCTTTTAATATATTATAGTGGGTTGGCCCAATACGACTTGTTTATTTTGATGAACAATGATTATTAAGTTCACGAATTTTTTATTTTTAAAAGGATAATTATTAATTTGATTTTTAATTTTTAAAAAATTATCAATTTTTTAATGTAGTTTTATTTATTGATACCTTAGCCTCTAAATTTTAGTAAATATAGCAATTTAATCTCTTTGACCAAATTTTTTAACAGTCAAACTAATTGAAAAATATTAAAAAGACAGTTTTACCTCTAACTATATTTAAATAAATTAAAATTATAATTTTATCAATAAATTTTTAAAAACATTATTAATAGTTAGAAGAGTAATATGACCATTTATATTAATTTTTTAAAAATAAAATTTTATAAAAAGTTTAAAAAAATTTCATAATGCCTCATTAAATATTTTTAAACATTATATTTTTTTTAAAAAAATTTCATAATGTCTCATTAAATATTTTTAAAAATTATATTATTTTTTAAAAAAAGTTAAAATTTTTTAAATTATATTTTAAATGGGAGATCCATTTAATTTTTTTTTTAAATTTTAACTTTTAAAAAATTAATATAAAATGACCATATTACCCTCCTAACTATTAATAATATTTTTAAAAATTTATTGGTAAAATTGTAATTTTAACTCATTTAAATAGAGTCAAGGGTAAAACTGTTTTTTTTTCCTAATATTTTCAATTAGTTTGATTGTTAAAAACTTGGTCTGAGGGATCAAATTGATACATTTATGAAAACTAAGGACCCAATAGTGCTAGTAAATAAAACTGAGTGAAAAAATCAATAATTTTCTAAAAGTTAGGGATCAAATTGATAATCATCCTTTTTAAAATTAGACTAGACGTAAGGTTTTATTAGAACCACTCTAGATTAAAACCTACGAGTGTAGTCTGAATGATACTTTTACCACTTAGGGTATATTAAAGTCTGTAAAGATCAAGCACTATCACAGCAATCCAAAAAACACTCTCACAAAATAAGATCAGGTTCTCCTTATACTTATTTTGAATAAAGTAGGACTATAATCCTCTCACAAATTCACATTGGGCCCTTTTGTTGTATGGGTTTAGCTTGAGATTGGACTTTTTTTGTCCAATCCCATGTTTGGCCATGCAACCACACTGGACAATAAAATTCAGTTGACTTTTTTAACCCAGTTAGACCGGATTAAGCAAGCCTCTCAAGTAAGATGGGTTACATTTTATTCAGACTTTTCTTTTGGGAGCTTCACTTTCTCTCCAATCACTCTCCCTGGTCCTAATCTCTCTCTACTTTTACAGTAAATACATTTCTTTTGGTTTTGATCTAATTTTATTTTTCGTGGTGTCAATTTAATTGTGCAAATATGAAACTTGAGTGAAGCCATGGCCCGTTTGTTGTTTTTTTTTTTTTTTTTTGTGTGGTGCCCATTTGTTTATGCAAATATGAAACTTGAGTGAAGCCATAACTCTGGTGAGTTTTTTTTTTTCCATTTGATTTCATGTGTTTCTTTTTTTTTCCTCTTCGAATGAGAACGAATAAAAGAACCAGCCAGTTATAAGGAGGCAGTATGTAAGGAGTGATTAAAGGGTCAAAGCTTAACCCTAATTGATATTCATCCACGCATATATATAGTACATCAAGCAATCCTAATTAAGGTAAAACTCTAAGTTTAGGAAACAATCCTAAACAATAGCAACTACTTTCCTAAAACATATCATAATATCTCAACACCCTCCCTCAAGTTGGAGCATGAGGTTCAAAAATGCCCAACTTGGCAAGAAGATAATCAAATTGTTTCTTCCCAAGAGCCTTTGTAAAAATATCCGCCAATTGTGTAACAGTAGGAACATATGACGGAGCAATCAAACCATTTGTTATCGCATCCCGAACAAAGTGACAATCAACCTCAATGTGTTTGGTGCGTTCATGAAATACTGGATTTTTGGCCATATGAAGGGCTGACTGACTATCACAAAAGAGCTTGATTGCCTTTGGGTGGTGCACACCCAAGCTCAGAAGCAACCCCTTCAACCATTTGAGCTCACAAGTAACTGCTGCCATAGCTCGGTATTCCACTTCTGCAGACAAGCGGGAAACTGTGTGTTGCTTCTTTGTCTTCCAAAAAATAGGAGATTGCCCAAGAAACACAAGCCATCCGGACAAAGAGCGTCTAGTGACTGGACATGCTGCCCAATCAGAATCACACCAACCCTGCAGGGACAGATCACTATCTGCACGTAACAAGATACCCTGACCCGGAGTACCTTTCAAATAACGAACGACTCTCAAAGCCGCCTCCCAATGCTCAATTCTAGGCTCCTGCATAAACTGAGATAATATATGAACCGAGTAGGCCAAATCTGGACGGGTCATTGCCAGATAAATGAGTCGACCTACTAATCTGCGATAGGACTCAGGGTTCGACAAGAGCTCCCCATTTGCGAGTCCTAATCTGTGATTTTGCTCGATCGGGAAGCCACACGGCTTGGCTCCCAGTAATTCGGCCTCCGATACAATGTTAAGCGTGTACTTGCGTTGACACAAGAACAAACCAGCCGAACTCCTTGCCACCTCGATTCCGAGGAAATACTTCAAAGCACCAAGATCTTTCATCTTAAAACAATCACTGAGATAGGCTTTAAAGGTCTTAAGTGTAGCGGAATCATTCCCAGAAATAATAAGATCGTCGACATACACTAGCACATTTATTTGAACATTGCCCTTAGTGTAAGTAAAAAGAGAATAATCAGAGTAGGATTGTAAGAAACCATACCCTTTAAGAGCCGTGACCAACTTTGCAAACCAACATCTTGGAACCTGTTTCAACCCATAAAGAGATTTTCGTAACCTGCAGACCAAGTTCGGATCAGAACGCTCAAATCCTGGGGGTAGCTTCATATACACTTCCTCCTCAAGATCTCCATGCAAAAAGGCAATGTGAACATCCATATGATGAAGTTCCCAATTTTTCGAAGCCGCAATAGCCAAGAAAGCACGCACCGTAGTCATTTTGGCAACTGGAGAAAATGTCTCATTATAATCAATACCGGCTTCTTGATGATTCCCCAAAATTACTAATCTGGATTTGAGCCTTTCAATATCACCGTTTGAGAAGTACTTGGTTCTGTAAACCCACTAACTTCCCAAAGCACGCTTACCCTTTGGAAGAGGTTCAAGAGTCCATGTACCATTTTCCTCCAAAGCCCGAATCTCCTCCTGCATTGACTTTTGCCAACCTACATCTTTCATAGCCTCTTTAAACGACTTAGGATCATTGCTCGAAATAATAGCTGCAAGAAACTTTCGATAATTTACAGAAAAATTGTCACAATTTATATAATGTGCTATGGGATAAGGAGTACCTGAGGGATGCTGTGGAGACGGAGTGGCGGGAGATGGACTTTCAGCAACAACCGTATGAGTAACAAAATCTCGTAATAGAACCGAAGGAAATTTATCCCTCATTCCCTTTCCCATAGGAGCAGACTGCCCATTGCTTGTATTGTCAAGCCCAGGTGAATGGGGCCCAGCAGTGGGAACAACTTCCGGCCTAGGTGAAAGAGGCGCTGAAGAAGCCTCTGTTTGTGGCGCTGATGAAGCCTCGGTGCGGGCCTGCCCACCCTCCCTCAAGCCCATGTCTAGATCTGTATCAAAATGGGGCGCCTGATCTTGGTGGGCTTGGGGTTCAGGTTGGATGTTGGGATTTTGTGTTTGGGCTTGTGGGTTAGGCAAATCAGCATCAACATCAACATCAACAAAATCAGCAAAATCACTATCAATTTCAACATTTACCGTAGGCACAATATTTTTCGGAATAATATTCACAGCACCCGTGTTACCAAACGGAAAAACATCCTCCAAAAACTTGACATCACGAGAAACAAATAATTCCTTTTTGTCCAAATCAAACAACTTCCACCCCTTCCTTCCAAACGGGTAACCCAAAAACACACATTTTCTACTTCTACTTGCAAATTTGTCACCTTTGTATTTTTGATCATGAGCAAAACTAAGACAACCAAAGGTGTGAATTTCCTCATATGAAGGATGGGTGCCAAATAGGATTTCGAATGGTGTTTTATTGTGTAACAAAAGAGAGGGAGTGCGGTTTATTAAATGAGCGGCGGCAAGAACACTTTCTCCTAAAAAATAAATAGGCAAATTTGCTTGAAAGCGTAATGCCCTCCCCACATTTAAAATATGCTTGTGTTTTCTCTCAACCCTCCCATTTTGTTGCGGGGTTCCCGCACATGAAGTTTGGAATAAAATACCAGTTGCAGAAAAATAGTCAAGTAGGCATTTAAATTCCGTACCATTATCACTTTGAACAACTTTCACTGTTTGAGAAAATTGTCGATCTACCATTGCAATAAAAGACATAAACATCCGAAAAACTTCTGTTTTATCGACCAACAAATAAATCCACACAGCTCTTGAGAAATCATCAACAATAGTTAAAAAATAACGAGCTCCACAAGAAGAGACATGTTTATAAGGGCCCCACAAATCACAATGTATTTTCTCAAAAATTCTAGTTGCCTTATTGTCACTTAAAGGAAATTTGTCTCTAGGATGCTTAGCACGAAAACATATTTCACAAGCTTTATTTAAACTACCCTTAAGATTGCTAACTGGAGGAAGTAACTTCACTACTTTCTTTGAAGGGTGTCCCATCCTTTTGTGCCACAACTCCAAAGTCGATGCTGCGTTGTGGACAGAAACATGTTGTACCGAATCACCTTCAGCTCCGCCGAAGTAGTAAAGTCCATCCCGCCTAACTTCCGTTCCAATCAGCTCCCTGGTGTGGTCCTGTATAGCACACATATAAGAGTTAAATTGGACAATACAATGTAAGTCATCATTCAATTGTGAAACCGAAAGTAAATTGCAATTGAGTTTCGGCACATAAAGAACGTTTTGAAGAGTGATTTTATCCGACAATCGAACTGAACCGGATTGGGTCGCAACAACAGATTCACCATTAGGAAGTCCAACCGGACACTCAAACAACACCATAGTATCAAATAACCAAGACAAATCACCGGTCACGTGATGAGTTGCCCCGGTGTCAATGATTCATGACTTCGTGTCAAACTTACCATTCAACCTGTCATCTGGAACTTGAGCATTACCAATTAAGCCCGCAAGAGCTTTCCATTGTTCGGGTGTGAAGAGTTGATCCGTAGAACTTTTAGTAGAGGATGCTCCAACTGTACTACTTGCCGCGTTAGCACGAGCTGAACCACGCCCACGACCAGCCTGCTGACGACTACGGCCAGTACCCCCATCAGCCTTGTTTTGATTCGACCACCCCTCGGGATATCCCACTATTTCATAGCAATTATTTTTGTCATGGCCATGCTTGTGACAGTGAGGACAAGCAACGAGGGACCAACAAGTTGAAGACTCATGCCCCGTCTTCTTGCAGTGGCTACACACGGGCCTCTCCGTGTTTCCTCGTCCTCTTCCAGCGCCTGTACGGATAGTAAAGCCAAGGACCTCTGCTGGCTTGTCGTCGGTGACTGCCTTGGTGAGCCGCATACGCTCATCTTGTATCACCAGTTGGTACGCTCGATCAAGCGAAGGCAAGGGATCTTGAGAAAGGATATTGGTTCGTAATTGAGCGTACAAATCAGTGTTGAGTCCCATCAAGAAGTCATGTAATTTTCCTTGTTCACGTCTTGCTTGGTGCAATGATGCGGCAGTACAAGACGAACAACAATTGCAAGAAATTAGCGGTTCATGCTTAAATAATTCCTCCCATAATACATTCAATTTGCCATAGTAAGTTGTAACAGACATAGATCTCGGTTGCTCACACTTAGCAATTGAAGTCTTTAACTGTTGAATTCTTGGGCCATTAACCATAGCATATCGTTGCTTAAGATGCTCCCATAAGCATTTCGCATCACGAAATTTAGATAGGGTACTCTTTACCTTAGGATCGATTGTGTTTGTAATCCAAGAAACCAACATTGCATTGACGGTGTTCCAATCAGATTGGGTATATGGAGGTTGCGGTCCGGTGATAGTGCCTTCCAAAAATTCGAACTTGCGGCGTGCCTCCAATGCCAACTGAATATCTGAAGCCCAATCATCGTAATTGTCTCCGCGTAAGCGAGTGGGAGTGATGAAGTCGCCTGGTCGGTCTCTTGTGCCGAGAAAAAAAGGTGAATTCATCTCCCTTTTAGGTGGCGGTGATGGTGGTTGTTCATCGTCGCCGGCCATTGTTTATTGTGTGTGTATGTCAGGCTCTGATACCATGTAAGGAGTGATTAAAGGGTCAACGCTTAACCCTAATTGATATTCATCCACGCATATATATAGTACATCAAGCAATCCTAATTAAGGTAAAACTCTAAGTTTAGGAAACAATCCTAAACAATAGCAACTACTTTCCTAAAACATATCATAATATCTCAACATAGTATCCTCCTGAACCAGAAAACAGAGAGAAGAAGTCCACTGAAACATGACGCGTCGAGAGCGTATGGTGGGAAGAAAGTCATGAAACACCCTCCACAGGAACAACTTGATTTTTAAATAAATGAACTTTGGTTTTTCACTGAATCGTTGTTTGATTTTTTAGGAACAGTTGAAAAAGCAAAGTCTACTGCTTTGTTTGATTTTTCTTTTCATGAGATTCGATTCTCGTTGGGGCTATTGGTTATATCCCATGTGCACCTAATACATGACAACATTATTATTAATTCAATTCAATCCAGTCCAATCCAGTTTTGTCCTATAAAAATAATCCAATTCTATCACATGCACCAAACGCACCCATATGGAGGTCAGAGGTGCTTCAATGATTGTTTTTTTTAATATAATATTTAATCTTTCATAAGAATTACTAAAAATATAAATAAATTTGAACGGTCTATTTTTCGCTCACTAGTATTTGATCACAACAACCCTCAGGAATGCATTATTGTTGAGGGTAAAAAGTGTAAAAATTAACCTCTGGTTTTGATTTCCATAATATTTTTGACGACATGTTTCCTCCATCTTTAACCATTTTTTGCTTTCGAGAATACATAATTTCTAATGGCTGGTCGGAAAAGGATAATTTCACACGAGATTAATTTTGAGGGAGATTTACGATATCTTACTACCTAAAATACACATTTCTGAGGCTTTTCCACACTTTTGACATCTTTTGACTATCCAAAAGTACTTATATATTGTGATGTTCTAATAACATTATTCAATGAATGACTCAGATTCTCTATTTCTTGTGGAGTATGTTATTCAAGTTAACACCTCTTTAGTTTATTATAATGCACATCATTTAATGATGTCCATTAGATCAATCCAAAATAACAGGATCAACTGAATTTTTTTTTTTAAAAAAAACCTTTTTAATAACAATTTTTGAACTTGAAGGTGCTCATTATGATAGGCAGTTCTGATTTGAATATGTGTATATATATATATATATATATATATATATATATGTATGTATGTATGTATAATAACTGTTTTAAAAACTTAAGGGGTTGGTCAGTATAAATTTTTCAGCCCCTTTTCATTTTTGTTTTAGAAAAAAAAACAATCCAAAAAATATATGAATGTTATAAAATAAATCCAAACCAAAATAAATAATAATAATTTAAATAATAGATAAGATAATGGGTAAGAAGAAGCAAGAATAAGCATGTTTTTATCTTTTATATTCTCAGCCGGATCAATCCTCATTGTAAGAAGTGAGCTTACACCTAACGTCAACAAACTAACAAGTGTGTGATAGAAATAGAGAGGTGTGCGATGAAAAGCTTGAGAGAGTAAACAACAAAGCTGATCATTAAGCTTTTACACATCCATCAATGGTGATTTCTAAGAGCAATAGAGAGATTTTAAGGGAAAGTTAGTTTATGTATTCATTGATTAAATGACTGAAGAATATCATCCAGCTTTTATACAAACATTTGATTCAATCCTAGTTGTTGATCAATAACTAACTTTTGCAGCCTTTAATCTCAGCCATTGAATCCTAACTAACTTTTCAGACAATAATAACTGCCTAATTAACAATAATAACATTTGTGACACCTCACTTAATTGACTATAAACTATCAGCTCATTGGCTGATGAAGCTTGGACTATAAGTCTGCTCTTTGATCAAGATGGCCACTTTATCATGTGTAGTTGCTCTCTTGATTGTGTTGGACCATCGTAGTGACAATGCTGAACCAAGCTACACTGTATTTGAGGTGTCTCTGAATTACAAGGAAGCTTGGTGGAAAGAGCAGTTCCAGGCTTCTCTTGTTTGGCAGTTTCAGAAGTTGCAGGTGCAGACTCTTTGTTGGTAGCTTTGCTGACAAATTTGATGTTGTTTACTCTTTCATCCCCCTTCAAGCTGAACTGTGGTGAATGAACCACATTCAACTTGGAACATAGAGACCAAAACCGATCTGTAGTCAAAGGCTTTGTAAGGATATATGCTAGTTGATCAACTGTAGGAATATATCTAACTTTAAGTAACCCTGCAGCAATTTTATCGCAAGCAAAGTAAACATCCACTTCAATATGCTTACTTCTAGCGTGAAAGACTGGATTCGGCAAGGGCCTTAGCACTAGTGTTGTCACACCGCACAATAGGACAACATGGAAGGGAGAAACCACTTTCAACAAGTAAAGAATTGAGCCAAATAACTTCTGTGGAGGCTGAAGCAAGAGATCTATACTCAGCTTCTTGGTGATGACCAAGCTACCACGGTTTGCTTTTTGGAACTCCAAGTGATGAGATTGCTGCCTAGGAACACACAACACCCATTTGTTGACTTCCTATCATCAATGGAACTTGCCCAATTAGCATCACAAAAGGCTTGAAGTTTAAGTGCTGGAGAGGGTTAAAAGACAAGGCCATGAGATACTGTTCCTTTAAGATATCGCAATACTTTCTTGCAAGCCTGCCAATACACATTTGTGGGAGCTACAATGAACTGACTAAGCTTATTTATAATGAAGCTTATGTCTGGTCTCGTGTGAGTCAAGTATTGAAGAGCTCCAAGAATGTTGCGATAGAGTATAGGATCTAAAAAATGATTGCCAACATAAAGAGAAAGCTTGATTCCAGTAAGCTTGGTTCCAGCAAGCTTGGTTCCAGCTGAGATAGGAGTGGAACTAGGCTTGCTTGTAGTCATGTGTGTCTTGGCAAGAGGATCATAGATGTATTTTGTTTGAGTGAGGGAAAAACCAGCAGCATTTTTATAGGCCTCAAAGCCTAGAAAGTAATTGACAGAACCCAAGGTTTTGAGGGCAAAACAAGAGTGCAGCTCCTTGATGACTTGATGAATAAATTGAGAACTAGTTCATGTAATCAATATGTCATCAACATAAACCAAAAGCAGAATTAAATAAGAGCCAACATGCTTGAAAGACAAGGAAACATCAGACTTAGAGATGGTGAAACCCCACTGCAAAAGAACAATTTTTAGCTTAGAGAATCAAGCCCTTCGTGCTTGCTTGAGACCATTGAGTGCCTTTTGAAGCTTGCATACATGAGTAGGGAACTTGAAGCTTTCAAAACCCTCAGTCTGATGCATAAAGACCTGCTATTAGAGTTCACAATTCAAGAAAGCATTGTTGATGTCCACTTATTGAATGAAAACCAAAATGGACAGCTAGAGTGAAGATAACTCTAATGGTGCATGCTTTAACAACAGGGCTGTTTGTATTAAAGTAGTCAAGCCCAGGTGTTTGATGAAACCCTTCGGCTACAAGTCTTGGTTTGTACTTGAGCACAGTCATATTTGGTTTTTACTTAGTTTTATACACCCACTTGCATCCTACAACAGTTATGGAAGGAGAAAAAGGAACCAAAATCCAAGTTCTGTTATTAAGAAGAGCAGTGCACACTTCAACCATGGCTTGAGTCCATTTTGGATCAGATAGAGCTGCCGCAACTGATATTGGTTCAGCTGAAGGAAGAGCTGTGTGCACAGATGTAAAGACCTTAGGCTTCACAATTCCTAACTTTTGATCTTGTTTGCATGGGGTGAACTGAGCCAACAGGTTGTGATATGTGTTGAGAAGGCTGCTGATACAGATTTGAAGGCTGAACTGCATTCTCATTACCCAAATCAACAACAATATTGAGAGAACAGACAGGATCAGTAATTGGAGAACAATGTACTGGAGAGGTCTCAACTTGGACTGAAGGAACAGTGTTGCTACTGGGAACACAAGGAGCAGAACTAGAGCCAGATATAGGTAAAAGAACTGAAAGAGGAAGACTTGAAGTAGTGTATTGTTGAGAGTTGAAGGCAGGAAACAAGGAGAGAAAAGGGAATTCTAATTCATTGAATTCAGCATGCCTAGAAATGTACACTCTACCCTATGGTGCTAGACATTTGTAACCCCTATGCATAGAGCTATATCCTATGAATATGCATTTAGTGGTGTGAAAGTCAAGTTTATGAGAGGAGTAATATCTCAAGTATGGAAAGCAAGAGCATCCAAATGTTTTTAGGTAGGCATAGTTTGGTTTCTTATGAAACAAGTTTTCAAAGGGTGACATGAGATTGATGACTGGTGAAGGAAGGTTATTGATAAAAAAGATAGCTGTGGAAAAGGCTTCCATCCATAATTTCAAGGGTATTTTTGCATGAGCTAAAAGGGTAAGGCCGGCTTCACTATGTGTTTATGTTTTCTCTCTGAAACCCCATTTTATTGATGTGTGTATGGATAAGAAAATCTGATTTGGATGCCATTATTTTGGAGAAAAAGTATAAAGGCTTTTTACTCTCCTCCCATATCAGTTTGAAAGGACTTTATTTTCTTGTTAAATTGAAGCTCAACATGTTTTTTGAAGATAAGGAAGGTGTGTAAATCTTTAGATTTTTTTTTAAGAGCATAGAACCAAGTAAATCTTATGAATGCATCTATAAACGCAATGTAATACCTAGAACCATTTGTGAAGAGATAAGGGGAAGGTCTCCATATATCAGAATGAATCAATTCAAGAGGTGAAGTGGCAGTTATAGTATGAGAAGTAAAAGGGAGTTTATGCAATTTTTCATACTTGCATGAGTCATAAAATGAGGTAGCTGCTATACATTCATAGAAAAATGCATAGACTTTAGTACATTTTAAAGAACAATAAGAGATGGATGCCCAAGTTTGGCATGCCAAAGAGCTGAGTTAGTTTTAGCAGCTATTGCAACATCAAATTTGGTTTTATGTACAACAGTTTTATTGAAAGTAGAATGCAAAGCAGGAACAACATACTTGAAACAAGGAGATTGAATGCTATAACTTGCATGAATATCAGCAGATGAGGGAACTGAGCATATGAAAGCATGTTGTTGTGCACATGAGGAATGAGAGGAATGTGTAGGACTGGTAGTGAGGCTAAGATTGTAAGGGCCATTCTTGAGTGTTCCTTGAAGCAAAATTGTCCTCAAAGTCTTGTCCTTAAACACACAGTGATCACCACAGAATTCAGCAATCAAATTATTGTCTTTAATCAATCTAGAAACACTCAATAAATTCAGTGATCCTAGGCGCATGCAACATCTGATTTAAGGCAATATGCTTGACTGGTTTAGAATGAGAAAGACACAGATTTGCCAATATAGAGACTGAGAGCTGATTACCATTTCCCATAGCAAGAATTTTCTTTACCTTTGTATTCTGAGCTCAAGGAGAGGTTGTTAAGGTCTGAAGTTACATGATTTGTAGATCCACTATATGCATTGACAACCTCAGGAGAAGTAAAATATGCTGAATGTTGTCGCTGTGCAAAGTTTGCTTGAGCTGATTGTTGTGGTTGCTGTACAAAATTTGCTGAGGCATAATTCATATGCTGTGACCCCTGATTTTATCCTTGCGAGTGTTGTTGAAACTAATTGGAATTAGGACTGCTATTCCAGGTTTAATCAAACCTTTTGTAGCATTGCAAGGCTGAGTGTCCTGGCTTTTGACAAAGCTGACACTGCAACTTTTGGTTGTTCCATTTTCCACCTTTGTTACCTCTTCCTCTGCCTCTATTGTTACCTCGAGACTGAATTCCACCACCTCTTTGGTTTTTGCCTCCATCAGAATTAGAAGCAAAATTTGCTGAAGCTACATTTGCCTCAATTTGACTAGATGTGTTCAATTGCTCAATACGTTGTTCATGAAGCATAAGAAGATATTCAACATCTTGGAGATTCATAGTCTTAGATTGATGAGAAACTAACACTACCATAGGATCATATTCATGTCCAAGACCACTAAGCATACTTAAAACTAAATCAGCATCAGTTATTGTGTGACCTGCAGTTTCTAAAGCATCTTCTATAGCTTTTATTTTCATGATATAGTCAGAAATAAACATAGAACCCTTCTTGATGGTTTGTAATTGTTGTTTTAATTGCAATACTCTCACCATTGATTGCTGAGCATAAAGACTCTCAAGGATCTCCCAAGCCTCAAGAGCAGTTTTAGTTTTGTTTACCTGACCAAGAACTCCTTCACTGATTGTAGATCTCAGCCAGCATAGCAATAACTGGTCAGCTCTCTTCCAGAACCTGTAAGCAGGATTCACTTTGATGGCTTTTATAACTGCATTTTCATCAAAGATTTCTATGTACTGCTTCGGTGGAGTCCATGAGCTGGTAATATAGTCTTCAAGTTCCAAGGCTCTGATCGCAGTGATCACTTGAGCCTTCTAGTTGATATAGTTCAACTTATCAAGTTTGATCAGAAGATTGAAATTCAGAGTTTAGCAAGTGATTGAAAGTCCATGATAGGTTCGTCATCCACAAGCAAGTTTGGACAGAATTGGTGAGTTGAAGAGGAACTTGAAGACATGTTGACGTGAGTCATGGTAGCTCTGATACCATGTAAGAAGTGAGCTTACACCTAACTTCAGCAAACTAACAAGTGTTTGATAGAAATAGAGAGGTGTTCAATGAAAAGCTTGAGAGAGTAAATAGCAAAGCTGATCATCAAGCTTTTACACATTCATCAATGGTGATTTCTAAGAGCAATTGAGAGAGTTTAAGGGAAAGTTATTTCTGTTTTCATTGATTAAATGACTGAAAAATTTATACAAACATTTGATTCAATCCTAAAAGTTGATCAATAACAAACTTTAACAGCCTTTGATCTCAGCCATTGAATCCTAACTAATTTTCCAGACAATAATAACTGCCTAATTAACAATAATAACATGTGTGACACCTCACTTAATTAACTATAAACTATCAGCTCATTGGCTGATGAAGCTTGGACTAGAAGTCTGCTCTTTGATCAAGATGGCCAATTGATCATGTGTAGCTGCTCTCTTGATTGTGTTGGACCATCGTAGTAACAATGCTGAACCAAGCTACACTGTATTTGAGGTGTCTCTGAATTACAAGGAAGCTTCCTGGAAAGAGAAGTTCCAGGCTTCTCTTGTTTGGCAGTTTCAGAAGCTGCAGGTGCAGACTCTTCGCTGGAAGCTTTGCTGACGGCTTTGACGTTGTTTACTCTTTCACTCATTACAAAGAAAAGTGAGAACACACACACACACACACACACACACACACACACACATATATATATAGGCAATGCATATTCCACAAACATGAGACATGTGTAAAAGAGTCGGACACTTGAAATTGAGAATCTGGTGGCAGACAAGAGTCGGACAGTCATGAAGTGGTGAGTTTTCTATGTTACTATTGTTGGTGCTTTGCTTCCTCTTTGAGACTTGGATTCCAAAATTCTTGTGGTCATCCTCCTCGCGTTGCTAAATTTTGGACATGGTATCTTGAGTTGTTTATATTTTCATGGTAGCATACTGAGTTATCTGAAGCATATTGGTTAATTGTGTGTTTTACTATATACTTTGGTGGATGGTTTTGATCGAGTCTTCTTACGTAGTAGTATGCTATGTGGTTGGAATTAATCTCTCTGTGCGTGCATTGGCAGTTCATTGTTTCATGTTTTTCATTGGCTTTCGGACTATCCAGAACTTGTCAGGAACTCATCCAAAAGTACTACCCATTGTTTCAGTTTTCGAAAATGATAGTGATGAAAAATAATTAAAATTAAACTCTGCAACAAGTTACCAGCAATGTACCTGATATGCTTTTATAACTTTGGTGTATGTCTATCACTGTATTGAGGTGAAATAAATACGTCAGATGTTCTATTGTGATCTTTGCAAAAAGCAAATACGATCATAATCACAGGATGGTAAATGATAGTATCTAGGCGTGATGCATTTGTTAGTTGACGTATTTTCTGATGTATATCTTCCATTCTTGTCCAAATTTTTACTTTTGACTGATTGCAGCGTTTTAAAGAAATGAGAGAAATGCATGGTAGTAGCAGTCAAGATGATCGACAAAAGCAAGAACAGCAACGTTGTGAGTTGGGATGATCGGCATAAGTAAGAACAGCAACTATATGCCCTATCCTCTGTTTCCTATGAATGTTTTTATATCTATGAATATCATGTTTTTTGTTAGCTTTTGGACTTGTGCACAGCTTATCTGGAACTGCTGCCCACCACCACACTTACTCATCATATAACATTAAATACTTAAAAATATTAATATTACTTGCACATATATAACAAATTTATTTTGATTGTATTGATTTTATTCAAAATAATAAAAGTACAAGGTATTTCAACTTATTTAATAGGCAATACCAGAATAATCATACAAATGACAGTCTCTTTTGATATTAACTAAACTCTCCTTATAGATGAGAACGTTCGTCACTAGATCTGTAAATACACAACAATACTTGGTGTTCTGTGTGCTACTAGGATCGCACAAGAGTAGATTATCTCTCATATGACCATCTTCACTATCATAATTTCTAGATAATACAAACAACGAATCTCTTTTCTAAAAACCAAGTGTTTTCTGACCATCAATAAAAGTTCCGACAGTTAATTGTTTGATCCAACGCCCTTGATTTAACACCCAGATATCAACACCCTTTGTGACATCAAAATCTAAATGTAGTATTGCTAAAGATTCATTATATAATCCAAGACTGAATCTTATTACTATATGCATTGGCATCTTCGAGATCTCTTTTGACTTTTCATTGCCTAGATGAAACAAAAAGATCACCATGTCTTTTGTAATCTTATTTCTAGCTACCCAGTAACAAGCTCTATTAAAATATATATGATGTTCTTGGCGGATACTGTATTGATCTATATTCGAATTTGAGCCTTTAACATTTCTCCAAGAATCGGAATTCAAAGTGTACACCTCAACAATGTGTGAGCCCTTAACATTTTTAACACTTCCGAATCCTATAAAGACCAACTTGTAACTATTACTCAAAGGGTCGAGTCCAAATCCGACACAAACACCATGAGAATGAAAGCTAGCTTTAATTTGAGGTAGAGTTCTTAATTCCTTAGTTGCGATGTTATAAAGAGTTATGCCATCTTTAATTATACAAAGAATGCCATCAAAAGGGCCAAGAAACAATCCACTTAAAGGAATTTGAGGACTAAAATTTTGCAACGATGACTCTATAAGTGTTTCTTCAGGAAACTAGGCGTAACACTTTCTCCAGTACTCAATTTTGCCTGTGTAGTCTGCCTCTTTATCCGAGTACTCCTCGTTCGAGGAGTTGGTATTGTCAATCTCATTCTAGGAATCACTATTGTCAGCCTTTTCCCAATGCTCAACAATTAGATGGATATTGTGATCGTTTTTTAGATGTTTTGAAATGAAACTACTGCTTCTAACTAGTACATACCAAGATTTAGAAACATATCTGAATCGAATTAATGATTTCACCGGTAGTATTGAAAGAATCTCAATAATCATATCTTCAAGTAGTTTCACCATTTTCTCTTTCTCGTTTAGATTCTAAATGTGTTGATCCTTTCTCCGGTTATATAAAACAGTAATTCTAGTTAAATATGAAGACCTATAAATATATTATAATATAAAACTTCACCTTTATTTTTTACAAATATATGGAGCATGTTGTAAAAATTTACTTTTCATATCAAGTAATTAACCAAATTCATTGATGCGTATCTTACAAATTATCCAATAATTAACCAAATTCATATGTTAATTTGGACTGAATTGCAGTTAATCAATAAAGATATGGTTTAAATAATAGATTAGATGTCGATACAAGTTGTTGTATGTGTATATATATGCACATGCAATCAGTTTTAAGCATCCAATACTGATATAAATGATTTTAAAAAAAAAAATACAGATATAAATAAAAATAATTGATCAAGCACATCTAATAACCAAAAACATTTTATTGGAGAAAAATACATAGAATATTTAATTAAAAAAATAGAAAAATGCATTAGATATTTAATAATTAACACATTGTGTCACCAAACATAGGATTGGAACAAAGTCCAATCCGATCTTAATCCTCTATGCCAAATATGGCCTTAGTCATTTATGGGATATTTAATTAATTAATTAATTCTTTTTTCATTTTTCATTTTGTGTAGCTTCGATGGACAAGAGATGGGTACACCTATCAAGGTTTACTTCCGTACATTTTTTTTATCTTTTAAATTTTAATGCTTTACATATTTTAATTATTTATCTTGGCATGTGGAAAAAAAATTATTTGCATGTACCTATAATTTTAAATTTCCGACTTCATGTTTGTAGACTTTCAGTGGAGTATCAAGAAGGGGCTCGTAACTTTGTTGATAATGCTCATGCTAATGTCATAAACTCAGATTTCGTAATATGTCCATGCATAGATTGTAAAAATTTACAACGACATCATTATGATATTGTGTATGAACATTTAGTGATAAGGGGGATGGATCCTTCATACACTAGATGGGTATTTCATGGAGAGTGTGTAGGGAGTTCATCTTTTGGGTACAATAATATAAGGATGACACAAACATATATGATGTATAAAGATCAACTTCTCAATAATAAAGAGTCACTCATAGGGCAAAGGGATCAAGATATTGACGAGGAAGAACTTATGAATGTAGTTTCTGATGCCGAAAGTCCTTTGTACCCTGGTTGTACAAAGCCTACAAAAATGTCTGCTACAGTAGCTTTGTTTAAGCATAAAACTACTCATGGGCTATCTGACAATGGATTTGATGAGTTGCTACAAATACTTAATGACATTCTCCCACCAGAGAACACACTTCCTGATTCTTTATACTCAACAAAAAAACTATTGAAGACATTTGACCTTGGGTATGAAAAGATTCATGCTTGTGTCAATGACTGTTGCCTTTTTAGAAAAGAGTATGAGAATTTGCAACAATGTTTTAAATGTCGTGCATCGCGTTGGAAAGTTAATCCACGCACAAAAAGGATTTGTAAAGGGATCCCTGCAAAAGTCTTACGATATTTCCCAATAAAACCAAGACTTAAGAGGATGTTCGGAATAACTACCTTGGCAGAAGCATTAAGGTGGCATTATATGCATAGAAGTGAGGATGGGAAAATGAGACATCCAGTAGATTCAGTTGCATGGGACACAATTAATAGAAAATGGCCTTATTTTGCAGCGGATCCTCAAAATATTCGATTCGGTATTGCTACCGATGGTTTTAACCCATTTCAAGATCTTAGCTCTAGATATAGTTGTTGGCCAGTGATTTTGGCTATATATAACTTTCCTCCATTGTTGTGCATGTCTAGGGAGAGTTTGATGCTGACTTTACTTATCCCAGGGCCAAAGCAGCCAGGTAATGACATTGATGTCTATTTAGCACCGCTTATAGACGACTTGAAGGACTTATGGGCAAATGGAATGCAAGTTTATGATGCATTTACGGAGTCGACATTTAATTTAAAAGCAGTTTTGATGTGGACAATTAATGATTTTCCAGCATATGGAAACATGTCCGGATGGCCAACTAAGGGAAAATACGCTTGTCCTGTATGTCGTGAAGACACAAGTTCACAATGGTTGAAACATAGTAGGAAGTTTTCATATATGGGACATAGACGGTTTCTTCATATTGATCATCCATTAAGAACAAAACGAGCATGGTTTAATGGAGAACAAGAACAACGTCGGAGGCCAAAGTTATCCACTAGTAATGAAATTTACATAGACGTTGAGCAAATAGTCAATGATTGAGGGAAAAAGGATAAAAAAAAGAGGAAGCAACTTCAAAATACAACCCTTTGGAAGAAAAAATCAATTTTCTTCGAATTGCCTTATTGGAAGGTATACCGGTTATTTCTTACAATAAATTTATTTGTTTAGATAAATTCCTATTTTTCCATATTGGAAAAAAAAAATATTTCTTATAATATTTGAAAATCATGTTGTGTAGGATTTGCTTGTTCGACATAACTTGGACATGATGCATATCGAGAAGAACATCTGTGACAGCATAGTTGGTACGTTATTAGATGTTAAAGAGAAATCTAAAGATGGGCTTAATGCTCGTCGAGATTTGGAAAACATGTCCATTAGAAAGGAATTACATCCTGAGAAAAGAGATAATTTGTTCTACTTATCGGCTGCATCACACACCCTTTCAAAGATGGAGAAGCAACTTTTTTGTCAAAGGTTTGCTAATATAAAGTTGCCCGATGGTTATGGTTCAAACATTGGCGCTTGCATTTCAGTGAAAGAATGCAAAATACTTGGCCTAAAATTTCACGATTGTCATATTCTCATGCAACAACTTTTGTCAATCTCTTTAAGAGGTATTTTACCAAAGGGTCCAAGAACTGCAATTTTTCGGTTATGTTCATTCTTTAATGAGTTGTGTAACTGAGTTGTAGATAGGAATAAAATTGAAAAATTGGAGGAAGAGGCAGCCGAGACATTGTGCATGTTTGAAAGATTTTTCCCACCTTCATTCTTTGATATAATGGTACATCTCACCATTCATCTTGGAAGAGAAGCACGACTTTGTGGACCAGTTCAATTTCAATGGATGTATCCATTTGAGAGGTACTTATTGGCATACATTCTTGAAAATATTTTATTATTTTGTATTTACATTAACTAATATATATTCTTTTTTTCTCATCGTCTAAGGTTTATGAAAGTCTTAAAGGGATATGTAAAAAACCGTACAAGACCAAAAGGTTGTATTGCTGAACGTTATCTTTTAGAAGAATACACATTATTTTGTAGTAAATATTTTAAGCAAGCATCTGAAGTAGGAATTCGATATGGTCGCAATCAAGAGATGGAGAATGACTTGATTTTAGGAGGGCGTCCAATATCTGCTGGGAAGTCCATAATTCTTTCGGATGAATTGTTACAGATTGCTCATTGCTACATATTATTTAATAGTTCAGAAGTTCAACCTTATGTGGAGTAAGAGTTGTGTTTTTGTTACACTATTAAATGTTTTACTTAACTTATTATGCAGAATTAATTGAATATTATATTTATTTAAATATTAGATTGCACTTGCAAGAACTTAGAAGTTCGGATAGGTGACTCTCAAGGAATCATAATCAGTTACAGAAGAGACACATCGACACATTTATTGCATGGTTTAGTGATAAGGTTGTATCATATGACCCTTAAGATGTCTTATAAACTCCTACACTGTTTTTTTTTTCCTTCTAAAATCCAAATTATTCTTATTATTATTTTTTTTTACAGATTATTGATGAAATCAAATGCAACGCATCATGTGTATCTAATACACTAAAATGGTTTGCAAATGGGCCTAGAGATCTTGTCATGTCATTTAATGGATATATTATCAATGGCCTTCGGTTTCACACCAAAGAGGCAGAGAAGAGTCGACAAAATAGTGGTGTTTTAGTTGAAGCAACTACATTGTGTAGATCTAGTGCAAGAGATAATACTCAAATCCTTGGACAAGTTGCCTATTATGGAGTTTTGAAAGATATATTACTTCTTAATTATCATATGTTTCAAGTCCCGTTATTTAAGTGTGAGTGGGAAAATATTGTTAATGGTGTTAAAGTAGATGATAGGTTTGTTTTGGTTAACCTCCATGAAGGTCAAAGCCAATTTGAAAAGGATCCCTTCATTTTGGCTTCACAAGCAAAGCAAGTGTTTTATTGTAGAGAAAATGAAACGTCTAATTGGTATGTTGTTGGCAAGGTACCACCAAGAGGTTATCATGAGTTACAAACTTATGATGAGAATTATATGCCATCAATACCAAGGAATTTAGGTGGTCTTGAAACTATTATCGACAATGGTATCAAAACACTGCGTTTTGATTATGCAATGTTTTTTTTACTGTAGCACTTTTAACTCTCACACACTTACCACGTGCAGGAGATTGATATTTTGAATCTCTCTACTGTGCAAGTCAAACTCTCTCGATCTTATCTGAAACAAGAGAGAGAGGCTCTGGCGAAACCTAGAGAGAGAAGCAGTTAAGAAGATGAAGATCCTCTGTGAAGAAGATGAAGATCAGCAGCTGCTAAATATTATTTTCTCAGGAGACAAACATGTAAGAGAAAATAATCTCTGTACTGATTTTATTTCTCTGTGTTTTTCAATTTCTATTTCTTCACACTATCTTCAAAATACAGATGATAGATATTTATATACAAAATAACTAGAATAATCTGAGCTGGAAAGTGTGTTACTTTGTTAACAAACTTTCCCTCCTTCCTTAACAGATTTCCTAACAACTTCTAACAACTCTAGAAGCTTCTAAACATTCTAATCTAGCTTCTAATCATCCTGATCTAGCCATGATCCTCATACTGATGATCATGGTCTTCATCAGCCTTGATTACACGGTTGTAGCTTTAGGAGAAGCTTGATCTGTTAAAACTTGATCTGTTGTAGCTGTAGCTTGATTTATTTTATTTGTAGCTTGATCTGTTGATATAGCTTTATTATTAACATCCCCCCTCAAACGAACTGGAGAGGAAACAACAGTGAGTTTGCGTGTGAGATACTGAAACCTAGGAGTAGGGAGAGCCTTAGTGAATATGTCAGCCAACTGATCAATCGCAGGAACATGATTAACTTGAATGTCCCCCTGAACAACTTTATCCCTAACAAAGTATAGATCAAGCTCGATGTGCTTTGTGCGAGCATGAAGCACAGGGTTACTGGCAATAGTGGAGAGATTATCACACCAGATAGTAGGAATAACTGGCTGAGGAACCCTTAACTCTTGAAGAAGAGACTTGAGCCAAGTGAGCTCAGCAACAGTAGAGGCAAGACTCCGATACTCTGCCTCTGTAGATGAGCGAGATATAGTGTGTTGCTTTTTGGCACTCTAAGTAACAAGGTTAGGAAAAAAAAAAACACAAAAGCCACTAGTGGACTTACGATCATCAGGGTTTGATGCCCAGTCCGCATCAGAATAGGCAACCAGATTGAGGGAAGGGGCTGAATTAAGTCTAGTAAAATGCAGCCCAGCAGTAAGAGTCCCTTGTAGATAACGAAGGATGCGTTTGACAGCCTTCCAGTGCTCATCCAAAGGGTATTGCATAAACTGGCAAACTCTATTAACAGAATAGGCAATGTCAGGACGGGTGATGGTGGCATACTGTAGGGCACCAACCACTGACCTATATTCAGTGGAATTAGATACAGGAGAGCCAGTGTAGGCAGAGAGAGAGTGACCAGTAGAAGCAACCATAGGAGAAGGAAAAGGCCTAGCAGTGAGCATGCCAGTCCTGTGTAGTAAATCAGTAATGTACTTCTGTTGAGATAAATGAAGTCCAGTAGAAGTAGAAGAGACCTCAATACCCAGAAAATAACTGAGAGCCCCAAGATCCTTGAGAGCAAAACTCCTGTGTAGTTGAGAAACAAGTAGATTAATCAATGTAGGGTCACTGCCAGTGATGATAATATCATCAACGTACACCAACAGATAAGTACAGTGATGTTTATGAAATCTGCAAAACAGAGAGTGGTCAGCCTTAGAAGAGTGAAACCCCATCCCAATCAAAGCCTGTTTCAACCTATCAAACCAGGCCCTCGGGGCCTACTTTAAACCATAGAGAGCCTTGTGCAATTTGCACACAAGAGAGGGATTAGCAGCCACAAAACCAGGAGGCTGTTGCATGTACATGTCCTCAGCAATGACTCCATTAAGAAAGGCATTGTTGATGTATAATTGCCGTAGAGACCATCCCTTAGAAACTGCAAGAGAAAGAATAACCCTAATAGTAGTGGGCTTGACCACAGGGCTAAAAGTTTCATGAAAATCAAAACCTTCAATTTGATGAAACCCCTTAGCTACTAGACGAGCCTTGTACTTAAGAATGGACCCATCCGGGTACGTTTAATGCGAAAAACCCACTTGCATCCTATGATTTTCCTGCCAATAGGTGCTGTCACAAGAGACCAAGTGTGGTTTCGTTGGAGAGCATCAAACTCCTCATGCATGGCTGCTGTCCACAGAGGATGTTGAAGAGCCTGATGAGCAGTATGAGGCTCACTGTCTGTAAGCTGAGCCAGTAACACCTTAGGTTTAAAAATATCAGCCTTAGACCGTGTTACCATAGCATGAGAGTTGGTAGTAACAGAAGGAGCTGAGGGCTGTAGAACTGAAGGAGCATCAGTTGTAGGCTGTGGCACTAAGGGGACTGCAGCTGAAGTCTGGGACCCTGAGAGTGCTGCAGTTGAAGACTGTGATGCTGTAGGGGAAGCCTGTGGTACTGCAGGTGAGATAGATTCAGTAGGTGATAAATCAGTAGGTGAGCCAAAAACAGGCCCAATAATAGTAGATGGCTGCCACCTGCAAGAAACTCTGGGAGGAAAAAGAGTGGCAGGCTGTGAAGAAACCAGACATGTAGAAGAAGAGTGTGAGTGAGCAAAAGGAAAATACTGCTCATCAAAAACCACATTTCTGGTGATATAAACACGACAAGTAGAACTTAGGCACCTATAACCCTTGAATTGATTGCTGTATCCAATAAAAGTGCAGGCTGTACTTCGAAACTGCAGCTTGTGTTTGTTATATGGTCGTAGATGAGGATAGACTAAGCAGCCAAACACTCTAAGAGAGGTATAGTCAGGTTCCACTCCAAACAGAGAAGTATAAGGTGATTTCCCATTTAACACAGGTGTAGGCATACGATTGATGAGGTATGTAGCAGTAAGAAAATCCTCATCCCAAAACCGTAGGGGCATAGAGGCATGAGCAAGTAAACTCAGCCCAGTTTCCACAATATGCCTGTGTTTCCGTTCCACTAAGCCATTCTGTTCATGCACATAAGGGCAACTATGCCGAAAAAGAATACCAAAGGTATCTAACACTTTAGATAACACCATAAACTCCTTACCACAATCAGACTGAAGTGTCAAAATTTTATGAGAGAATTGTAGTTCTACTTGAGTTTTAAACTTTAGAAAAACATGATAGACTTCACTTTTAGCTTTAAGTAAATAAACCCAAGTGTGTCTAGAATAGGCATCTAGAAAACTCACATAGTATTTGAACCCATTAGATGATAGAATGGGGGCAGGACCCCAAACATCAGCAACAATTAATTGTAGAGGCTGTGTATAGATAGTTTGAGATGATGGAAATGGCAGTTTGTGAGATTTACTGACTTGACATGCATCACATAACAAAGTAGTGGAATTAGAAAAGGGAATGTTACATTTATTGAGAACACTGTGTACAATAGATGAGGAGGGATGTCCTAATCTCTTGTGCCACAAACTGTCAGAACAAATAGCTGTATTAACACTGAAAACAGTAGGAATAGAAACAGCAGAGTTGCAGCACTTCTTGGAATGGAAAATTGAGGTAGTGTTTGTGACAGAAGACTGTGATGCATGAGACTGTAGAGATGGTAGGTCAAACACATAAAGACCTTGTTTAAGAACCCCTTGAAGAAGAACCTTCTTCGTAACCCGATCCTTCACAAGACAAAAGTGAGGGTGAAATTCAATAAAAACTGCATTTTCTCTCACAAATTTAGAAACACTAAGTAGATTTTTAGTAATCTGTGGTATGTGTAAGATATTCCTCAAATGAAAAATATGATTATTAGAATAAAAGGAATTATCACCAATAGATGCAATAGTAAGAGCATTACCATTGCCCATGTAAATCCTCTCATTACCATGGTAGTCAGTCTTTGTCTGCAGATTGTTCACATCTGGAGTGCAATGATTTGTGGCCCCACTGTCTGGATACCAAGAGGAATCTGCCACTGTGTTAGGAGTGGCTATCATAGCTTGCATAGGACCTTTATTTCCTGTTGAAAATCCTGCAGAATTTTGACCATTGAATTGAGGCTGAGGCTGTTGAAAAGTTTGATCATACCTATAATAACATTTATAAGCACCATGACCAACTCGATGGCAAATTTGGCATGGAGCTCTGTTGTTATTTGAGTAATTTCGACCTCTGCCTCTGCCTTTCCTGCTACCAGATTGTTGATTTTCCCCTCTATTTCCAGTCTGTCCAGAATTAGAAGTAGGAGTTTTGTTGCCAAAAGTTCCTTGACTGTTTCCTTGTCCAGTACTCTTCTTATTTACTGCCATATTTGCACTAAAGAACCTTCTTGTGTATCTTGCTCCATTTGAGCTTCATGTGTGAGCAATAGTGCAGTTATATCTGCAATAGAGTAGTTATGTGGCATTGAGGTTATAGGAATGATAAAAGAATAATATTCTGATCCTAAACCTCCTAAGATACTCATGAGTTTATCTTCCTTGCTCATCACATAACCAGTGAATGCAAGAGTATCAATAATACTCTT
This sequence comes from Xanthoceras sorbifolium, assembly GCA_003430845.1. NCBI lineage: Eukaryota > Viridiplantae > Streptophyta > Magnoliopsida > Sapindales > Sapindaceae > Xanthoceras > Xanthoceras sorbifolium. Next base: position 7,078,770 of record CM010619.1, on the reverse strand, counting down.
CTTTTTCATAAGATACTCTGACATAGTTAGACCTCCTTTCTTCAGAGTTTGCAGCTGGAGTTTGAGCTGCATAATATTGGCTGTTGATTGAGAACTAAACAATTGTTGAATAGTTTTCCAAGCCTCACAAGCTGTTGAACAGCTTACAAACTCAGGTAACAATTATTGAGTAATAGAAGAAAGAATCCAAACCAGGAGCGCTTGATCTTGCTGCTCCCAATCTAGGTATTCTTCACTGATTGATCCATTAGAACTTAGTTTCAGTGGAGGTGAAACTTCAGGATCAAGAAAGGAAAATAATCTGTTTCCTTTGACAGCTGCTTGAACCTGTTGCCTCCATAGCAAAAAATTGCTATTGTCAAGCTTGACTGTTAGAGCAAACTTCATAGACATAGGTTTAGAGCTCCTGCTTATGATGAGTTGAGGAGCATCACTGTTAGGATTGCTGAATGCGGAAGCAGTGGTTTGTTGCTCTGATACCATATCAAAACACTGCGTTTTGATTATGCAATGTTTTTTTACTGTAGCACTTTTAACTCTCACACACTTACCACGTGCAGGAGATTGATATTTTGAATCTCTCTACTGTGCAAGTCAAACTCTCTCGATCTTATCTGAAACAAGAGAGAGAGGCTCTGGCGAAACCTAGAGAGAGAAGCAGTGAAGAAGATGAAGATCCTCTGTGAAGAAGATGAAGATCAGCAGCTGCTGAAGATTATTTTCTCAGGAGACAAACATGTAAGAGAAAATAATCTCTGTACTGATTTTCTTTCTCTGTGTTTTTCAATTTCTATTTCTTCACACTATCTTCAAAATACAGATGATAGATATTTATATACAAAATAACTAGAATAATCTGAGCTGGAAAGTTTGTTACTTTGTTAACAAACTTTCCCTCATTCCTTAACAAATTTCCTAACAACTTCTAACAACCCTAGAAGCTTCTAAACATTCTAATCTAGCTTCTAATCATCCTGATCTAGCCATGATCCTCATACTGATGATCATGGTCTTCATCAGCCTTGATTACACGGGTTGTAGCTTTAGGAGAAGCTTGATCTGTTAAAACTTGATCTGTTGTAGCTGTAGCTTGATTTATTTTATTTGTAGCTTGATCTGTTGATATAGCTTTATTATTAACAAATGGGAACGAAGATTTGAATTTGCGAATTGATGTTGAAGGCATATTGTGTGATACTTAGTTTAGTACTTTTCTAGTGTTGATCTTCTTAATTCTTATTGTTAATTGTTCTTCGAAGATATTTTGTTATACAATATTGCTTTATTATCTTAAATTTTATTTTTATGATTTGAAAGCATTTAACTTAGTTTGATAATTGTGATATGATATATATATATATATATATATATATATATATATATATATATATATATTATCGACGATGGGAACGAAGATTTGAATTTGTGAATTGATGTTGAAGGCATATTGTGTGATACTTAGTTTAGTACTTTTCTAGTGTTGATTTTCTTAATTCTTATTATTAATTGTTCATCGAAGATATTTTGTTATGCAATATTGCTTTATTATTTTAAATTTTATTTTTATAATTTGAAAGCATTTAAGTTATAATATTGAGTTTTGTAATATTACCTTTTACTTTAGTATTTGTTTTTTTTTTTTTTTCAGATGTGCTATAAATATATTTGTAGTTTAATAATTGTGATATGATATAGTTAACAACTTATGTGGCAATTTGAGTTGTTGATGCTGTTTATTCCTTTTTTTTAGCTCTAGTTCACAGTCTCAGCTGTCACAATTTTTATTTTTTATTTATTTATCTTATCTTCTTATTTGTGGTTGATGGAGCTCCCCGAGTGCTGGCCTGGAGTTTATGCTTGTGTTAAAAAAAGAAAAAAAATGTAAAGCTATGATTTTGTATTCTGGAAACATGTGGGTAATAATTAATTAATTTACAGCGTTTACTACTCGTATAGATTGATTTTAATTTAATTAGGGTAAATTCCAGTCACGTCACTTTTTTTATCACATGAATGATGAATCTTAGCATGATTTGTGGACCAAGACAACGTAACAAATGTATGACAAAGTAGATGACCCCACGTGTTTTTCAAATTTTCAAGTGTTGTTTTTTGTTTGGACAGACAAAAGATAGATAGCATAGTAGTCTTGACTCTGTAGCTAAGTATAGTAATTTCGAATTGATGTTGAAGGCATATTGTGTGGTACTTAGTTTAGTACTTTTTTAGTATTAATTTTCTTAATTTTTATTGTTAATTATTCTTTGAAGCTATTTTGTTATGTAATATTGCTTTATTATAATAAATTTTACTTTTATGATTTAAAAGTATTTAAGTTATAATATTAAGTTTTGTGATGTTGCCTTTTACTTTAGTATTTGATTTTTTTTTTACATGTGCTATAAATATATTTATAGTTTGATAATTGGGATATGATATATATATATATATATATATATATATATATATATATATATATATATATATTATCGACAATGGGAACAAAGATTTGAATATGCGAATTGATGTTGAAGGCATATTGTGTGATACTTAGTTTAGTACTTTTCTAGTGTTGATTTTCTTAATTTTTATTGTTAATTGTTCATCGAAGATATTTTGTTATACAATATTGCTTTATTATCTTAAATTTTATTTTTATAATTTGAAAGTATTTAAGTTATAGTATTAAGTTTTGTGATGTTGCCTTTTACTTTAGCATTTGGTTTTTTATTTTTTTTTTCACATGTACTATAAATATATTTGTAGTTTGATAATTGTGATATGATATATATATATATATATATATATATATATATATATTATCGACGGGAACGAAAATTTGAATTTGCGAATTGATGTTGAAGGCATATTGTGTGATACTTAGTTTAATACTTTTCTAGTGTTGATTTTCTTAGTTCTTATTGTTAATTGTTCTTCGAAGATATTTTGTTATGCAATATTACTTTATTATCTTAAATTTTATTTTTATGATTTGAAAGCATTTAAGTTATAATATTGAGTTTTGTGATGTTGCATTTTACTTTAGCATTTGGTTTTTTAATTTTTTTTTCACATGTGCTATAAATATATTTGTAGTTTGATAATTGTGATATGATATATATATATATATATATATATATATATATATATATATATATTATCGACAATGAGAATGAAGATTTGAATTTACGAATTGATGTTGAAGGCATATTGTGTGATACTTAGTTTAATACTTTTCTAATGTTGATTTTCTTAATTCTTATTGTTAATTGTTCATCGAAGATAATTTGTTATACAATATTGCTTTATTATCTTAAATTTTATTAGATTTGAAAGCATTTAAGTTATAGTATTGAGTTTTGTGATGTTGCCTTTTACTTTAGCATTTGATTTTTTTTTTTCACATGTGCTATAAATATATTTGTAGTTTGATAATTGTGATATGATATATATATATATATATATATATATTTATATTATCGACAATGGGAACGAAGATTTGAATTTGCGAATTGATGTTGAAGGCATATTGTGTGATACTTAGTTTAGTACTTTTCTAGTTTTGATTTTCTTAATTCTTATTGTTAATTGTTCATCGAAGATATTTTGTTATGCAATATGGCTTTATTATCTTAAATTTTATTTTTATGATTTGAAAGCATTTAAGTTATAGGATTAAGTTTTGTGATGTTGCCTTTTACTTTAGCATTTGGTTTTTTATTTTTTTTTTTCATATGTGCTATAAATATATTTGTAGTTTGATAATTGTGATATGATATATATATATATATATATATATATATATTATCGACAATGGGAACAGAGATTTGAATTTGCGAATTGATGTTGAAGGTATATTGTGTGATACTTAGTTTAGTACTTTTCTAGTGTTGATTTTCTTAATTCTTATTGTTAATTGTTCTTCGAAGATATTTTATTATGCAATATTGCTTTATTATCTTAAATTTTATTTTTATGATTTGAAAGCATTTAAGTTATAGTATTGAGTTTTGTGATGTTGCCTTTTACTTTAGTATTTGGTTTTTTATTTTTTTTCACATGTGTTATAAATATATTTGTAGTTTGATAATTGTGATATGATATATATATATATATTTATTTCTTTTTGCAGATGTAAGTGAGAAGCTTGTCTTGCCAGAAATATACTCTATACAATAATGGCAGAAGTAAGTAACTTTTTTATATATCATTTTTTTTAATATTAATTTATAAAAAGTGGGGATGTTCATTAACTTATTTTTTATTTGTAGTCTTCAAAAAAGGCCGCTAAAAGAGCATTAAAGCAACGTCAAGCAATTTATGCTTCAATAACTCGGAGTAGAAATCGTGGGATTGTTATTACAAATAAAGATTCAAGTTCCAGGAGTATAAACTCAAATACACAAGATACGCCAAACACAAAAGTGACCTAAGAAAGTAATTGTGAAACAAAAAAGAAAACTCGTGGTGTAACTCGCATGGTAAAGTTAAAATTCAATCAACCTGTTGAAGTTGATTTCAATTTGCATGGTCAAACAATAGATGGTTTTTCGATCACGCTTACATCGTATATTGGGATTCTCGCAAGAGAGCATATACCCATTACACTTGAGAGTTGGAAGAAAGTTGATGAGCAAAAGAAAGATATGATCTGGTCATCTCTTTTGGTACGTTTTATTTTATTTTTTAACATATTGAAAAAAATTCTATTCTTAGTTTTTAACAATTTGATTACTTTTTTAAATAATTATAAAATTATTTGTTCTTATTTTTATTTTTATTAATTATATAGCAATACTTCAAGTTACTAGACTCTAGTAAGGATTACATTTTTAAAAAAATGGGGGGGTCGATGGAGACAATACAAATCTTGTATCACGAAAAAGCTTATAGAAGCAAGTCAAGGACCTGGAAAAAAACGTGCGTTGAAGTTGTTGAAGCCCAAAAATGTAACCAATGCAGGAGATTGAAATGAATTTGTTAAACAAAGAACATCAGAACAGTTTAAAGTAAGCAATACTAAACTCTTGCAGAAAGTAAATAACATTTTATTTTCCTTAATACAATTTTATTACTTTGTTTATCAATTTCTTATATTTGCTTATTGTAGGAAAGGAGCAAGAATTTTCGTGTTGTGCGATTAAGTCAAAAGACACAGCACACCACAGGGAGAATGGGTTATGCTCGATTGCATCATATCATGGTTGAATTTTCATAATCTATAAATTCTAAATATATAAGAAATCATAATTTTTATTTGTTATTATTGTTATTGTTATTACTACTACTTGATATTTTGATTCTTCTAATGTAGAAAAATGAAGCTAAAGAGAAAGGAAAAGATCCAGAAAAGATTACAAGGGTTGATGTTTGGATTGAAGGGCATAAAAGAAAGAAAAACAAGCCTTTAAGTGAAGCAGTGCAAACTACTATGGTAAAATCTTTATAAATATTAAATTATACAATTACTATTATAACTTAAATGTTAATTGACCTTTATTATTAGGATGAAATTAATCAATTGCGAGAGTCAACATGCCCTCCAAATAACAACAACATCAATGAAGACTCTCTTGTAAAAGTCTTAGGAACAGAGAAGCGTGGTAGAGTTAGAGGCCTTGGATTTGGAGCTACATCGTCACGGGTACAGACACAAATTCAATCCGGGGGAAGAATTAAACAATTGGAGGCGGAGTTGAAAGCTACAAATGACCAAGTGGCAAGTCTTAAAGATATGATAATGAAACAAAATGACCACCTAATACGTGAAGTATATGTAAAATTTCAATTTATATAATTATTTTATTTCTAGTTTTACTAAAAAAATGTATTTCTTTAATTAAGTTATTAAATAGAGGTGTACAAATGGAAGATGCGGTGGGTTCTCATGTATATACTCCTCCTTATGTATTTACGCTTCAGGTTTAAATCTTGCCTTTTTTGTCCTTATATTTTTAATCATATATAGTACTTTGACACTTATATCTTATTATTTTAATTTTTTTTTCAGTCCCAACATGGGAGTGTTCCAATGACGCAAGACATGTCAAAATTTGAAAATGCACGATGTCATTTGTTACATTGGTACCCAGAAGATGATTCTGAAGATTAAATTGTTGCTGAAGGTAGGATTTCAAGTACAAATTCAAAAGATAAAATCCACAACATGCCTCTTGGAAAAGGCTATTGGAGAGTTTGGATCGATGCAGTTTCCATTGATATTAAAGTATGTCGATCTACAGATGAATACGAAATGCTTTCACAAGCTGTTGGAAGTAGTGTTGGATGGCTCAAAGATTGTATTAAAATATTGTAGAATAAGTAGTTGTGTTTTTGGTAAAGATGGGTGACATGGAGTTACGGTAGAGGATATGTGGATATACTTTTGACACATATGAAGTTGATTTTGTTATTGCTGTCATTTTGTCTAACACATTTTGGGGTTGACACTTAGACATTTTGATTTTGGGTACTTGCCACTTAGAGAATTTTGTTTGGAAATGTTATTATGGTGACATTGATCATATTGATATATTGAATTTGGTGAAAAAAAGCTATAATTTGTACATTTTAATTTTATCATATAAATTGTAATCTTGTACTTGTACAATTCGTATATTTTATAGGTATTTTTTAATTGAAAATCTAAAATGGTTCGTAAAAATAATATTGGTTTTTTTTTTTTACAAATAAAATTTTTTTTGGCAACACACATAAAACGTTATCTTAAACAGGCTTTTGACAACACATATTGTATGTTGCCTTATACAGTTTTTTTGGCAACACACAAAACAATGTTGCTTTATACAGCCTTTTTGGCAACATGCAATTTGATGTTTCCTTACATAGACCCTTTTAGCAATATACGTACATGTTGCCATATACATACTTTTGGCAACATACATCTAATCTTGTCTTTAAGTGATACAGCAACGTACCGTTTATGTTATTTTAAATGGTTATAGCAATGTACATAATTTGTTGTAGTAAAGATGATGCACGTTGCTAAAAACATACGACAACACACTATGCGAGTTGCAAAAAGTTACGGTAACATTCAATGTGAGTTGCGAAAAGCGGCTGGACTTTTAGCAACATGGCCGTCAGCAACGTTTGACCGTTGGTTGCTAAAACGTTCGGCAACGCATTTTGCACGTTGCGGTATGTCATTTTTCTTGTAGTGAGAGTCGTCACCAATAAAAAAAAAAAACAAAACTGCGAGATTGCTATTTGTACTTTTTTGTATGCCTGCTATTTTGAAAAGAAGACTGCGTTTTTTTTTCCATGCTTCAAAGTTTAACCATAGAGCCCCCTTATATTATGTGTCACATAAATTAGGGTTTTGTAATAATAATCTAATTATAACATGTTTCCTATTTCAATGTCCAAAACAAAAATAAAAAGTAAAAAATAAAAAAATAATTTCCTATTTTATCTTTTTTTATTTATTACATATCGGACAATTTAAAAAAAAAAGTTCATTTTTGTAGCATTTATTTCTTATTATGGTATTTGTGATTTTAGTAGGATTTATTTTCATTTTATGATATAGGATTTGTTCCCTATTTCGCTTAAACTTGTTTAGGTTATTATTATCATTTTGGAAAGTCGTAACAGGTTTATTTATTTCCTATTTGAATTATGTATTATTGAATTGACTATTTTATCACTGTCATTTATCGCGTCGTCACCGTAAATTGTTAAGAATAACCAAAACCAATAATTAAAATGAACAAGGAATTACATAAAATTAATTTTGGATTCTTTTAATATAATTTTGTGCATAAATCTCTTTCATTTATATATTATACTTCCTTAATCATGTTTTATATAACACTATATATTATGTAGTATATAAGTTGTCAACACTGTTACAACTAATGAGAACTGAAATTGTATGTTTAGTAATCCACATTTGTTTGTAATTGATTTAAATAACTTATTCTATATTTGAATTGTAACTGAGCCACATCAACATAGTTGAGTTAGCTTAACCTTGGTTAGCTAACTGTGGTTGATTGTTAACCAAGTATGTATGTATGTATGTATGTATGTATGTATGTATATATATAATATGTTACTGTTGAAATCCGATTTCACTTTCCTCTCTCACTTTTTGTACCATCTGATTAGGGTTCTTGATATTCTCTTATTTCTACCATTGTTACATGGTATCGGAGCTTCGATCAGAGGCAATGGAGTAACTGTCTTCACTACTGTTGCACAACAACTCTAGATCCTTCAATCGAACTCCAAGACTCACACGAAAGCATAAAGAGAATCAGTCTCAACTTATCTCTAAAAATCTCAACTTCAATCTTCCAATTAAGCTAGATGACAACAATTTTATCTAATGGAAGACACAAATCCTACCTGGAGTCAGAGACTTCGACCTTGAAGACTATTTTTGGAGCCACAAAGTGTCTTTCGAAATTCATTGACTCGATCGATGAAGACTTAGGTTAGCAAATCCAAAGCTACAACGATGACTATCTCACCTAGAAGAAGATTAATCAGTTGCTTGTAAGCTGGATGATGTCAACTCTCAGTGAATCAGTGCTTGGAATAGTAACTCAGTGCGTTACACAGTGAGGAATATGTTTTCTCAACAGTCAATAGCACGAATCATACGCCTTCGGTCTCAACTCCAATCATTGAAGAAAGGATCTATGAAGTTTAGTGAATACATAGTCAAAATCAAAGGGATTATTGATGCTTTAATGGCTGCAAGACAGACAATGATTGAACAAAATCTAGTAGCTTATATTCTAAGATGTCTAGGATTGGAATTTGATCCAGTCATATACAATATTGCTTCAAAGAAGGAGGAAATCACTCTACAAGACGCTCAATTCCTACTCATGAGCTACAAATCAAGACTGGAGCAGTTTCACTCCAATACTACAATTGACATGACTCAAGCTTCGGCCAACATGACTACTAAATCCTCTAATTTTACAAGAGGAGGCAATCAATATCAAAATGACAATCGACACAAATCGTGAGGTCAAAGAGGAGGCAGAGGTGATAGATATTACAATCAGAGGCTTATTTGCGAACTATGTGGCAAGATTGGCCACTTCTCTGCCATCTACTACCATCGATTCGATCAGACATTTGCTGAAAATTTTGGCAAGCAACCCTAATGACAAAATCCACGGGTGGTCACTGTATTTATTAAGGTAATAATTTGGTCTGCTGGTCCTCTAAGAAACAGCAGGTAGTAGCTCGTTCAAGCACTAGGGCTAAGTATAGATCCCTTGCTTCTGCAGCAACTGAAATTGTGTGGATTCAGTCTCTTCTTCGAGAGATTCAGCGTCCTTTAGTTGGAGTTCCTCTTCTTTGGTGTGATAATGTTAGTGCTAATTTTTTAGCTCACAATTCGGTGTTCCATGCTCGCACCAAACACATTGAAATCGACGTACATTTTCTTCGTGATCTCATTGCTACACAACAGTTTGGAAATCAGGTATGTTCTTATTGCTTCCCAAACAGCTGACATTTTTATAAAATCTTTGCCCATTTCTAGATTTCATCTATTGTGTTCCAAGCTCATTATTGATAGAGCTCAGCTGCGTTTGAGGGGGAGTGTTGGTGATAATTCAAATTCAACAAATGCTTATCAGTGCTCTAAATTAAGATTCAAACTTGCTTATTTAAATTGGCTGCATTTGTGGGGAGTGTTACGGCAAGTGAGAACTGAAATTGTATGTTTAGTAATAAAAGTACAAGGTATTTCAACTTATTTAATAGGCTCAGTAGAAAGTTTATAAATCTTGAGAAACATTGAAATATGATCATTTCATTTAATACAAGAATAATCATACAAATGACAGTCTCTTTTGATATTAACTAAACTCTCCTTATAGATGAGAACATTCGTATTTGACCTGTAAATACACAACAATACCTGGTTTTCTGGGTGCATTGACAACAAATTTGCTGAGCATACTAAAGGCACATGGCATAATACGGGACGGTAATTTATATTCGAGAAGTAAATTTGAAGATGCAATTTCTGATATTACTGATGAAGACCCTGAATTTTCATGTGATAGTAACGGTGTTCTAACTGGAGTGATTATTTGTTTTGATAAACATGCAGAGAACTTCATTCCATGTCAAAACTATCAGGGGAAGTGTAGTGCGGATCCCATTAAGTTCGTAAATTAAAATACTGTTGTAAGAGAGAGAGAGAGAGTGAATGAGAAATATAAGTGAAGTTATTAATAAAATAATGTTGTAAGAGAGAGAGAGAGAGTGAATGAGCAATATAAGTGAAGTTATTTATAGAAGGCACTTGTGTTTAACAAATTATTTATTTTATTCTAATTTTAGTTTGATGGTTTGTTGGTGAATTCAAAAAACTACTACTTAAAAAGAGAATAATATATTAAGTGAGAATTCTATCTGTGCAACCGAGGTTGAGAAAGATGACCAAGTTTTTTTTGTCTTTTCAATCGTTGTTGGCCTGCATTGCAATTGAATCTGAAATTTGGTATCACTACTAGTTAGTAGTATTTACGGTTCATCTTAATTGTCCCTGCATTACAATGAATAAGTTCCAAGAAAATATAAAATGCACATTATGGACATGTTCAATGTTCTTTTTAAGTAGATTCTGCTTTTAACATGAATATCATGTTCTTCGTTTGTTTTGGATTTATGCACAACTTATCTGGAAGTGCTGCCAAGAAGCAAGACATGGTTCTTGAGTTGTTTATGTTTTGATGGTAGCATACTGAGTTATCTGAAACATATTGGTTAATTGTGTGTATAGTATATATACTTTGGTGGATGGTTTTGATCGAGTCTTCTTAGGTAGTAGTATGCTATGTGGTTGGAATTAATCTCTCTCTGCGTGCATTGGCAGTTCATTGTTTCATGTTTCTCATTGGCTTTCGGACTACACAGAACTTGTCAGGAACTCATCCAAAAGTACCACCCATCGAAAATGATAGTGAAGAAAAATAATTAAAATTAAACTCTGCAACAAATTACCAGCAATGTACCTGATGTGCTCTTATTTCGAAAGTGTTCTACATCACGTTGAGCGAAATGCATGGTAGTAGCAGTTAGGACGATCGACAAAAGCAAGAACCGCAACTATATGCCCATCTTCTGTTTCTTATAAATGTTTTTATATCTATGAATATCATGTTTTTTGTTAGCTTTCGGACTTGTGCACAACTTATCTGGAACTGCTGCCCACCATCACACTTACTCAGCATATAACTTTAAATGCATATAAATTAGATTAAAGATATTAATATTACTTGCATATATATAACAAATTTATTTTGATTGTATTGATTTTATTCAAAATAATAAAAGTACAAGGTTTTTTAACTTATTTAATAAGCAATACCAGAATAATCATACAGATGACAATCTCTTTTGATATTAACTAAACTCTCCTTATAGATGAGAACATTCGTCACTTGACCTGTAAATACACAACAATACTTGGTGTTCTGGGTGCTACTAGGATCGCTCAAGAGTAGATTATCTCTCATATGATCATCTTCACTATCATAATTTCAAGATAATACCAAAAACGAATCTCTTTTCTAAAAACCAAGTGTTTTCTGACCATCAATAAAAGTTCCAACAGTTAATTGTTTGATCCAACGCCCTTGATTCAACACCCAAATATCAACACCCTTTGTGACATCAAAATCTAAATGTAGTATTGCTAAAGATTCATTATATAATCCAAGACTGAATCGTATTACAATATGAATTGGCATCTTCGCGATCTCTTCTGACATTTCATTACCCAAATGAAACAAAAAGATCACCAAGTCTTTTGTAATCTTATTTGTAGCTACCCAGTAACAAGCTCCATTAAAATATATATGATGTTCTCGGTAGATGATGTATTGATCTATATTCGAATTTGAGCCTTTAACATTTCTCCAAGAATCGGAATTTAAAGTGTACACCTCAACAATGTGTGAGCGTTTAACATTTTTAACACTTCCAAATCCTATAAAAACCAACTTGTAACTATTACTCAAAGGATCGTGTCCAAATCCGACACAAACACCCCGAGGATGAAAGCTAGCTTTAATTTGAGGTAGAGTTCTTAATTCCTTAGTTGCGATGTTATAAAGAGTTATGCCATCTTTAATTATACAAACCATCGTAAGGGCCAAGAAACAATCCACTTAAAGGAATTTGAGGACTAAAATTTTGTAATGATGACTCGGTAAGTGTTTCTTTAGGAAACCAGGCGTAACTTTTTCTCCAGTCCTCAATTTCGCCTGTGTAGTCTGCCTCCTCATCCGAGTACTCCTTGTTCGAGGAGTCAGTATTGTTAACCTCGTTCGAGGAATCACTATTGTCAACTTTTTCCCAATGCTCAACAATTAGATGGATATTGTAATTGCTTTTTAGATGTTTTGAAATGAAACTATTGCTTCTAACTAGTGTATACCAAGATTTGGAAACGCACCTGAATCGAATTAAAGATTTCACCCGTAGTATTGACATAATTTCAATAATCAAATCTTCAGGTAGTTTCACCATTTTCTCTTTCTCGTTTGGATTCTAAACATGTGGATTCTTTCTCCTGCTATATGAAACACTAATTCTAATTAAACATGAAGACCTATAAATATATTATAATATAAAACTTTACTTCTATTTTTAACAAATATATGGAGCATGTTGTAAAAATTTACTTTTCATATCAAGTAATTAACCAATTTCATTGATGCGTACTTACAAATTATCCAGTAATTGATCAAATTGATATACTAATTTGCATTGAATTGCAATTAATCAATAAAGATATGGTTAAAATAATTGATTAGATGTCGATACATGCAATCAGTTTTAAGCATCCAATACAAACACTGATATAATTGATTTAAAAAAAATACGGATATAAATAAAAATAATTGATCAAGCACATCTAGTAACCAAAAACATTTTACTGGAGAAAAATAAGTTGGATATTTACTAAAAACAAAAATAGAAAAATGCATTAGATATTTAGGGCATACACAAGACAAACGTAACTAGAAACAAAATAGCAGAATAAAAAAATCATACCTAGAGTCGAATGTTCTCGAATTAGTTTTTGTACTCCTCGTTCGAGGAATCACTATTGTCAACCTTTTCCCAATGCTCAACAATTAGATGGATATTGTGATTGTTTTTTAGATGTTCTGAAATGAAACTACTGCTCCTAACTAGTGCATACCAAGATTTAGAAACGCACCTGAATCGAATTAAAGATTTCACCGGTAGTATTGAAAGAATCTCAATAATTATATCTTCAGGCAGTTTCACCATTTTCTCTTTCTCGTTTGGATTCTAAACGTGTGGATCCTTTCTCCTGCTATATGAAACACTAATTCTAGTTAAACATGAAGACCTATAAATATATTATAATATAAAACTTCACCTTTATTTTTTAAAAATGAGGTTAAAAACAATTTTTTCCAAATTTAGAAGGCTATTTTTGACAATTACCACTATATATATATATATATATGGAGCATGTTGTAAAAATTTACTTTTCATATCAAGTAATTAACCAAATTCATTGATGCGTATCTTACAAATTATCCGGTAATTAACCAAATTCATATATTAATTTGCATTGAATTGCAGTTAATCAATAAAGATATGGTTTATATATATGCACATGCAATCAGTTTTAAGCATCCAATACTGATATAAATTATTTTAAAAAAAAAATAATACTGATATAAATAAAAATAATTGATCAAGCACATCTAGTAACCAAAAACATTTTATTGGAGAAAAATACATAGAATATTTAATTAAAAAAAATAGAAAAATGCATTAGATATTTAATAACACAAGACCAACGCAATTAGATCAGAAACAAAATAGCAGATTAAAAAAAATCATTCCTAGAGTCGAATCACCACTTGATGTTTTAAACACCCAAAATCGTCACTAATTATCCAATGTAAAAAAAAAAAAAAAAAACTACGAGATTGCTATTTGTAATTTTTTGTATGCCTGCTATTTTGAAAAGAAGACTGCGTTTTTTTTTTTTTCCATGCTTCAAAGTTTAACCATAGAGCCCCCTTATATTATGTGTCACATAAATTAGGGCTTTGTAATAATAATCTGATTATAACATATTTCCTATTTCAATGTCCAAAACAGAAATAAAACAAAAAACAAAAAAATAATTTCCTATTTTATCATTTATTATTTATTACTGATCATTTAAAAAAATTTCATTTTTGTAGCATTTATTTCTTATTATGGTTTTTGTGATTTTGGTAGGGTTTATTTTCGTTTTATTGTATGGGATTTGTTTCCTATTTCGCTTAAACTTGTTTAGGTTATTTTTATAATTTTGGAAAGTCGTATTTGAGTAGTATTAGGTTTATTTTAATGATTCGGCTTATTATTTTCAATTAATGTAATATATTTGATTGTTACGAAGGGATCATTTTTATTTTTTTCAACTTAAAACTCAATGTGTCTGAATTGAACTCATTAAGTTGTTTTATTTATTTTTTTAAGTGGTCAAACAACTTAAAAATATTAAAAAAATAACTTAAAAAAAGGTAAAAAGTCATGACTTTTTACTTAATTACAAATCACTTAAATATATTTAAAATATTTTCTTCCAAAAGTATCCTTCTAAATATAATATATTTCCAATTTTATTTAATTTTATATCATATAATTTTATTTCTTTTATCCTATTTCTTTTCACATACGGCTTTATATATAAAAAAAACTCTAATTACTTCTCACCCTCAAAATTTCTTAAAATCGAAAGATTGAATTATCCCTGAGTAAAATTCCAGTAAAATTAAAATCATTTATTTATTTTTTTAATCGAACTACTTATGCTCTATATAAGTTTATTGTTTATAAAGAAAAATTATAATTTTATTTGTGATGTATATATTAATTCTAATATTGTAGTAGTAATAAGCCAAATACATTTATAATTGTGATTGAATAAAATTATATATATCGCACATTCACTCATAGTTCAAGTGGTTAGTGCATTCCTCACACTTCAGTGGTGATAGTTCAATTCTCACCATACACATTTATCAGCATGTGTGGGTAGTTCTCTCCCCTTATTGTAGGAGTAGATGTCTCCCGTTATGGGAGTAAATATCCAGGCTGCGTGCTTAGTAATTACTCTCGGCAGGTCTCGGCAGTTATTAATTTTGTAATTGTAACCCTTTTAAAAAAAAATTATATATATCTCGGTCTTGGCTCCTAAACTAAAAATTATTTTTTAATATAATTATTTATTATATTATCATCCTAAATGAAATCTTATTCATATATACATAAAAATATTTTAACATTTATTAAATTATTTAATTTTAGTTGTTTGTATCATAGCAAATAAAAAATAAATAACAATTGATAGTAATAAGGGTATAGATGTCAAATTATATGTTTTCGTACATTTTTATTTATAAAACACAAACAAGTTCATACCATATTCAGTGGTTTGAAAAAAAAATATATGTCATTCAGGTTTTAGATTTCTATCACCATTCAGTCTTTAGTAAAATTCAGAATTGTTCCGTCACCAGACAAAAAACAAATTACCTCTAAGTTGTTTTTTTTTAACTAGTCAAATAACTTAAAAATTAAAAAACCACTTATAATAAAAAGTTAAAAATCATAACTTGTCACTTCACACCTACTCAATTAATCATAATTACAATATTCTCTTCTATATTTATCATTCTTATATAAATACATTTTTAAATTTATTTTTATTCATATGTTTATGTCTTAAAAATACAAATAATCAACATCTTTATTCAATAGTTAGAAGAAAAAAAAAATAAACATGTCATTTAGGTTTTAGATTTCAATCTTTGTTCCACCTTTATTAAAATTCAGGTCTATACAGTTTTCAGATAAAAAAAAATAACCCTAATAAAAACGTCCCTTTGGATTACGTTTTATCACTGTCACTTGCTCATCATATAACTTTTAATACATATAGCAATGCCTACATATAGATATTAATTAGATTAAAGATATTAATATTACTTGCATACATATAACAAATTTATTTTTATGTTTTCGCTTTATTTTTTAAAATGTCTCAATTTATAATATTTATTTTTTTTTCTTTTTTTTGGTTTAATTTCATTACAAACTATCAATATTTCATAATTATAATTTTCTAAAGATAATCAATTATAATAATAAAATCTAAGGAATTTAAAATATGAAATCATGTTATTCTGAAGGCAGTCAACCGACTTCCTTGGTTGTGTGGCGGTGACTTCAACGAACTCCTTCATATTAAGGAGAAGTCTGGCGGGAATGAACGAACTGGTCCGGGTATGTTTAATTTTCGTAGTATTGTTGAGTTGTGTGATTTTGTTGATTTGGGTTTTTCAGGGCCTTTGTTTACCTGGAATAATAAAAAGGGGGGTACTAGAAATGTTCAAGAAAGATTGGATCGCTTTTTTGCTACCAGTCAGTGGGTTAATTTGTTTTCGGGGATTAAAGTTGAGCATTTAGGTTTTATGTTTTCTGATCATAGGCCGATTTCGGCCAAGTTTGTGCATGGTGGTCCCAACATTAGTGGTGATAGAGATCGGAAGTTCAAATTTGAGCCTTTTTGGCTTAAAGATGAAGAGTGCTATTCTGTGATTTGCTCGGCCTGGGGAGGATTTGTCAGTGATACTTCTGGTAGAGGCTTAAGAGATAAGCTGGTGGTGTGTGCTGATCGGCTGGAAAACTGGAGTAAAGTCAAGTTCGGATCTTTGAGGAAAGCCATTGATAGGAAAAGATGTGAGCTCAATCTTCTCTATGATAGGCAGCAATCTGAACAGGTTCTTAATGATATCAAGCTTAGGGAACGAGAATTGGAAAGCCTCCTCTCCAAGGAGGAATTATATTGGAAACAGCGGTCTAGGGTTGATTGGCTACTCGCAGGGGACAAGAACTCTAAATTTTTTCACAGAAGAGCGACGGCCAGAAAGAAGAAGAATATGATTAGCTCGCTGGTGGATGGTAGAGGGATCCGTAGGGAATCTGAGCAGGGTATGTCTAGTGTGGTTTTGGATTATTTCTCAGATTTGTTCAAGTCTATCCAGCCATCATCTTCCGAATTCTCTGCTGCCTCCTCCTTTCTTGAGCGTAAAGTTGATGCCCATATGGCAGGCAGACTTGGAGAGGCTTTCACCCGATCAGAGGTGCGTGCTGCAGTTTTTGAAATGGGTC
Organism: Xanthoceras sorbifolium; assembly: GCA_003430845.1. Taxonomy (NCBI): domain Eukaryota; kingdom Viridiplantae; phylum Streptophyta; class Magnoliopsida; order Sapindales; family Sapindaceae; genus Xanthoceras; species Xanthoceras sorbifolium. The sequence goes on along the minus strand of CM010619.1, from coordinate 7,061,556 downwards.
CAAATAAGGCCCCTGGCCCCGATGGCTTCCATGCTCTTTTCTTTCAGAAATTTTGGAATGTGGTTGGAGAGGATGTTTCTAGTGTATGTCTTAATGTTCTTAATGGTGGTTGCTCAATCAAGGAGTTCAATGCTACTAATGTTGTCATGATCCCTAAGGTGAAAAACCCGGAGCGTATGATCGATTTTAGGCCCATCAGCCTTTGCAGTGTTATTTATAAGACTGTCTCCAAGGTTATAGCAAATAGGTTGAAAGAAATTCTGCCCCACATTATATCTTCGGAGCAGAGTGCTTTTGTACCAGGGCGGTTAATTTTTGATAATATTATGGTTGCTTTTGAGCTTTTCCATTCTATCAAGAAACAGAAAAATGGTAAAAGAGGGTATACAGCTATTAAACTGGACATGAGTAAGGCTTGCGACCGTGTAGAGTGGGGCTTTCTGGAGCTTATTTTGGAGAAACTAGGGTTTCCGAATCAGTTTAGAGCCCTTGTTATGGATTGTGTGTCGACCTCCAAACTTTCCTTCCTGATAAATGGGAAGTCTGTGGGGGAAGTCACTCCGCAAAGAGGGTTAAGGCAGGGATGCCCGTTGTCTCCTTATCTCTTCCTTCTCTGTGCAGAAGTTTTATCTTCTCTTATCAAAGGCAACGAATCTAATGGGCAATCTTTGGGTATGAGATGTTGTCGCGGGAGCCCTCTAGTGAGTCATTTGTTTTTTGCAGATGACAGTATTGTTTTTTGCAGGGCTTCAGTTCAGAATTATGAGAAGTTGAAACAGATCCTAAATGTCTATGAGAAAGCCTCCGGCCAGCGGATAAATTTACAAAAGTCCAACATCACCTTTAGTCCTAATGTGGATGATGCCTGCAGTTCTAGTATCTTGAATTGCCTGGGTCTAGTTAATGCCCAAGCTCATGACAAATATCTTGGCCTTCCAACCATGGTGGGGAAAAATAAAAGGAAAACCTTCAGTGACATTAAGGAGAGGGTTTGGCGTAAGATCAGAGGGTGGAAGGGCAATCTCTTCTCGATGGGCGGGAAAGAAATTCTTATCAAAGTAGTGGCGCAAGCGATCCCTACCTTCACAATGAGTATTTTCCAACTGCCTTCTGCCCTGTGTAATGAGCTGTGCTCTATGATTATGGGCTTTTGGTGGGGTGCCTCAGACGGTAATAAGAAAATTTGCTGGGTCTCTAGAGACAAGCTGTGCTCTCCGAAAATTTGTGGGGGGCTTGGTTTTAAAGATTTATCTCTTTTTAACCAAGCTCTTCTGGGCAAGCAGGCTTGGAGAATTGTTATGAATAAAGACTCGTTGGTTTCTAGAGTTCTTCAGGCAAAGTATTTCAGGCAGGAGGATTTCTTATCTGTCTCGCTGAAGCAGGGGAGTTCTCATCTTTGGAGGAGTTTGGTTTGGGGCAGGAGTCTCCTTATTAAAGGCCTTCGTTGGAGGGTAGGTAATGGTAAGAATATCAGTGCGTTTCGGGATCCTTGGATACCAAGGGCGTCCACTTTCAGACCCTTCTCGAATGCCCCTGTGGATGATCTCATGGTCGCATCTCTCATCTCCCCTTCGCCCCATTCTTGGGATTTGGCTAAGCTTGATCAGGTCTTTGTGGCAGCGGATAGGGATTCTATTCTGAAAATTCCTCTGAGTTTTGGTGATTGTTCTGATTCCTTAATCTGGCATTTTGATAAAAATGGGGAGTATTCTGTGAAGAGTGGGTATAGAGTTGTAGCGCAGGAAAAACTCTCCCTCAAAGGTTCCTCCTCGTGTCCGGATTCGAAATGGTGGCTTGCACTTTGGAATCTCAACATCCCCCCCAAAATTAAAATTTTCATATGGAGAGTTTGTCTCAATGCCATTCCGTCTCTTTGTAATCTTTGCTCTAGGACGATTGTGGTTGACCTGTGTTGTTCTAGATGCGGTGATGCTCCCGAGAGCTCAGCCCATGCCCTTTTTTGGTGCAGCGCTGTGCGCCCTATTTGGCAGTCCATTGTTTTCTGGGACATTCTCAATTTACAGTGCCATATTTCTTGTTTTGATTTGATCTTGTGGGTTTTTGTTAGGGCTAAGAGAGCTGAGCTCGAGGAGTTCTGCATGATCCTGTGGGGGGTTTGGTCTGAAAGGAATGCTGTCTGTCATTCTAAATCCCCCAGGTTTAGTGCTGATTTGGTTTTTTGGTCTCTTTCTTTGCTTCGTGAATTTCAGGGTACCCAGAAGGTCTTTGGCTCTCCTCTCCAGCCCCCCAGGCAGCCTCGCTCTTCTCCGTGGTCGCCTCCCCCCGCAGGCTCCTTGAAGTTAAATACTGATGCAGCAGTGAAGCCTGGTTGTTCTGTGATGGGTTCTGGTGCAGTGGTGCGTGATTCTCAGGGCAAGGTTGTAGCAGCTTCTGCCAAGCCCCTCTTGGGGTTTTTTCCTGCTGGCGTTGCGAGAGGGGTTGCTGCTGGCGAAGGAGTTCAACCTGAGTATTGAGTGGGTTGAGTTAGATGCTGTTAATGTTGTGGCTAGGGTGTCTAACTCTCTTCCTAGTTCTGTTATGGATCCTATTTTTTCTGATGTTAAGGCTTTATTTAGGGCTGTGGGAGTTTCCAACTGTCATGCCATTCTTCGTTCTGGGAATGGAATGACACATTCTCTTGCTTCCCTAGCCTTTTCCTCTAAGGAGGAGTTTTGTTGGTTTAATCCTGAACCTAGCTTTCTTGTTGGTCTTCTGTATTAGAAGCTTTTATTGAAATAAAAAAAAAAAAAATGCAGATGACTGAAATACCTTATGTCATCTGAAAGTAAGATTGGTTTGATGCACGTGTGTTAGTGCATCAAGGAATTGGGGAGATGAAATCTATTTTAAATTAACATAAAATTGTCACGCCGAATATTAAATTTTGTAGTGATGAAATCTATTTTAACAATACCATTAATGATGATATCATATATATTTCTGTCAATCTCGGTTAATGCATATATGATGTTCATCAACTCATTGTATGTTATGTCGTCTTCTTCCACTTCAACAAAAGAATCATCGTTACTGTAATTTTCACTAACCCAATACACTCTATAGTGAATTACGAGTGTAAATGCAGTTATTTTTCTTGAAAAGAAATGATAAAATTTCACAATTTTTTTCAAAAAAAAAAAAAAGTAAAAAGATTATATTACTCGTAATTCATGTTGGTTGACCAACATAAATTACATGATTCATGTTGGACGGTCTAACATGAATTACGAGTTTCAGACGATATTTTTCTAGATCGTTTCGATTTTAACAAACTTATTACACCATTTTCATTTGTTAGGAATTTACATCGAATTCCTCCTGCAGCGGAATCAAATAAAATTTGTATATACAAACACACACCAAAGATAAAAGCACAAAGAATAATCAAGACATCAATTTACGGGTTCTGAAACTTTCCTACATCCACATAGCGCACTTACACTCAATTCACTATGAAATGACTAATCAAGAGTCAATTCACTAGAGTCTGATTGAAACAAGAAAACGTCTTCATCTAATGATCGACAAAAATGACACACTCAAATAACCTATCTTCAACCTTGAAGACCTTACTGAAGCTGCCACTCAGCTCCCTCTACTGCAACTAGCTTGGTTAATTAGAATTCGCGAGTGACAACCCGAGCCTCCTGCCCGTGGTTCTTGATCGCGAGTTTCCTCCAATGCAAGCTCCCACTGGCTCGCATCACTCACTTGACTTGCCTCATCATAGCATTCAGGATCTTTACCTGATTTTACGGCTCTCTGCTCGCCCTAATCTCTGGTGACTGATCTGTGACCTCTAGCATTATCTGGTGTCGTAGCCCTATGCTTACGTCGATGTCTGGTTGCTGATCCACGACCTTTGACCCATCTTGATCTCATAGTTTTCTACTTCTGAGATACCCTGGAGTTAGTCTTCCGACCTATACTGTCAACCTCACTGGTTGAATCTTCTCTTACAGTTCTGCTAATTTGCTGAAAAATCACATCTTTATGTTTCTCCAAATTGCTACTCTGATGCAGATCGTTGTCACCTAACTTCGAACCTGCCTGCTTTTCATCTAAAAGCGCAATCTCTGCCCCCCTAACACTCTTATGTCCCGGCCTCTAGTGGTTGATGAGAGTTGTTGTCGTCTATTGACTCCTCCATTTTTCTTCTTTCATGTCATTTGGCTTCAAACCTATCAGTGGCAAATACAGATCATTCTAATACAGATAGTCCTTCATCTACATCCGCCAGAAACTAAAATTCTCACCATTTAATTTCTTGAGCTTGTATTGTTCTCTTTTTGATCCCACGACTCCTATTGAAATCGAGAACGCTAACTGTCTTATGTGTTTACAAGCTCCTAGGCTCGGCCTAAGTCTGATACTAGTTGTTAAGAAACTGATACCAGTTGTTAAAAAACTGATACCAGTTGTTAGGACTCCCCCTAAGCTCTGATACTAGTGTTAAGACGCCCTATAAGCTCTAATTTTGCAAACCTGACTCGATTTGTGACCCGATTTTTTTGAAATATTGTCGAGGTGTGTTTTAAACATATTTTGAATTTGTTTTGTGTTGATTCATGTGATTGGATGGTGTTTGTGGTTGATTTAGAAGTGATTTAGGTATATTTGAAGTGTTTGATGGATTTGTAAGTGGAATTTTTATATGTTGAAACGTGATTAGTGTTAAACCAGGTGGTGTGTTTCATGTTGGTGCATCAATATGAAACAGTTGATAATTTGTGTTGAATATTGTGGAATTTTTTATTTTATGTTGAATCTTGTGATTGGGTAATGAATGTTGTGATTGGGTGGTATTTGTGATTCATTTAGAAGTGATTTTGGATATGTTTGAAGTGTTGGATGAATTTTGTGTGAAATTTTTGTAAGTTTAAACCTGAATAAGTTGTGTTTCAAGTTGCTGCATTGTCTCATAAAATATAAAACAATATAGTAAACATGAAAACAGTTGGTGTGTTTCATGTTGCTCCATTGTTTCATGAAACATGAAACCTGCATCATGAAACAATGCATGCTTTTAGATTAGGCAAAACTCATGAATTACCTTTTCTAAATTCCACTCACTTTTACTTTTAATTAATTTAACAAATATTTTTTCACTTTTACTATCCGTAATTACTGTCCCATTGCACCACCATGCTAAGGGTGTTTTTGAAATTGTTGTAATTTATTAAATAATCAATTTAATCTAAGATTCAAAAAATATTTATTAAATTAATTAAAAGTTAATTATATTTTATAATTATGATATTAGAGAAGAAATTTAAGAAAAATTAATTTTTAATTAATTTACTAAATACTTTTTAAATCTTAAATTATAAAATAAGCAATTATTTTATAAACTACATAAATTCTAAATACACTCTAAGTGTCCTTGTCACATAAAACAGAGACTAAAAATTTGTTATTTGTGATTTCAAGCTCATTTGATTATTGGTTTTGGTTATTCTTAACTAATTATGGTGTCGAAACGAAAGCAAATAATTATAAAATAGTCGATTCCACAATATGTAATTCAAAGGGACATTTTTATTAATAATAATTAAAGATATTACATTAATTTAAAAAAAAAACCTATTTATAATAAACTAAGCATAATACTACTCAAATACGACTTTCTTAAAAGGTTAAAAATAATCTAAACAAACAAATCTCAGCGAAATAGGAAACAAATCCTATAAAAAAGAAAATAAATCCTACTAAAATCACAAAAAATGATAAGAAATAAATGCTACTAAAATGGAAATTTTAATGATACTAAAATGGAAATATAAGTTCTTAGATTGTCCTACAAGTAAAAAATAATAAAGGATAAACTATGAATTTTTTTTTGGACATTAAAATAGGAAATATGTTATAATTAGATTAGAGCTAATTGCATCGACTTCCCCTAAGATTTTGCTAACTACAAGCGGAGTTAACTTTATCGTTTATTGATAAATACCTCCCCTGCTTAAAATTTAGTCAAATGTAACCGTTAATCAGGGGAGGTCTTTGTCAAAAAATCCAAAAGTTAACTAACGGGAGGTGAGGTCTTTGTTAATAAACTCAAAAGTTGATTCGACCTGTAATTAAGCAAACCTAAGGAGAGGTAGGCGTTAATTACTTATTAGATTATAACTGTAATACCCTAATTTATACAACACAATATAAGGGGGCTTTACTGTGGAGAAGAATGTAGTCTTCTTCTCTGGATAGCAGCCATTAAAAAAAAAAAAAAAATTAAAAGCAGCAGTCTTGTAGTGATTCCTGTTAAGAAATTCATTCGAGAACATTTGATTTTAGGTATGATTTTGTTAATCTTCCATTTTGTTTGTGATTCGATAGTGTTGGTCTTGTATTGTAATTTTTATTTGAATTAAATATCCAATTCATTTATCTCCAATAAAAATGTATAGGTCTTCATGTTTAACTAGAATTGGTGTTTTTTTATAGCAGGAAAAGGAATTCACTCATTATAGAATTCAAACGAGAAAGAGAAAAATGGTGAAATTACCTGACGATATGATTATTGAAATTCTGTCAATACTACCGGTTAAATCTTTAATTCGATTTAAGTGCATTTCCAAATCTTGGTATGCACTAGTTAGAAGCAGGAGTTTCATTTCAAAATATCTAAAAAACAATCACAATATGCATCTCGTTGTTGAGTATAAGGAAAAGGTTGATAATAGTGACTCCCAGGATAAGGTTGACAACATTGACTCCTCGGACGAAGACAGCTACACAGGCGAGATTGAGTACTTGAGAATATGTCATGCCGGGTTCCCTAATGAAACATTTACAGAATCATCGTTACAAAATTTTAGTCCTCAAATTCCTTTGAATGGATTTTTTCTTGGTCCTTTCGATGGCATTCTTTGTATAATTGAAGACAGCATAAGTCTATATAACATCGCAACTAAGGAATTAAGAACTTTGCCCAAAATTGAAGCTCCCTTTAGTCGTTACTTTCTTAATGTTGGATTTGGATTCGACCCTTTGAGTAATAGTTACAAGTTGGTCTTTCTAGAACCTAAACTTGTCGAATGTACAACAGGTACAGGTTCGAATAGGTCACACATTGTTGAGGTGTACACATTAAATTCTCATTCTTGGAGAAATGTTAAAGGCTGTAATTCGAATATAGATTAATACATCATCTGCCAATATGGTCATGTATACTTTAATGGAGCTTGTTACTGGATAGCAGTAAATGAGAATACAAGAGACTACGTGATATATTCATTTCATCTGGGTAATGAAATGTCACAAGAGATCGCGAAGATGCCAGTGCCTTGGATTTCTCCTCTAGCAGTACCATTCAGTCTTGCATTATATAATGAATCTCTGTCAATACTACATTTAGATTTTGATGTCACAAAATATGTTGATATGTGGGCGTTGAATCAAGGACGTTGGATCAAACAGTTAACTATTGGACCTTTTATTGATAGTATACGAGAACCACCAGTTGGGTTTTGGAAAAGATATTCATTTTTCATATCATCTTTTACATCATCTATAAATTATGATAGTGAAGATGATCTTATGAGATGTAAACTACTCTTATGCGATCCTAGTAGCACCCAAGACACCAGTTTGTGTATTTACAGGTGGAGTGTGGAGAGTTCTCATTTATAAGGAGAGTCTAGTTAGTCTTGGAGGAGATAAATGATCATTTGTATGATTCTTCTGGTATTGTATGACATGACATGATTTGGTTGTGTATCAATACCTTGTACTTTATTATTTTGAATAAAGTCAATACAATCAAAATAAATTTGTTATATATGAGCAAGTAACTGTATTTAAAGTTATACGATACTCATGTTGAAAACAGAATTTATTTGATCAAGTCCAAGAAATAGAATACACGCAGCCATTAAAGCAGAGAAAGAGCAAACAGAGAAGAAAACAAAATGTTGAATTGTTGTTTGAGCTTTCTCTCATACTAGTCTTCCTCATACTCGGTTGACAGAGTTAATGAACGATCTAGGTATGATTTTTTAAATTAGTATTACATGAACACTGTCTTGAAGGTTGATTAATGATAAGATCACTGCCGTATACGGACTAAACGCTAATGGTAGAATGCTAAGGATGACAATTACGGACACCATTGTGGGGCTAAAAGCTACTTCTTCTCCTTGTCATAAGCAGCTATATTCTGAGGTTCACATTCGGGACTAAATAGGCGGACAAGCAAAGCAGTGGTTGAGCTCACTGTTACAGCTCCGCAAGCTGCCCATCGGAGACTTCTAGGCACTGTAATTCTAGGACCTGCATGAGCATACAACCATGAATATTTCCTGGTATATATAAATTTCAACATTGTGAGAACAAAAAAGAAAATGAATGAAAAGAAACTTTTGCTAACATTCAATTCAGTTTATGGCTTAGATACAGCCCCAAGATACGATAATATCAGTGAAAGTGAGATTATTGCTTAATTTCAATCACAAGGCACCAAAAACAAAATGGAAAAAAGGAAGGAAAAAAAAAAAAAACCAATGCATGAGAATGCCGTGTATTTGAACTTACCGAAACCTCATTGAATTACAATTAAAAAAGAGACTAATGTTGGTAACGTTAGAAAACATATACAAACTTGCATGAGAAAACTTGAAATAATTTTAGTTCTGGATCCCATTTGATTGATGAACTGATCAAAATATCAGGACCATAGATAAGAGTTCCCTGCCATTGAGCTGAAACCACATGTATGCAATAGCCTAATGTCACGGCCTTAGTATTTTCTAAGCCAACCGTGCGGCACTTAACACACTTCCTCCCGTCGAAGAGGTTAAGTCAGCCTTAATCCCCACGCGCTAGGCAAGTAACTTGCTAGCAAACTCAAGAAAGCTTGTAGGAAGAGAGAAGAGAAGAGAGCACAAGTGTTTGGAATGCTTGAATGCTAGAACTCTTGAATTCTTGGATTTCTTGGATGGATTGTACAAATGAGGGGTGCCATCTATTTATAGGCACCAAAGAACATTCTAGGTCCCTACCTATCTACAATGTTCTAGACAATTCTACAATGTACAAGATATTCCTACAATGTACATGTTCTAGAGAGTTCCAAGTCTTGATCATCCTACAAGTCTCCACAACATTCTAGAATGTTCCAAGAGGTAGACTTCTCTAGGAGTTTCTCCATCCTTCTAGGTTGCTCCACAAGGTTCTCCATTTTTCCGGGTTGTTCCGGAAGGTTCTAGAAAGATCGTGACATTCTCCCCCACCTAATCCGGCGACGTCCTCGTCGTAGTCTCCTTGTGGAACTCCTCGATTTGTTTTGCAAACTGCCATAAAGCCTCCTTCGGTTCCCAAGTAGCTTCACTCGTAGGAAGTCCCTTCCATTTGATCAGGTACTCACTACTTCGAGGAACACCCTTTTTTCCTCACGACTCGATCCGCTAGGATCTCCTCTACTTCCTTATCGTAGGAGGTTACTACGGCAGTTGGCGCCCTTGAAGACTCTCCTCGGCTAGGGTCTTCCGTGTCCGCATGATAGGGTTTCAAATGACTCACATGGAAGACTGGATGGATCTTGAGCCTCGGAGGTAATTCAACTTTGTAGGAAACTTTTCCCACCTTCTTCAGAATCGGAAAGGGTCCTTCGTACTTCCTTACCAAGCCTTTGTGCACCTTCCTGAAGGCCTTGAATTGTTGGGGCAGCAACTTGACAAGCACCAAGTCTCCTACTTGAAATTCCCCTCGTCGCCTCTTCTTGTCCGCCCATTTCTTCATTTTCCGCGCGGCCTTGTCGAGATAGGATCGTGCTATATCGGCTTGTTCTTGCCAATCTTTGGCCAACTTATACGATCCTGGACTCCTTCCCGTATATCCCACCATTACCGTCTGCGGAGTGAGGGGTTGTTGGCCCGTTGCCAACTCGAAGGGACTATGGTGGGTCGCCTCACTCCTCTGCAGGTTGTAAGAGAATTGGGCCACATCAAGTAACTTTGCCCAATCTCGCTGGTTGGCACTCACAAAGTGCCTCAGGTATAGTTCTAACAAGGCATTCACCCTCTCTGTTTGCCCATCCGTTTGTGGGTGAAAGCTTGTAGAGAAATGCAACTTTGAGCCCAACAGGTTGAAAAGCTCGGTCCAAAATTTCCCTGTGAAGCGCGGGTCTCGATCGCTAATGATCGTTCTTGGTACACCCCAATATTTCACTACATCCCTTAGGAATAACCGAGCTGCCTGCTCCGCCGTGCAATCCGTAGGGGCAGCAATAAAAGTTGCATATTTTGAGAATCGATCGACCACCACCATGATCGATCCGCATCCGTCCGACTTCGGTAAGGCCGATATGAAGTCCATGGTGACACTTTCCCATGGTCTCTCGGGGATGGGTAACGGCTCTAGCAATCCTCCTGGCGATTGCTGCTCGTTCTTGTCTTGTTGGCATACAAGACAAGTCTTCACATAGGCCTCTATATCATCCCTCATGTGCGGCCAGTAGTAAGTTGCCTCGAGCAAAGCCCTGGTCCTCTGTTGCCCCGGATGTCCTACCCACTTTGTATCATGGCATTCCTTGATTAGATTCTTTCGCAGGTTTCCGAATTTCGGGACATACAGCCGGTTTCCCACGGCGTAGAGTAAGTCATCCTGCATCCAAAACCGTTTGGTCTTCCCATCGTTTGCTAGTCCCACGAGACTCTTGCCAAGTGAGTCGTGTTGTAGTCCCTCCTTGATGAGATTGATGACTTCTCCCTGTGGCGCACTTCGTATAGCTGCAAGCTCCGCCTTGCGACTTAGTGCATCTGCCACCAAATTCGCCTTCCCAGGCTTGTACTCGATCTGGTGATCCACCTCTCTCCTAGGTGGTAGTTTCTTGGGCAATTCCGCGGGCATGACGTCCTTGTACTCCTCAAGGACCTTCTTGATCCCCCTAGGTAGCTCCTCCGATGGAACTCCACTCTCATCATGCTTTACCGCGGCCAAGTATGTCACCTCCCCCTTCTTAAGGCATTTCTTCACTTGCAAGGCCGAAAGATGAGGGGTCTTTGATCCGGACTTGGTAATGGCTGGTATAATGCAAGGAGTATCTTCCAATATAGCAACAGAACGTAGGAAGGGTAAAGGAACTACCTTGACTTGTTCGAGGAAGTCCATGCCGAGCACTACCTCGAAATCATCCATGGGCGCGACTGTTAGGTCTATCCTTCCATTCCAATTACCCATACTGATGCTTACTCCTCGAGCCATGCCAATAAGCGGTCTCGCCTTAGAGTTCACCGCCTTTAACCATCCGGTCTCCTTGGACACCTTCAGTCCAAGTCTCCTTGCCTCCTCCTCCGAGACAAAGGAGTTTGTAGCTCCCGTATCGACCATGACGCGGGTAGCTTTCCCATTGATGTGTACGTCCAAGTACATCAGACCCTGACTCCCTCGGGTCTTTGGGGCTGACTGGGTTTTGATGGCGGTGAGCATGCGAAGAGAGCCCATGTGAGATTCCTCCATCTCCTTCTCGCGCTCATCTACCAACGCGTTGATAGCTTTGCGCTTTGGGCACTCTCTTGCCCAATGAGGACCGTCGCAAAGGAAACAGTTGGTCTTTGGCTTGAAGTCTTTCTTGCCTTGACCTTCCTTCTGCTTGCCTTTGTCTTTCCCACTTGGAGGCTTGTATGGACCTTTCCCTTTGTCTCCTCCACCTTTGCCATGGTTATCCTGTGGTGGTTTCTTCTTGGGTGGTTCACTCCTTCGGTAATCAATTAGGGATTCCGCAATGGCTATGGCTTCCGCAAGATTTTGCACATTGCGGCGACGCAACTCTACTTCCGCCCAAGGTTGTAGGTTGTCCATGAAGTTGAACAACTCGTCGTCCGACATGTTAGGAACTTCGAGCATGAGACTAGAAAATTCCTTAACATAGTCCCTAATCGAGAACCTGTTTGCTTGAGCTTCTTCAAATTCTTCCGAGCAAGATATGCAGCATCTTCCGAATAGAATTGCTTCTTGAGCTCTTTCTTAAAATCATCCCAAGAGTCGATAGTGCACGTACCTCTTTGGATGTCGGCATGTCTCCTCCTCCACCACAGAGTGGCTGTATCGGCGAGGTATAGGGTTGCGGTCCGGATTTGCTCCTGATCATCCGTGATCCTGACGGCCTCAAAGTACCTCTCCATATGCCAAATGAAGTTGTCTACCTCCTTGGCATCTCGCTTGCCATCAAATTCCTTCGGCTTAGGTATCTCCTTCTTTGGAGCACCTTGGAAAGCCCCACCACTGACAGCTCTCTTGCATAAGGCCCAATCGTCCCGCATGTCTTCAAGAAGTGTCTCGAACTCCGCGAGCTTCCCTATTACCGTGTTCTCCAACCGAGCTTGGAAGATCTCGTTCCCCTCTTGCGCCTCTCGCCCTGATGTAGAGCCAAATTGCATGTCTCCCCGGAGGTCCTCGATCCTTTCCTTAAGATCGCCTATGTCCCTCTCCACGCATTGCTCCAACACATCCAGCCGTTCCCTCGAATCGGCTATGGCGAGCTCAATCCTAGCCAACCTTGACTCCAAGATTGAGGCGGCATCCCAAGATTTGTCCTTCCTCGACCTGCTTGGGTTGGCATCCCTTCCACGGCTTGGCTCTTGGACGACAACTTCCTCGACTCCTGCCATTATGCTATCTCTTCCTTGGTTGAGCAACGAGGCTCTGATACCACTTGTCACGGCCTTAGTATTTTCTAAGCCAACCGTGCGGCACTTAACACACTTCCTCCCGTCGAAGAGGTTAAGTCAGCCTTAATCCCCACGCGCTAGGCAAGTAACTTGCTAGCAAACTCAAGAAAGCTTGTAGGAAGAGAGAAGAGAAGAGAGCACAAGTATTTGGAATGCTTGAATGCTAGAACTCTTGAATTCTTGGATTTCTTAGATGGATTGTACAAATGAGGGGTGCCATCTATTTATAGGCACCAAAGAACATTCTAGGTCCCTACCTATCTACAATGTTCTAGACAATTCTACAATGTACAAGATATTCCTACAATGTACATGTTCTAGAGAGTTCCAAGTCTTGAACATCCTACAAGTCTCCACAACATTCTAGAATGTTCCAAGAGGTAGACTTCTCTAGGAGTTTCTCCATCCTTCTAGGTTGCTCCACAAGGTTCTCCATTTTTCCGGGTTGTTCCGGAAGGTTCTAGAAAGATCGTGACACAAAGGACATAATAAAGAAGCAAAGCAAAGTAACACTGTACTCTGTGTGTGTGTATATATATATATAAAAGAGCCATATATATATATATATAAAATACTGGTAACAGAACTTTATCTACAAAACAACAGAGAATAACTGAAACGTTTTAATTAACTCAAAGCTACTGGTATTTAGAGTTATCAGAAGTTTAAAATGAAACAGTAAATTATAGCAAAAAAGCAAGTATAAAATCTAATTATCATATCTGCCTTTAAGAATCATTTTCTTTGACTATGTATATGAGATTCACTATCAGAATAATATGAAAACAATATCTAAAAGGACAAGCAATTAAAGTTACATCGCTACACAAGTTGTATGAGAGTCATCTTAATAATTCTTTTTCCATTATAGAGCTAACTATCAAGAAGAGTGATGCTACATAGCAGGCATTAAGAATAACAAACTGCGTGAAAAAAACAACATATAGAAGATTATTACCATAATGGAGTCTACAAAGAACCCAGAATCCTAGTGCTCCTCCAACAGTAAAAATGCCAGCCGTCTGCCTCGTTAGTCTGGAACAAGGCTTTGCATCAGATCTCATCAGCTCACCATCAGACCACCCAAGCATACGCCTCAACGCCATCTATAATCACTCCCGGAATACAATACAATACAAGTCAAAGCTTTCAAGCCAAAGCAAACTGTACTTGCTGCTTGGTTTGCTCCTCAAAACTCAAAACCTGCCACAAGCTCATTGAAATTTTTACAACTTTAGCCCACTAAGAATTTGTTTTCTTTAACAGAAAGAACCAACTCAAATTCAAATTATTGAACAAAAACTGAAATAAACCAGATACAAGAAAACTGCAGAACTAAGTCCTTGCAATATCAACTCACAAGGGTATTTTTCTTTTTAGCATATTCTTTTAATTCTTCAAACACATAGAAAACAAGACTTCAATCTGTCACAAAATGGATACTGTCATAAACTAAAATAGCTACAAAATTTGATCTTTTTTTCTAAAAAGAAAACTGTAATAGTGTCACGAAACAGATGTTGTTCGCTACAAGTTTTTGTCAACTTCACTCGATGACGATATGGGATGTTAATACTAGCTATACAGGTATGGACATGAAATGTCAACTCAGGCACTTCAGTGATCATTATGCTTGGTAAATAGCATGTTCTTCGAGAGTTAACAATATTCACATAGTCATTCTCTCGAACACTTGGATAGCAACATTTAAAGCAGCTATTAAATCACCGTATTCCAGTGAACAGATTTCAAATTAACAAAAATAAGTGCGCAAAAATTCATATTAAAGCTAATATAATAAATATATAAATATATAAACTTGACTACATAAAAGTGTGGTATTCATCACAACCACCCCGACTTAACTATATAAATTTCAAAACACCCCTTTTTTTTAACTTATATTTCTTGTTTTTTAAAGTGTTTCTAGTTTCTACATCTATCTACAGATAAGTGATTTCATTGTTTTCTCTCTCCCCAACATTTGATCAGATGTTTGTTTGAATTATATTTGCAGAAACATTGAATCTTCCTGGAGATATAGCAAATCATAATAAGAATTAAATTCATATAAAGCCACTTATATATCTATCTAAGGTTATTATTATAAATTGTGTTGAAGAACAAAACATCTTTACACAGATGCTAACCTGTCATTTTGCTTTTGATGTGTGTGCTGTTTATTTATTTATTTTTTATTTTGAAAAACAAAAATAAAAATAACAGGCAGCTCTTCCACAACGAATTGTCCGCTATGTCTTTGCTACGGAATACAATGTATACCATGAGATTCTCACCATAGGTGGCGGTTGCGATGGGAGGAGAGGAGAGGCGGTAGCGGTGACGGTGACGGTGACGGTGGCGGCGGCGGAGGTAGATGAGCAGCGGTGGTTGAAGAGGATGAACAGCGGCGGCGGCGGCGGGATAACCGTGGTCCGAGAGAGAGAGACTGAAAAAGAGAAGGAGTTGATTGGTGGTGTGGCTGAGGCGTGAGGTTGAGAAACTTGAAAACTGATTTAGGTTACTTTTTTGTTTTTATTTTCTATATATATATATATATATACACACACTATATATGTAAAATTACAAAAATACCTTCATAATATAAAATGCGCATCAGGTATATTGCTTCTCTGCAGCACTTCCAGATAAGATGTGCAGAAATCCGAAACAAACAAAAAACATGATATATTCCTCATCCTCATTTGCACAGAAAAAAAAAAAAACATGTTTATCTTCCTCATCCTCATATGCACAGAAAAAAAAAAATGTGATGACGAAGAACCTTCAATATTAACACAGAACACTAAGTTTTGTTGTGCTTTAATATTGAAGGCTCTTCAACTGATTCAATTACAGGAGAAACCTATAAAAATAAAATTATAAATTGAAAGGAAACACATAATAGAAATGAAATAATAGAAATGGAATAATGGGAAAGATACTTATGTTAAATAGTGAAGATAATTTTTCAGGCCCAAAATGAGGCCCAAAAGGGTGGGTAGTAGCCCAAATAGTATTGGGCTGACCCAATAGGAATAGTACGGGTGAATATGGATATATGAATAGTATCGGGCTGACCCAGTGCTACAGTAACACGGTGACGCAAGCAATGACGTCACAGTGAATATGACGTAAGCAGTGACATCACCGTGAACAGTGAAATGACGGCACCGCCGGTGGGTCCCACACGGTGAACAGTGATGTACGCGTGAACAGTACCCGGTGAACAGTACCCGAAATTTTCCTATAAATACCCCCCTTCCCTTCATTTGTAAACCATCCCAAAATGTAGTCTCTTCTCTTCTCCCTAAAGCCTCTTGTGAGGTTGTTCTCTCCTAGTGTTATTAGAGAGAGGTTGTAATTATTTTGGTCTAGTAAAGTCATTCTATCTTTGCCCGTAGATATTTCTCTCAAATTAATTGGGGGTTTTACCACGTAAATACTGTGTGTCCAGTTCTTCTCCACTTTTCTCAAATCTCTACTTTAGTTGCAGTATATTGCTTCCACATACAAGATCCTAACAGTGGCATTAAAGCACTGGCTGAGATCCTAACAGTGGTATCAGAGACTCAGGTTGTATTCCGAGTTGCTAAGGTGTCAGATTCTCCAGGAAATTCTTAGTATGCTCTGTGGTTGCAGCATTGGCTGATCTTCCACATCAGAAAAGAATTGTTCTCGAGTTTACTGACTAAGGAGCTTCCGGTAGATTCGTCGTTGCTGGAAATAAGTGAGGTGGTATGGAAAGTGCATGTCTAGGATAGGTTCTGGCTAAGGAAAGACTTGGTACTTAAGAGTGTCCGTTGTGACCCACCTCTCTTTCCTGGGAACTTACCTGGTGCACTGTTCATAACTACGGTCACTATTCCAGTATACGGGTACTATACGGTGATATAGTGTGAATCGGTCCAAGTGAGAAGCAGATCATCATCAACATGATGGCAACAAAGTTCAAGATTGAGAAGTTCGACAGGAGCAATTTCACGCTGTGGAAGAAGAGGAAGATGAGGGCAATACTAATGAAAGACAATTGTCGAACAACAATTGGAGGCAGACCAAAAGATATCACTAATGATGGGAGGTAATGCAGTTGCCAATCTGCATTTGGCAGTTGCTGATGAAGTACTATCAAGTATGATAGAGAAGAAGACGGTAAATGAGACATGGGATACTCTGACAAAGTAATATGAGGCCAAGTCACTACACAACAAAATCTTCTTGGAAAAGAAGACTCTATACTCTTCGAATGGCATAATCTTCGACGATGACTGACCACATCAACACCTTGAAAATGAGCGTGCGAAACTTCTACTTCAGAGTCTACCAGATTTGTATGATCAACTCATCATCAAGTATTGTGGAGCATCTAATCTTTAATGATATTGCAGCCGCTGTATTAGATAAAGGGAGCAGGCGCAAAAACAAGGAAGACAGATTCACAAGTCCACAATAGGCAGAAGCATTAACGATGATGAGAGGAAGATCAACGGAACATGGCCCCAGTGGGAGTCGTAATCATGGTAGGTCAAAATTAAGAAGTAAGAAGAGTATCAAATGCTACAATTGTGGCAAAGCGGGCATGCCATATTGGAGTGTTGGCACAAGAAGAAGAGTGGGATAACGGAGCTCCAGAGTTATCAAGCTTTCAAGGGTGTAGCACCTCAGATGATGGTGAAGTTTACACAGCGAGGACACTACTGATAGTGAAGGCAGAGAACGGTTTGCTGATGCCTGGCGTCTAGATTCAGCAACCATATGACACATGACCTCACGAAGAGAATGGTTCCACAAATATGAACCTATCTTGGAGGATCTGTGGGTAATTATCATGCCTAGAAGATCGCTGGTATTGGTACCATTAAGATAAAAATGCACGATGGTACGGTTCGCACCACTCAGGAGGTACGACAGGTGAATGGCCTGAAGAAGAATCAATTGTCTTTGGGACAGTTAGATCTTGGATGTAAGACCTATGTAGAAAATGGGATCTTGGAAATTGTCAGAGGCGCGCTTACAATGATGAAGGCATAGAAGATCGCTGCAAATCTATACATGCTTAAAGGAGAAACACTATAGGAAGCAGATTCATGTGATGTATCAACCAACCATGGAGAAGAGTCAACGATATTGTGGCATCGCAAACAAAGCCATATATCGGAACGAGGTTTGGAGATTCTCTCCGATAGAAATCTGCTTCTTGGGCTCAAATCAGCAAATATATTCTTATGTGAGCATTGTGTTACAAGCAAGCAGCATAGATTGAAGTTCAGCAGCAGTACTGCTAGAAGAGAATGCATTCTAGACTTGATTCATTCTGATGTCTGGGAATCACCGGATATATCCCTAGGAGGAGCAAGGTACATGGTGACCTTCATTGATGATTACTCCAGGAGATGCTGGGTGTACCCGATCAAGAGAAAGTCAGATGTGTGTGCAGTGTTTAAAGCCTTTAAAGTGCGGGTGGAACTTGATTCGGAAAAGAGGATCAAGTGTTTCATAGATTATGCTGACGGAGTAAAGGGGTATCGCTTGTGGGACCCCACTGCCCACAAAGTCATAGTCAGCATGGATGTTATCTTTGCAGAAAATCAAATACAGAAGGAAGAAGGCGATGGCACTTCAAAAGGAAATTCAGAGACTACAATAACTCAGGAGGAAAATTTAGAAAAAGAATATTCAGATTCTTCTGAAGCAGCATCAGCGCACGAGGCACAAGTACCAGTTTAGTCCGAGGCCCCAGAAATTTCGGCGATCGACTCGAGAGAGGAAATAACTGGTATGGCACTCGGAGTATGTTACAAAGGGCAATGTTGCATACTGTCTTCTAACAAAGGATGGAGAGTCATTAACTCTCAATGAAGCAATTAATAGCTCAAGTGTATCCTTGTGGATGACAGTAATGCATGAAGAAAGCTCTCATAAGAACACGACATGGAAACTTGTACCACTACCACATGGAAGGAAAACTATTGGCAAAAAGTGGGTCTATAAGATCACACGAGATAGCAATGATCAAGTGGAGCGGTTTCGTGCAAGACTGGTGGTGAAAGGATATGCTCAGAAAGAATGTATTGACTTCAGTGAGATATTATCCCCTGTGGTTTGACTTACAACAGTCAGAGTAGTCCTGGCTACGTGTGGTGTATTTGATCTACGTTTAGAGCAGTTAGATGTGAAAACTGCGTTTCTTCATGAACAAGTTGAAGAAGAAATTTATATGCTCAAACCAGAAGGTTTTGCTGAAAAAAGGCAAGGAGAACTTGGTTTGCAGGTGTACCAAATCTCTGTACGGTTTAAAAACAGGCGTCGAGGTGTTCGTACAAGAGATTTGATTCCTCATTATAAGCCTTGGGTACAACAGACTTAGTGCAGACCATTGTACTTATGACAAGAGGTTTGGTGATGATGGTGATTTCATCGTAATGCTGTTGTACGTGGACGACATGTTGGTAGCAGGCCCCAACAAAGATCGAGTCCGAGAATTAAAGGCACGGTTGGCTAGGAAGTTTGATATGAAGGATTTAGGACCAGCAAACAAGATTCTAGGGATGCAAATTTAACGAGACAGAAATAATAGGAAGGTTTGGCTTTTCGAGAAGACCTATCTCAGTAAAATCTTGCGCCGCTTCAATATGCAAAGATTGTAAGCCAATTTTTACCCCTCTTCCTGTTAATTTCAAGTTATCCTCAAGTATGAGTCCTAGCTATGAAGCAGAAAGGATGGAGATGTCTCGATTACCGTATGCATCAGCAGTGGGAGGTTTAATGTTCGCTATGATATGTACAAGACCGGACATTGCACAAGCAGTGGGAGTAGCTAGTCGGTACATGGCGGATCTTGGTAAAGAGCATTGGAATAGTATGAAGAGGATTCTGAGATACATCAGTGGAACCTCAGATGTTGCATTATGTTGTGAAGGATCAGAATTCACTGTCAGAGGCTATGAAGAGTCAGAGTTTGCAGGAGATCTCGATGAAAGAAATTCCACTACAAGTTATGTGCAAGAGGAGCTGTGAGCTGGATTTCCAAATTACAAACTGTTATGGCTTCATCTACAATAGAAGCTGAGTATATGGCAGCTACACAAGCTTGTAAAGAAGCAATTTGGATTAAGAGGTTAATGGAGGAGCTTGGGCACAAACAAGAGAAAATTCCTCTGTTTTGTGACAGTCAAAGTGCCTTGCATATTGCAAGGATTCCGACCTTTTCATTCCAGGATAAAGCACGTAGGAATTCAAGTAGTAGTGGAAGACGGAAGTGTGGATATGCGAAAAGATTCACACCGAGGAGAACCTAGCAGATGCAACGACCAAGCCAATCAATACTGACAAGTTCATATGGTGTTGATCCTCATTCGGCC
This sequence comes from Xanthoceras sorbifolium, assembly GCA_003430845.1. Taxonomy (NCBI): domain Eukaryota; kingdom Viridiplantae; phylum Streptophyta; class Magnoliopsida; order Sapindales; family Sapindaceae; genus Xanthoceras; species Xanthoceras sorbifolium. Next base: position 7,041,527 of record CM010619.1, on the reverse strand, counting down.
TAGTAGAAACGTAAGCAGCATGAGTATGAGCAAAGAATAGAAGGATGTTTGGACCATGAAAAATGACTTCAAGTGGGAGAATGTTAAATAGTGAAGATAATTTTTCAGGCCCAAAATGAGGCCCAAAAGGGTGGGTAGTAGCCCAAATAGTATTGGGCTGACCCAATAGGAATAGTACGGGTGAATATGGATATATGAATAGTATCGGGCTGACCCAGTGCTACAGTAACACGGTGACGCAAGCAATGACGTCACAGTGAATATGACGTAAGCAGTGACATCACCGTGAACAGTGAAATGACGGCACCGCCGGTGGGTCCCACACGGTGAACAGTGATGTACGCGTGAACAGTACCCGGTGAACAGTACCCGAAATTTTCCTATAAATACCCCCCTTCCCTTCATTTGTAAACCATCCCAAAATGTAGTCTCTTCTCTTCTCCCTAAAGTCTCTTGTGAGGTTGTTCTCTCCTAGTGTTATTAGAGAGAGGTTGTAATTATTTTGGTCTAGTAAAGTCATTCTATCTTTGCCCGTGGATGTTTCCCTCAAATTAATTGGGGGTTTTACCACGTAAATACTGTGTGTCCAGTTCTTCTCCACTTTTCTCAAATCTCTACTTTAGTTGCGGTATATTGCTTCCACATACAGGATCCTAACAGTGGCATCAAAGCACTGGCTGAGATCCTAACAACTTATAATAAAATAACAACAAAAAAACATAAACATAACAGAAAACATTTTAAGAAAAGAGAATAATAATGGTTTTTTTTACTCATGTTTTTGGCCATGATATATATAAAAAAAAGAGTTGGAGGTTTTTTTACTCGTGTTTTTGGCCAGAAACTGGGTTCGAACAAAAAATTTTTTTTTTTTTTTTTTTTTTTTTCTGTTCTTAATGTTCTTGGTAGAGATTCAGGTGGAGATAAGAATACCAAAAAAAAAATTTAATATAAAATTTGTTTTTAACTTTTTTTAATTGTATAATTTTTAAAATTTTTTTTTTAAAATGTATTTCCACCAAAATGGATTATTGATGGACGGTGGAGATCTATTTTTAAAATTTTTAATTTTTTTAAATTTTTATTTAATTTATTTTTTTTAAACCAGGGGCAATTATGTCATTTTATAAAAAAAAAGTCCAAGTTAATCCGTCATATTTGACCGGTCAACTTAGTCAAGGCTATTAACATGCAATTAAAACTAAACTCACAATTTCATTGTAATATAGTCAAACGTTAGGATACTTTATTATAATTATCCTTTTTTTTTTTTTTTAACATACGAAGCCTATGGTAAAAAGAGTTGACATTGAGAGTTAGTGGATAAAATCTACTTGATAGTTCAATTTTATTGTAAATCTTCTTTCAAAAAAAAAAAAAAAACTTTATTATAAATCATCATCTCTTGTTATAAGTTTCTTTCATACAAAATACGGTATGATTCTCTCTTTCACTATATAATTCTCTCTGTGATGATAAAAGTAAATGTATAATATAGTAAAAATTTTATCACTGCCCCTATAATTCAAAGAGATTATATCGCTATACATTTTTATATACAAGCCATTATATTTCAAGTCGAGATTAGACCCCTAACCTGAAATATAAGGGGTTGGATTATAGGTGAAATTACTTATTTATTATTTTTAAAAAAATTAATAAAAATTTAAGAAAAATTTAAAAAAATCAAGTTAAATATATGAAATAAATTAAAAAAATAGAAAAAATAAATTTTTACAATCCAACTCTAAAATAAAAATTCATAATAGTTCAGATAAAAACAACAAACCAAAATCGCGTCAAGTTAAAAAAACGTGATATCATAACACGTGGCACGAATGTGATTGGGCCTTGCTGTGGCATACATTGAGCCCATTCAGTTTTTATAAAAGGGACTGACCTCATTGATTTCTTCTTCGTCAAGTTAAAAAGGACTACTATTCACTATTCAGTGGTCGTATCGGTAGCTCTGAAGGTACACACATCCCACAACTTCGTTGTTTTTTTCTGGATTGCGTTTCATATTTCGTTTTGTTTTTGCTTTTTTTTCTTTTTGGTTTGAGCTACAAAGTTAATAGACTTCTGCGAACTCGGTGAGTTTGTTAATTTCGGTTACACTTTTTTTTTTTTTTCTTGGGTTTTCTTGGTTTGGATTCTTTTTGCCATGATGATGTAAGATTGATATGTAAGAGAACATCATTTAAAATACAGAGAATATAATGTTTTGTTGGTTTACATCACTGTTTTTGGTTTTGTTTTTATATATATTTGGAATTATGGAGGAGTACTACGCATGAAGAACAAGTTTGTTTTGTTTTCTTTTTTTTTTTTATAAATTGAAGACTGATGAGTTTTTTTTTTTTTTTTTTTTTTTAATTGTAGTCATGGAAAGCAAACAACAAAAAGCAATTAGTGTTCTGATGTTGCCATATTTAGCTCATGGACATGTATCACCCTACTATGAGCTTGCCAAGAAGCTCTCAATCAAAGGCTTTCAATCTGTTTAGAACCCTTTAGAAACAATCAAAACAAACTCTCCTCTTCGAACTTACAGCTTATCGATATCCAACTTCCTTCTTCGTTTCATCAAGAGCTTCCTCCTCACTATCATTCCTCCAAAAACCTTCCTCCCCATCTCAAGAAAACTCTTTTGGCCGCCTTTGATGCCTCCAAACCGGCCATATCTGATATTTTAAAGACTTTGAGGCAAGACTTAGTTATCTATGATATGTTTCAACCATGGACACCGTAGGCAGCCCGCGAGCAAAACATTGAAGCAGTTTTGTTTCTAACAAATCCTTCAGCTCAAAACATGAACTTTGAGTTGCGGGTGGAGTTACAGAACAATAAAGAAATCATGGAGTTGTTGGTTAGGAATAGTGTAAATGGGATGACAGTCATAGAGAGGTTTCATCAATGTGTAACAAGCTCTCCCAAATTAATTCTGGTAAAGACAACAAGAGAGATCCAAGCCAAGTACTACAATCACGGCAGCAGGCGTTCTTTGGCTGTCTTCAGACCTCTTCCTGTTGGACCTCTTGTTCATAAACCTCAAGATGATAATGACGGTGATGTTGGTGATGACGAGAAGATAATGGATTGGCTGAGCAAGAAAGAGCCTTCTTCAGTTGTATTTGTTGCCTTTGGAACTGAGAGTTACCTTTCCGAGGAAGACATGAAGGAGATGGCTGATGGGTTGGAGCTTAGCAATGTTGATTTCATATGGGTTGTGAGGTTTCATGGTGGGAGCAAGATTACAAGCATCCATGAGGCCTTGCCTCAAGGCTTCCTGGAGAGAACTAATGGCAGAGGATTGATAGTGGAGGGTTGGGCTCCTCAGGCCAAAATTCTACAACATTCAAGTACTGGGGGGTTTGTGAGTCATTGTGGTTGGAATTCAACACTTGAGGCAATGGCGTATGGCATACCAATAATAGCCATTCCCATGCAGCTTGACCAGCCAACAAATGCAAAGTATGCGGTAGATATGGGTGTGGGCATCGAGATGCCAAGAAAGAACAAACAACTTGCGAGAGAGGAAGTGGCAAGTGTGATAAGAAGAGTGGTTACTGAAGAAGAAGGGACGGAATTGAGGAAGAAAGCTAAAGAATTAAGTGAAAGGTTGAAGAAGGAAGAGGATGACGAATTTGATGAGGCAATGGAGAAGCTGGTTCAACTCGTTCATGAATCAAGAATTTGATGGTCGGGGATACATATTAATAAATCTTAATTGTATATTTAATTATTAGGAAATGTTAGGTGAGTGTTAGGTGTACTCTTGACTTTATGTAATGTTAGGTGAGTGTTAGCTGTACTCTTGACTTTATGTAATGTTAGGTAAGTGTTAGGTGAATGTTAGGTGGGTGTTAGACTTTATGTGTTATATCTTCATGTATATATACCTCATAAGATTAATGAAACAGATGTACATTTTCCTCCATTACATTTTCTCTCACTTTCATCATTTTACACATTTCTTTCATTATATTTTCAGACATTTTCATTATTTTACATGGTATCAGAGACAAGTTTCTGATCCGGACAACGTCTTGCACAGAATTTTCATCGAGCAACTTCAACAGCTTTCTTGTCTTCATCAATGATGAGTTCAAACCATGGTGCTGGTAATAAATACACTTATGCAAATGCGACAGGTCTGTATCCATTTTCCAATACTTCAATTAATTCTGTATTTACAAAGCCATGGATTTTAGATAGTGGAGCCACCGATCATATCACTTCTGATTCCACACTTCTCACCAAAACACAATCATCATCCATACCTATTGTTAATTTACCAACAGGATCTACAGCATCAATCACTTCAACTGGCACTGTATCTTTTAATTCTAACATCACTTTAGATGATGTTTTATGTGTTCCTAGTTTTCGCTTAAATCTAATTTCTGTAAGCAAACTTACCTCCGCCCTAAACTGTTGTGCCATTTTTTTTCCCACCTTTTGTGTTCTACAGGACTTGGCTACGGGGAAGATGATTGGCTTGGGTAAACAACATGGTGGTCTCTATTACATGCCTCCCTTGCAAAGGATGTCAACCTGTCATCAAATTTCATAGCCTTCCAATCTATGGTATATGCGTCTTGGACATCCATCACCATCTCGTCTTAAATTAGCTTCTTCCTTATTATCTTCAAACAATATTTCTTATGATAATAATTGCACTGTTTGTCCCATGGCAAAACAAACAAGACTTCCATTTCCATTAAGCTCCATATCAACTCATGCTCCATTTGATTTATTGCATTGTGATATCTGGGGTCCTCACAAAGTTCATACACACTCAGGGGCACGATTTTTTCTTACCATTGTAGATGACTTTACAAGATGCACATGGATATTCCTTATGCAGCACAAGTCTGAAACTCAAAACATTTTGAAATCTTTTATTGATTTTGTTCACACTCAATTTCATGCATATGTCAAAGCAGTTAGAGTAGATAATGGTTCTTAATTTTTATCTATGAAAAACTTTTTTAGACTTCATGGCATTGAATATCAACGCACTTGTGTTTACACCCCATAGCAAAATGGAGTCGTTGAAAGGAAACATCATCATATTCTCACTGTGGCACGAGCACTACTTTTTCAATCCCATTTACCTTTACATTTTTGGGGTGAATGTGTTTTAACTGCAGTTTATCTCATTAACCGGTTGCCATCACCATTGCTCTCAAATAAAACACCTTTTGAAATGCTATATAGTCGCCCGCCATCACTTGATCACTTAAAGGTTTTTGGTTGTCTATGCTATGCAACTATTGTACATCCCATTCAAAAATTTGAACCTCGTGCCAAGTGTTGCATCTTTGTTGGATATCCGACTGGGCAAAAGGGATACAAACTATATGACATGGAAACTAAAAAAAGTTTTGTCAGTCGTGATGTCAAATTTCATGAATCCATTTTTCCTTTTTCATCTATCTCAACCCCATCCACTTCTGATTTTGTGGTGCCTAATTTCATATCTGAGACCACAGAAATGCAGCCTATCACACCACCATGCTCTTCTAACACCAATCCGAGCAAACAACATCTAATACACATGAACCCATCTCACCCACACCTGTTGTTCCCTTCAGCATTGATCAATCTTCCACAAACACACCAGATGCCGAAACCTTACCACCACTTTTAGACCCATCAAATATTCCTTCTGAAACTACTACTATTCCACCTCCGAGACAATCCACACGGCCTAAGCGACCTCCGGCATGGCATAGAGATTTCCTGATGTCATCTCAGGTACATCAGTCTACCTCTGCACCAAGTTCTATACCAGGTACTCGATGATTTTCTTTCCTACTCACATTTTTCACCTTCCCATTCTACTTTTCTAGTTAACATCACAGATCACACTGAGCCCAAAAATTATGCTCAAGCTGTCCTTAATCCACATTGGTGACAAGCTATGAATACAGAATTAGAAGCCTTGCAGCTCAACAACACATGGAGCTTAGTCCCTCTGCCCATTGGCCACAAACCAATTGGTTGCAAATGGGTCTACAAAATCAAATACAAATATGATGGCACCATTGAACGCTACAAGGCTCGCCTTGTTGCTAAAGGATACAATCAAGTTGAGGGCATTGACTATCAAGAAACATTTTCTCCAACAGCAAAGCTTACAACACTTCGTTGTCTTCTTACTATCGCTGCTGCTCGCCATTGGCACATCCACCAATTGGACGTTCAAAATGCTTTCCTACATGGCGACCTCCAGGAAGTTGTCTACATGGAACCTCCACCTAGTCTTCGCCGGCAGGGGGAGCACACTGTATGTCGGCTCAACAAGTCTCTTTATGGACTTAAACAAGCATCAAGAAATTGGTTTTCCACATTTTCAGATACTATCAGAAAGGCCGGCTATCAACAATCAAAGGCTGATTATTCCCTTTTCACCAAAACTCAAGGTACTTCTTTTACAGCAATTCTTATATATGTCGATGACATACTTCTCACAGGAAATGATCTACATGAAATGGAACGTCTCAAAAGATTCCTTCTTAATGGCTTCCGTATCAAAGATCTTGGAAACTTGAAGTACTTTCTCGGTATTGAATTTTCTCGCTCCAGAAAAGGCATTTTTATGTCACAAAGAAAGTATGCGTTGGACATTTTACAAGATTCTGGACTCTTAGGCGTATGTCCCAACAATTTTCCAATGGAGCAGAATTTGAAACTTACTCCCACTGATGGAGCATTGCTAAATGATCCAACAAAGTACAGAAGACTAGTTGGCAGATTGATATATCTTACAGTGACAAGACCCGATATAGTTTATTCAGTTCGCACATTGAGCCAGTTCATGCAAGAACCTAGAATACCTCATTGGGACGCTGCCATTCGAATCCTCAAATACATCAAAGGTACACCTGGTCAAGGATTATTACTTCCCTCCATAAACAGCTTAACTTTGAAAGCTTTTTGTGATTCAGATTGGGGAGGTTGTCGTGCCACAAGAAGATCAGTTACAGGCTACTGTATTTTCCTTGGAAGTTCTCTCATATCATGGAAATCTAAGAAGCAAGCCAATGTCTCTAGATCATCAGCTGAAGCTGAATATCGAGCAATGGCTAACACATGTTTGGAGTTAACTTGGTTGCGTTACATACTACATGACCTAAAGGTTCCTCAAACAACTCCTGCACCATTATTTTGTGACAATAAGGCAGCTTTACACATTGCTGCGAATCCTGTCTTTCATGAGCGTACAAAGCACATTGAGATAGACTGTCATATAGTACGAGAAAAAGTACAAGCCGGAATAATCAATCCTTCTTTTGTTTCTTCACACTTGCAATTGGCTGATGTATTTACGAAGGCTTTAGGAAAGGATCAGTTTGTGAATTTACGTAACAAGTTGGGATTTCATGATATTCACTCTCCAACTTGAGGGGGAGTATTAATAAATCTTAATTGTATATTTGACTATTAGGAAATGTTAGGTGAGTGTTAGGTGTACTCTTGACTTTATGTAATGTTAGGTGTACTCTTGACTTTATGTAATGTTAGGTGAGTGTTTGTTGTACTCTTGACTTTATGTAATGTTAGGTGAGTGTTAGGTGTACTCTTGACTTTATGTAATGTTAGGTAAGTGTTAGGTGAATGTTAGGTGGGTGTTAGACTTTATGTGTTATATCTTCATGTATATATACCTCATAAGATTAATGAAACAGATGTACATTTTTCTCCATTACATTTTCTCTCACTTTCATCATTTTACACATTTCTTTCATTATATTTTCAGACATTTTCATTATTTTACAATACAACATGTTGAATGGTATGCATGCTCTTCGATTGTATACACCTCCAAAAAATAAAGTTTTAATTTTCGATTAATAAAAATGGCCATTTTTAATATTGAATACCGTCTCTTTCAATCAACTAATAGCCATTTTTATTTGGTCTTAGTTGTCTCTTCTCCGTGGTATTTCCCGTCCGAGACGATACCATTAAAGGGTAGTCAAGTTGGTTAGAATATCGTTCCTTATTGACCATTTACACACATCCGGAAGATAATTCAGCACAGTATAGAGTAAAGTTGCTGCATCGAAATATTAGAGTAATAAATATATGTATTATTCATGTATTACTATTTATGTAATTAATTAGTTTTGCAAGGTTAGTTTAGTCTTTTTATTAGTTTGTATATATATTCTTCTTTCTTGTAACCTAACACTATTCTTCAATGCAAGGAAACCCTAATAGTTTTCTCTCTCAAATCTCTCTCATTTGTTCTTCATTTCTTTAGATTGTTCACATGGTATCAGAGCTTTGGAACTTAGTTTGATGTCATCCACAGCTTTCGCGGATCCAACTCCGCGGTGAGTTGGCTGGGGGGTTGCAGGGGGGCAGCGCGCCACCTGCTCGGGGTTCGGGGCAGAGCCCCGAAAAAAATTTTTCGATCTGTTTTCGCATCGCATCTGTTTTCGCATCGCATCGTACTGGTATTCCTTCCGCATCTCTTCGATTTTGATAATTTTTGGATTTTCGTATGAATTGCAGTTTCTAGGGTTTCACAGATTTTGCATTTGGGGGTTTTTGTTGTATTTTGCATCTGTTGAATTTTGTTTGATAGATTATTGTGATTTTATAATGGATGGTGGTAGAGAGGATTCACTTCAGGCCATTAGTGCAAAATTAGATGGCAGAAATTATTCTTATTGGAGTTATGTGATGAAGAATTTTCTAATTGGGAAAAAGAAGTGGAATTATATTTCGGGTGCATCTATTAAACCCACAGATGATAAGGTAGAGAATTTTGCACAGCTTGTTGAGAATTGGCAAGTAGATAATTCGAAAATTATCACATGGATAAACAACTCTGTTGAGCACTCCATAGGCACACAATTAGCAAAGTATGACACTGCTAAAGAGGTGTGGGAACACTTGTCCAGACTGTATACACAGTCTAATTTTGCAAAGAAATATCAGTTAGAATCTGATATTCGAGCTCTTCAACAAAAGGATATGACTGTACAAGAGTTCTATTCTGCAATGTCAGATCTTTGGGATCAATTAGCTCTTACAGAATCTGCAGAACTGCGAGCATGTGCACCTTATATTGCTAATAGAGAGGAGCAACGTTTAGTTCAGTTCTTGATGGCTCTCCGTGATGATTTTGAGGGCCTTCGTGGCTCAATATTGCATCGTTCTCCGCTTCCTTCTGTTGATTCAGTAGTGAGTGAACTCTTGGCTGATGAGATACGCCTCAAGTCTCAGTCAGGAAAAGGAATTCTTCCAATACCTACTCAGTCAGTTTTGGCAGTCCCATCTAGACCTCATGCTTCCTATGAGAACAAACCATACTCAAGGGTTGGTTTTGATGAATGCAGTTTTTGTAAGCAGAAGGGTCACTGGAAGTCTCAATGTCCTAAATTGGGCAATAGAGCGCAGCAATCACAGCAGCAGAAATATCAGTTCAAGCCTCCACAGTCTGTCAACCAATCACAACCACGGACATATCGACCTCCACAGTTTAACACTGCAGCATTTGTGCCATCACCAGATTCCATTGGATTTGGATCACCATCCTCAACTCCCACACTTGCATCCCTTTCTGAACAACTTCAGAAACTTATTGCTGCACAGTCGCATGCTATGTCTGTCTCCTCTCCGATAGGTCAGTCGCCTCCTAGTACTTCAGGTATGTCTTCCTCCGTATGGGTTTTAGATTCGGGAGCCTCACATCATATGTCTCCTAATTCGAAATTTTTTGTTTCTTTATGTCCTGTATCATTTACTTCTGTTACAACTGCTGATGGCACTCCTATGCCATTAGCAGGAGTTGGTTCAGTTGTTACATCTCAGTTATCTCTTTCTAATGTCTATCACATTCCTAAACTTACAATGAATCTTGTTTCGGTTAGTCAATTGTGTGATTATGGTTACTCAGTGTCCTTTACTTCTACTTCTTGTCATGTGCAGGATCTACAATCCAAGAAGCTGATTGGGATAGGCCGTAGAAGTGGGGGATTATATGTTTTGGATGAGCTGAAGCTACCAGTATTTGCAGCTCCCAGTGTTGATTTGTCTTCTTTTCGCTTGTGTCCTTCGTCCTCTAGTTTTTATTTATGGCATTCTCGTCTTGGTCATGTTTCAGCTTCCCGCTTGAGATTCTTAGCTTCAATGGGAACCTTAGGGAATTTGCAAACTCATGATATTTCAGATTGTAGTGGTTGTAAACTTGCTAAATTTTCTGCTTTGCCTTTTAATCGAAGTAACTCTTGTTCTCTTGCACCTTTTGACTTAATTCACTCTGATGTATGGGGGCCTTCTCCAATTGCTACAAAAGGAGGGTCTCGATATTATGTTTCGTTTATTGATGATTGCACTCGTTTTTGTTGGGTTTATCTTATGAAACATCGTTCTGACTTCTTTAGCATTTATAGTAATTTTCGAGCTCTTGTAAAAACTCAACACTCTGCTGTTATTAAGTGTTTTAGATGTGACTTAGGTGGTGAATATACATCTAATAAATTTTGTGAATTACTTGCTTTGGATGGAACTGTTCACCAATCTTCTTGTACAGACACTCCTGAACAAAATGGTGTTGCTGAAAGAAAACATAGACACATTGTTGAAACTGCTCGTTCTCTTTTGTTGTCTTCTTCTGTTCCTAGTGAGTTCTGGGGAGAAGCAGTTCTTACTGCAGTCCATGTCATCAATAAAATCCCATCGTCTCTCACTTCAGGTTTGTCCCCTTTTGAAAAATTATATGGGAATGCTCCTGATTATTCTCTCTTGCGAGTTTTTGGCTCTACTTGTTTTGTCCTTCGTCCTCATGTAGAGCGTACAAAATTATCGTCTCGCTCTGCCATTTGTGTGTTCCTTGGTTATGGTGAGGGACAAAAGGGATATCGTTGTTTTGATCCTGTTTTGAAAAAGTTATATGTATCTCGTCATGTTGTGTTTCTTGAACATATACCTTTCTTTTCTATTCCTGCTGCTGCTCACAATATCACCAAATCTGATCTCATTCATATTGATCCATTTTCTAATCATACTGATAGTCTCTCTCCGCAGGTTCCTTCTAACACAACTTCTGATTCCTCTATTGTTCCTATAGTTCCTTTTCCACTCCATTCTTTTCGCAGGGCTCGCACACTTGATTCTGCAGATACTGGTGCCTCATCGTCTCCTGTTGATACTCCCTCTCCACCTACAGTCTACCCAACACCTTCTGCCATTGTGGATCCTTCTCCTCGTTATCCTCAGCGTACTCGTAAGTCTACTCAACTCCCAGATTTTGTTTACTCTTGTTATTCCAATTCTTTCTCTTCCTTTTTAGCATCAATTCACTCTCTCTCTGAGCCCTCATCCTATAAAGAGGCAGTTCTTGATCCACTGTGGCAGCAAGCTATGAATGAGGAACTTTCTGCTTTGCATAAAACAGATACTTGGGATTTGGTTTCTTTACCTCCTGGTAAACGTACAGTTGGTTCTCGTTGGGTATATAAGATCAAAACGAAGTCTGATGGGTCTGTTGAGCGTTACAAAGCTAGATTGGTTGCAAAGGGGTTCTCTCAACAATATGGTATGGACTATGAGGAGACCTTTGCCCCTGTTGCAAAAATGACTACTGTTCGTACTCTTATTGCAGTTGCATCTATCCGTCAGTGGCATATCTATCAGATGGATGTCAAAAATGCTTTCTTGAATGGTGATTTGCATGAAGAAGTGTACATGGCTCCACCACCTGGTGTCTCCCATAATCCTGGAGAAGTTTGCAAGCTTAAGAAATCTTTATATGGTCTCAAACAGGCTCCTCGAGCTTGGTTTGAGAAGTTTTCTACTGTTATCACTTCTCTTGGGTTTTCTTCCAGTAATCATGACTCGGCTCTTTTTGTCAAATGTACCAATGCTGGTCGTATTTTGCTCTCTCTATATGTTGATGATATGATTATTACTGGTGATGATGTTGATGGGATTGCAGTGCTAAAGTCAGAATTAACCCGTCAATTTGAAATGAAGGATCTGGGTTCTTTACGGTACTTTTTGGGTATAGAAGTTGCAGTTTCTCCGAAAGGTTATCTTCTCTCTCAGTCCAAGTACACCACTGAAATTCTTGAGCGTGCTCCTCTCACTGATACTAGGACTGCTGATACTCCATCTGAGCTCAATGCTCGGTACTCTCCTTCTGATGGTACTCCCTTGTCAGATCCTACATTGTATCGCACTATTGTCGGCAGTCTGGTCTACCTTACTATCACTCGTCCAGATATTGCCTATGCTGTTCACATTGTCAGTCAGTTTGTTGCCTCTCCCACTACCATCCATTGGGCGGCGGTCCTTCGTATTTTACGGTATCTACGGGGTACTATCTTTCAAAGTCTTCTACTTCCGTCCACCTCGTCCTTACAGCTGCGTGCCTATTCTGATGCTGATTGGGGCCATGATTCCACTGATCGTAAGTCTGTTACTGGTTTCTGTATCTTTTTGGGTGATTCTCTTATTTCATGGAAGAGTAAGAAACAAACTGTTGTTTCTAAATCTTCTACTGAAGCAGAGTATCGTGCTATGGCATCTACTACCACAGAGATTGTTTGGTTACGCTGGTTACTAGCTGATATGGGTGTTCATCTTTCCCACCCGACTCCGATGTTTTGTGACAATCAGAGTTCTATTCAAATTGCTCATAACTCAGTTTTTCATGAACGAACCAAGCACATTGAGATTGATTGTCATTTTACTCGCCACCACCTTAAGCATGACACTATTACATTGCCGTTTGTTCCTTCTTCCTTGCAGCTTGCAGATTTCTTTACCAAGTCGCATACTATTTCACGTTTTCGTTTTCTCGTTGGCAAACTCTCGATGCTTTCTGCTGCCGCATCGTGAGTTTGTGGGGGGATATTAGAGTAATAAATATATGTATTATTCATGTATTACTATTTATGTAATTAATTAGTTTTGCAAGGTTAGTTTAGTCTTTTTATTAGTTTGTATATATATTCTTCTTTCTTGTAACCTAACACTATTCTTCAATGCAAGGAAACCCTAATAGTTTTCTCTCTCAAATCTCTCTCATTTGTTCTTCATTTCTTTAGATTGTTCACACGAAAAAATTGAAAAGACACTACTAGTCGTCACTCAACTTTTGTGTTCTTTGTTTTTTTTCCAATTACATGATAGAGTAATATTTCATGGTAGAGTGGAACAATTACAACATGAATTGCATAATTCCTAACCTGACATGCTGAGCACCATTGAAGAAGCATAAACCAATCTGTGAACATACTTTGTCGGGTTGTACCTGAAGACCACTATAAAATAATCTCTTGAATTAATCTAGAACTGGTTCATGCATGGACATCTAAAAGATTTTCTAAGTGAGAAAAGTTAAGCAAATAAACGCACTCCTGATACTAAGAGCTCCCATATTAAGTCTGCGTATTCAGAAACAAGTTCTTTACATTCGGCACTCACAACCCCTTCAGCTCCAATGGCGTCACTGATTTCAGTCACCACAGGCTGAAAATTACGGCAATTTAGTTGAAAACTAAAGATGATAAATTATTTCAGGCGTACCGTACAACTGGCATTGACAACAGATTTGCTCAGCACAATAAAGTCATATGACATAATTGCGGACGGTAGTTTATATCCGAGAAGTAATTTTTAAGATGCAATTTATGATATTACTCGTGAATACCCTGAATTTTTATATTATACAAAACAATGTTCTAACTGAAGTAATTATTTGTGTTGACCAACAAGCACAAAACTTTGTTCCATGTGAAAACTACCATGGGAAGTGTTAATGCAGATCCCATTAAGTTCGTAAATTAAAATGATGTTTTTAGACAGAGTGTGATTGAGGAATAATAAGTGTGATTGATGGTTTGTTGGTGAATACGAAAAATCACTTGTTAGAAAAATGACATTTTGAATAGGCTTTTTAAAGTTCAATTTTAAGTATGACTGATGTAAGTCAAAGTGGATTCGTATTCTCATCTATACGGTTATTAAAATGATTTTCGGATGAATGAAAAATTGTTATAGTAATTAAATTTGTAACGGTCAAATTGATTGTGTAGCGAACAATTAAATTTGTAACGGTCAAGTTAATTACGTAGCGGACATTTAAATTTGTAACCCGCAAATAAATTGTTATGAATCCTTTTGTAACTGTTATTCCATTGAATATATACATATTGACATCAGATTATTTTGAAAAAACACAGAATCATACACCAAATAATTTCGAAAAATAAATTTCTTTCTTCCATTTCCGAGTAATAAAGTTTTGATATTATTCAGTTTGTCGGAGTTGTCTAATAACAATCAACCGGAGCAGTTGTATTCTGGGAAACATACGTGCCCACGGTAGGGGACAAATATATTTTAAGGACACTGTGTGAAACACAAGCCTTGGCTTCAAATTTAAATTACTGTTATAATAATTGTTTATTTTTTATATTAAATTATTTTTCACTTAGTATTTGCTTTGATTCATATTTTGTGTACTGTTGATAATAATTTTAAAACATATTCATCTTAGTTCGCAGGTGCTCGCCGATTATAATTAAATTTAACCGTCTGCTTAATCAGATTAATCGATTTACTTGGATTATCAGAATATTTTCTAGTTTTTTCTGGGTTCCCAGTTTGTTTAAATTTTGAGACAAAATTGTTTAAAGTTTCTAAAACAATTGCAGGTCTGCAAATTGGTTCTAGAAAACAAATTTTCTAGTTAGTAGTGAAACATATATATATATATATATATATATATATATATATATGTGGTTTTCGTTTATTGCTTTTAGTGTAAGCAAAGAGCTTAGTTTTGCTTTATTGGTTTCTGGTTTTTTGGAATTACCAACGTCACTGGTGTTTCTTCAATTACAGGTACAGTATCAGACAAAATACTTTTGAGTATTTGTTCTGGGTTTTATTGGACAGACAGAAAATGGCAAAAAAAGATTTTTGATCCCATATTGATTCTGGTCGAATTCGAATTATTAAATTTGTGATTAACTATTGATAGTTTTCAATTCATGTGCTGGACAATTTGCAGATATTAAGTATAAAATCAAATAAAATGTTGTAGTTGATAAAGTTTAATACACTTTTATATATATATATATATATATATGTTTATATACTGTCTGCATTTTTTTGGACAGATTTCAACTGCTTCAGTTTCTGGACAATTTTTACAATTTCTGGATATATCTCAACTGATTCCAATTTTGTTTGCCTAATTGTGTCACAGGTTTTGTTTAAAACTGCTAAAGAGATAAAAATTGAAATTGATTTGATACAGTATAAAATTGACAAATTTTGAACTAGTAATATATATATATATATATATATATATATTATATTATTGCTATTGATATTAAATTGGTGTCTTAAAATTGTTTACTAAAATAATTGGTTTGTTTTTAGAAATGACTTCTGAATCAACATCCGCTGTTAAGACTGAGGAGAACCCAAATGTGCCTAAAGTAACTACCGTTGTTACATCGGTTTCAGCTGCGGTAATGAACCTAGGAGTACCGGTTTCAATTCCAATGAACTACATGGAGAAACAGGAGAAATTCAGTGGGCTGAATTTCAAAAGGTGGCAACAAAAGATGCTCTTCTATTTGACCACTCTGAATCTTGCAAGATTCTTGATTAAGGAGGCTCCAAAGCCAAACAATGATGAGCTAGATGTGCAAGTCTTAACTGCCATTAATGTTTGGAAGCATTCTGACTTCCTATGCCGCAAGTATATTATGAATGGACTGTTAGATTCGCTTTTCAATATGTATGCTGTGAACAGGGGCGTACCTAGAAACGTTTTACTGGATGGACTAATCTAAATTTATTTTTCTATCTAAAAGTCTTACTATTTTATATGAAACAAATTTTTTTTTAAATAGTCAAATATCAATGGTACGAGAGAATTTTTATTAATAATAATAAAAAATACATATAGGTAGGGGGACATAATGAGCCTTACCCTTAAGTACCTACTATATGCAAGAAACACGACCAAAATAAATAAATAAATAAAAAGAAGCAAAAACAATATGCATGGAATGTAAATACAATAAAATATTAATACAGTGGTGCTTTACAAGGTTTCAAAGCATAAAAAATATCTATTACCGATTCTGAATCAATAATATCAGCAAGTTCCCTCTCAATGTAGATGACTATACAATCTGCAAGAAATTCGTTATCTATCTTATTCTAAAGATATGATTTTACAAGTTTCATAGCTAAAAATACATGTTCTGTAGTATCTGTGGAAATTGGAAGAGTTAAAACTAAACGAATCAGTCTATCAATGAAGAAAAATAATTGCGACTTTATTGTTTTGACAAGGCCTCGACATAAATTAAAAAATGAAGACATATTCTGAAATTTTAGATGAACAAGGACATCATTCTTAAAATGTTGCAATTGTCTCTTCAAAACAGGAAGCTCTCTTTCAGTGAAATCAATAAGATAAAACTTCCTTGCAAGACTACATATATCATCAATGTTGAATGACTCAAAAGTTATTTGTAGGATCCAAAGCAGAACTGAGAGCAAGAAGTTCCATTGTTCGGTTTGGAAATCTTGTACTTAACTCCATCAACTGAAACTCAATTACAACATTAAATATATTGAAATGGTAATAATGCTCAACTGTAACATCATTTTGTTGTTGACATGAATGACGTGTACCCTCCATATAGCGAGCAATCATATTAGACATATCAATTTCATGGCCTCCACAAAATGATAATACTGTGCATAAGCTATCTCAACCCTTCTACCTTAATTCTTGAATAAGTATTTTTGTACTTCTTATTACAGGCAATACATTTGAGATATTTTGAGATTCCGATTAATAATGCTTGACATAGTATATGAGTGATTCCTATAACTTCATTCATTAATTGTAAAATAAACATAAATTCAAAACTTCTTAATGTTTGTAATGCCCCTTTAGCTTCTCCCATTATATTGTTGTTAAGCCCATTTTTCATTGTGTTTTCAAGCATTGTACATGTTGCACCAAACATATCAATCAGCCTATTAACTGAAGAATAGTGGGAGCTCCATCTTGTTGCTCTAGGCCGTGATAAGGTACGAATATGATTAGTCCCTATACCAGCCTCAAGTTCTTCTAAATCTAGCATATTTGCAATTTCAACTTCTCGGGCTAATTTTAATTTAGAATGGCGTTTTGGTGAAGCACCAACAAGATTGATTATTGAGTTTAATTTTTTTTTTTAAAAAAAAAAAGTCACACATCATGCACAACTTTAGAAGCCGCAATTAATGCTAATTGCAACTGATGCGCAAAACAATGTACATAATAAGCATATGGACAATCATTGAGAAACAATGCTTGTAATCCATTTCAAGCACCACGCGTATTGCTAGTCCCATCATACCTTGACCTCTCATATCTGCAATCTGAAGATCTTATTTGTAAAACCTGATTCGTAATTTCGATAGAATATATATATTCGGTATATAGTGTAAAAACGAATCGTAATTTTAATTGATTTAACCCCCATTAGAAATATTATTTTCATGGTGCATTTGAATAATAATAAGTTTAATTGAATATTGGTAAAGTTAATTTGGTAATTGGATAAGTGTGGAATATTTTTTGAAATTTAATTTTATGAGAATTACATAAGTATATATATGGAAAATGTTTTCTAAAGAAGCACAATCCATGTGAAATAAAAATGAACCAATCATGAAATTCCAAGTCAAGAATTGGTGGATTAGTTTGACAATTAATAGATAATTGGTAAATCACATGTGATTAATTGTAAATTTATTGCCATTTTAGGATTTTAAAATGTCAAGGGAGCAAGTTGCAATTATATATATATATATATATATATATATATATATATATATATATATATATATATGTTAGTGGAGGTTTCACTCACCAAATACAAAGTCAAAGCAGAAAACAAAAACATAGAGCAAATCGGCCAAAGGAAAGAAAGAAGAGAGAAAAGAGAAGAGAGAGCAGCGGCCGAAGGAGGAAGAGGAAGGAAAATAGAGCAGCGACTGAAGGAGAAAAGAAGAAGAGAGAAGAGAAGAGAGGGCAGCAGCTGAAGAAGGAAGAAAAAGGGAGAAGAAACCGTGAGAAGAGAAGAAGAAAGAAAGAAAGAAAAAAAAGAGAGAAAGAGAAAGAAAAAGAAGAGGAGAGCCGGCCAAGCAAAGGAAGAAGAGGAGAAAGAAGGAAAAAGAAATTGATTCTTAGTTGGTGAATTCAAAATCAGGTTAGTGTGATAATATCCCTTGTGTTGTAGAACTAGTAAGTGGTATTTGAAGAAATTTTAAAGTTGAGATGGTTTGGGACAACATATAATTTATGGGTAATTAATTGATTTAGGGATTGATGTTGTTCTCGTTCCTAAATTGAATAAAAGATTTTGTTTGATTGATTTTAGGAACCCAAATATGGAGAATTATAGCTAATAGGGCTGTTATGAACTTAGAATAAACATTTATAAGTGCTAAAAATGTTTTAGAGTTATTTCGATTTGATTTTGAGTAAGGTATCCTGAGTTTGAGTTAAAAATAAATATATGCGGACACAGAACTTTGAGATGAATGTCAAATTGGAAATTAATATGGTTATGAGGCTGTCCAAAATTGCCACATATTTTGGTATTTGAGATTTTATATTGGGTTGATTTTAAATTAGGAGTTTAATTATGTAGGTGGAGGTAAATCAAGTGTGGAAGGAGAAGAAAAATATTAGAAAGGAGTTTCCCTATCAAGGAACGAGGAATAGTAAGTGCAAAATTATGTTTTTAGTTGAAATATGTAACACCCCCTGACCCGACCCGACTGGATCGACCCAGGGAGCATTACCGGGTTTCAAAACTTTCTCATTTCACTTTATAATTTTTTTTAAACCATTGTGAGCCCATCAAATAAGTTTTCAAACCATTGGAAAACCACATAGTGTAAAATTTAAAAACATTTTCGAGTGAGCCCATCAAATCAAATTTTTAAAACTTTCGGCAGAGTTTCCTTTGTTTTTTTTCGGATTTCCCAAAACCTGTTTTTCCACAAACCAAATCAAACAAAAATCACAACAACACTTCAATTATCACTTTCAATCAAATGCACACTCTGCCGTTTAGTGCGACTTTCAAACAATTTTTAAAATCAAATAGTACATAATTAATTCATTTCAGTCCTTAAGAAATGAAAAGCAAAATTCATAAACCAATTTAATTACAAAACAGAATTATACAAAACGTTTACAAATCTCTGTATATACATGCATATCAATCACAATACACGTCAACATAAATATCTACCCCAGCAATGCGACTCTACTCCTCTGTCTGCAGGAAACTCCTCTTCAGTTTTTTGCCTCTTCAGTATCCCTGGTACCTACGCGTTAGAAACAAAACTAACGCGCTAAACATATAGCTTAGTGGGTGTACACTAAACTCGAATATTAAAATCATAACATAACTTGCCATAAAATAAATATCACAATACAAATATACGGAAAACATTACTAATTAAAAACATATGAACTCAAATTAGTAAACTCAACTAAATCAATAATTATACTCAATATATTTCTCATTTCAATTACAAACAGTTTTATATATACACTAAAATAACCATGTCAAATCGATTTCGAAAACACTTATAAACATATCACTTATTTCAATTCAATTCTGGCCTTCTAGAATACTTAACATAAGCCAGGACTGGAATATGGGTCGTCCGACCACAGTAACTGTCGATCGAACATAACTTCCACCCTAGGACGAATCCTAAGAGTGGTACGTATCGCCCTACTCTAGGACCGAAGGTACGGAACCTAGAGAGATACATAACTCCCTATCCTAGGAACGAATCCTTAGGAAGGTACGTGTCTCCCTACCCCAGGACGAATCCGTGAGGAGGTACGTGTCTCCCTGCCCCTGGACGAATCCATGAGGAGGTACATAATAATCATCAATAGCATATCAATATCGGTGCAGTACTGCTCACTGAACCCAGCTGGTATACCAACCTCCTATATCCATTTCTATGTCTAAGTATCCTAGGGCCGTTTCGATAAACTATTTTCAAACGTTCACTGTATTTACCAAACAATGGAAACATTCGATTTCAATAACATAGATTTTTCATGGAAAATAAACAATATTCATATGATAACCGAAAACAAGTAATTTCCACGAAATCGAAGTAATAAAAATACGATCAATAATAAAATCATTCCACAAAAATAAAATCAACACATAAAAATAAAAGTCTTATAACAAATCTCAGATTCAAACTAAAATACTTAATACTTTTCGTAAAGATTTCGAAAACGAAGGTACACCAACCTGGATACCGTTTTTCTTTCGACTATCGCGGTTCTAGGTTTCTTTTCCTTTCCCTTTCTCTTTCTCCTACACTTTCCTTTTCTCTTTCCTTCCTCTTCTCTTCTTCTTCTTCTTCCTCTTCTTCTTCTTTCTCTTCTTTCTTTCTTCTTCTTTCTTTCTTTCTCTCGGTCTCTCACTCTCTCTTTTCTCTTTTCTCTTTTCTGTGGCTTCTGTGAGAAGCCAAATTTTCTTTTTATATTTTTCGGTCGTCGCGACCTGTGGTCGCGCCACCAGGTCGCGGTACTCACTGGAGCGTTTCCACCGCCTTCATCGCGAGCACACCTAGCGGTACCATGGTCACGCTGGTGGTCGCGTTGCTCACTACCAAAATTTGACATTTTCATCGCGAGCAGGTCATCGCAATCTGTGGTCGCGGTGACTGGTCGCGATACTCACTGCCAAAAATTCACATTTTCCATCGCGAGCAGGTCATCGCGATCTATGGTCGCGGTGACCAGATCGCGATGCTCACTGCCTCGGTTTTCCTTTTTCTTACATCATTTTTGGACCGTTCCATCTGGTCCACCTGGAAATCATAAAAATAAACATACTTTTAATTACATTTACACCCCTTCCAATCACAAAATTTATTTTCACATATTCAAAATTAATTATTCGAAATCCGGGATGTTACAAAATATATTTTAGAATGTTTTCCATGTTTGATTTAATTATTTATGATTTTATATATACGTTTATTTATTTATATATGTTTTATAATCAAAATAGAATTGATTGCCTCAAGTATATTTCAATTAAGAAATTTTTATATTTAAGAATTTTTTAGTTTACTTTCATCTGAGAAAATATTTATGCATGAAATTTAGTTAAATAAATATATTTTTGTATATTTTAAGCTTTTAGATTAAAAGCTAGTTATTTTTTTAAAAGTAAAGAAAATAGTTTTTTAAATCCATAGACTACCCATTAGATTAGAAACAGAGATACAGATTATGACCCGGTCGGAATACCCTATTTGTGTGGGGCAAGTGTTGGGAGGGCATGTCATTAACCTGGGGGTTAAGTCTGTCGTGTTCAGTGAGTCGCCCTCACACTAATGGGGTATTATCTCGCTATATGTAGGCGACGCAGAATTCCGCCACATATTCAGTGAGATGTCTTATTTCAGATATCACAGTTAGCGGTGCCAGTTAGTCGCCCTGTGATCCCACTTATATGGTATGGCGCCAGTTAGTCGTCTTATGAATCAGAGCTTTACAGGTTCCATTGGGAGTTTTAGATACAGAAGCCAAGCTAGAAATATTTTACAGATTTTCAATGCAGAAAAATAATTGAATATATATTTTGCTTATGCTTTAGTATTTATTAAAGAATTATTTGAAAATAATGTTTGGCTAGATTTCAAAAAATAGATTTCATAATAGTTTTTATGAAAAAGATTTTAGCACAGTTTTCAGTGAACCAAAAAAAAAAAAACCTTTACGCACTCACTGAGCTCCTTTAACTCACTCTTTGTTTTTATGTTTTTTAAAAATCCTCCAGGCGCAGGTACCAGTGCTGAGGCAGCCAAATCTCCTGCGACAGACTGATTAGGTAGTGGTCGATGACCGTTTATTTTGATTGACTTTCTATGTAATTACCTTTTTCTTAAATCCTTGGTCATGTATATAAATATAGTAGCATTTCTATTTTGTTCAAATATTGATGCATGGATTTGAAGTTAAGTTTGCAAAGTAAATTATAAGAAAATGCATATGGTTAAAGTTCAGCAGTTTTTAATTAAATTACAAACATGGTTGTGGTTGATTTGAGATGGACCAGAGGTCTTGTGGTAGTTGAGAAAGTGAAAATTTGAAGTGTACAGTTTCTTATGCAGGTCTCCTGACTTTGGTAAACTTTAGAAAAATAGGGGAGACTCTATCGAAATTTTGATAAAATAGATTTTGTATAAAAAAAAAAATCCACAACCTTTCTCTTAGAATGATATTAGAATTACAGTGTTTATAAAAAAGGTTTGCTTCATGAAATCTTATAGTTTCTTTAGTTAGATTCTGGGAGACTCCCATTGGAGTGCCCGGCAGGACCATTGGAGTCTACAGTAGATGATTCTGAGGTGGATCCCGTCAATATTGAGTAAGAGCAATAATTATTTTTTGTTTAAGAGTAAAGTTGTAATGTCATCAACTTCAACAACATCAAATAAACACCCTCGAATGATTCCATAGCTATTAACGAACCTCAAAATAATAGTCATTTGCTCTTGATTGGATTCATTAAGTGCTTCATCAATAAGAATACAAAATTTGGCACTTCCAACTTCTTCTCTGATTTTTTTTTTCTCACTTTGTTAGCAAAAATTTTTAGGATTTCTTTTTGAATATTTGGAGATGTATACTTTGAATTTTTTGGAGTATTGTGTAAACAAACTTTGCCAATATCTTCATTTATTGTTGCCAAAATTTTTATCATTTCAATGAAATTTCCACGATTTGATGAGGTAGTTGATTCATCATAATCTCGAAATGCACATGCTTGCTTTGCAAGCCATTTCATGGTCTCTATTGAAGTTTTGAGCCGTAAACAGTTCTATAAGACTTGTTGGAAACTTCTTACTTTCATTACATTGTCAATATGTCGAGATGAGTCGCTCAAATTTTCCCATTTTTGCATATTAGCACCGTGTAGTGAATAAGATTATTTTTTCCCTTCATAGTGAACAAAAACATAGTGATCTCCATAATTAATCTTCTTCCAATTATTAAATCCATCAACAGTAAATACCGGAAACTTTGGCGAGTTACTATAAAAAAGGAAGCGTGGAAAACAAAAAACTTTATCTTTCGCAATTGAATATTCTAGCCAAGGGAATTTAGTAAACCATGCATCTTGAAATCGATGATTTTAGTTTCCGTCTTTGTCTTCTTATAGTCATCTAACTTTGATTGGTATGGTCCGATGTCAATATATGCTATTCGAATCTCATCTTGTTGATTAACATCATATATCCATATCGATTTTTGCAATCCCGGGTCTAGTTCAGAAGAAACATCAACCCTTTGAAATTTAGAAGGATGTGACTCATCAAAACTTATTCTACTAATAAGTGCATCACTTAATATTGGTCTTCACTTTTATTATCACAGTTTTCTACTAGGGGGATAAATACCTTCTCGGATTCCTTGTCATTAAATTTATCTCTAAGTGTGAGAATACTATCGTTGTCTGATAAATGGCGAACACTCTTTCTTTCTCTCTGCAAATGGGGGTTCACGTTCAACAATGGAAAACGAAGAGGTTGTTGTGAGAAAAATGATGGACAAGCATTTTTGGGCGGCAAAGAGAAGAGAAATGGCGGTAAGTGAAGACTGAGTGTGGTTCTTAAGTGAACAACAAGCAAAAGTAAATGTCATATCATTTCTCTTCATTTTACCACTATTTTTCTTTTTTAATTTTTAAAATAATTTATTTTATTAATTTATAATTATTTTAACTGTACAAACATTTATTGCATTTGAAAAAAATCTTGTAACATTACTCTTTTACCCTTGCTGTTGGACTGACACAGTAATATTAACGGTCTGACATGTTTGCGTAACAACATTAAAACTTAAGGGTAAGTTAGTGTTGATATGTCCAAACCTTATTTATTTGTGTTATTATATTAAACCTCAGGGGTGTCATTGTAATTAGTCCTAACTTTTATTAGTATTTAAGTTTAAAAGACTATTTTACCCCCACAATTTTTAAATAATAATTAAACATTTTTAAATACATAAAAATTAATAAAAGATTGATCCCCACCCTCCATCTGATGGATGGTGGGGATCAAACCAAATAAAAAAAATAAGTTTTTTTGGTTTTATAAATTTATAGAATGTGGAGATCCACCAATTTTTTAATTTTTTTTAAAAAAATTAAAAGGTGAACTACAGTCCACAAAATTAAGAAAAAAAAAAAATCAATTCTGATTGCAAAAAAAATCAATTTTTGCAGCCCAGAGAGTGAGAGAGAGAATGAGTTGTTGAGTGAAAAATAAGGAGAGACAGAGAAGAAGAAAAATATGAGAGAGAAAAGGTGGGTGGGTATGTGGGGACCTAGGGGCTAGGGAGAGAGAAAAAAATTGATTTGTTATTTGATTTTATTTTTTAATTAAAATTTTTTATTTTATAAATGATTTTTTTAAATTTAAAATTATTTATTAATTTTATTTTATTAAAATTACTATTCTACCCTTAAAATTTTAATGGTGAACAGTTAATTTTTAAACGGAATCTAATGGTGGAGGTATTTTAAAGATTTTAGAAAATTAAAGGGAATAAAATAGAGAAAAATAAAATTAGAGGGTGAAAAATAAAGAATATTTTAAATTACATAAAAAAAAATGATTATATTCATATATATATATATATATATATATATTGCTGTAAAATGGTATCAACCAATAGTGATTATTATTTTTAACTACATTTAATATTTTAACTATCGATAGTTATGTTTTTATCTTTTTACGAACCATAGCCAATAATGGTAAAAAATAATATAAATTACAAAATACCTCATGAAGAAATGAATTTGTTTTTTTTTTAAAAAAAAAAAAAAACTCCATACCATATAATATCCATTTTTTCCCCTTCTTTTTGTGTTGTGCAAAAACCTCTTTTCTCTAGAACTTTGCGTTCTCTCTCTGTGCTCCCTCTGAAATTTTTACAATATTAAAGTTAAATTTTCATTCACTACAGAAGAATTTTTAAAGTGGTTTGACATATAAAGAATATCTACATCCACTGTTCTTTTATTTCAGGCGTGCTCGCAGAGGGTATGCAGAGAGCTCTCTTGTACGTATCTCTTTTTCTAAAAAATTTTGCATCCCTTTTAACATAGATGATTCGTCCCTTTTATAGTGCGAAGGGACCGAAGTCATCTTGTTTTACATTGAATCTAATTACATTAATTAAGGATTAAATTATATCCCTAAAAATTATAGTCTAATTGAAATACAATTACTGGAATTAGAGATTTTGAGATTGATTGGGAATTTGCTAGTTGAACGAATAGAATCCCTATATTCTTGGGATCATTCCTTTGATTTAGGCTTTGAGCTACATGCCATACGGGCTGGACGCTGTGTGATCTGCGACCAGACTGTTGGTGAGGGGTGGCTCTTGATTCCTTCAAGTATTTTCATGCTGGCCACCCGCGTAGAGCTTCCTCCTTTATGGCTGCTGGATCAGGGCCTATCTGTTGTATCGTGATCCATTGGCTTCCTTCGTTTGTTGGGCCTATCAGATATTTCAATGTTTTTGGGCCTACTTGAACCTAGTGTAATTTGACACATAAAAAGACAAAATTAAATAATACTTTTAAGATACATAAATTTTGTTATATCTTTGTAATTTATATTTATTTCAGTCAATAAATTTATAGATTTTACTTATGAATAAGAAATTTCAAGGAGTGCAAAGTATTTCTTAGAAATTTCAGAGAGAGAAATAGAGGTTATGATATGTCGCTTTAGTTTGCCCCACTCAATTAATTAAGACAGAAACTAGACTGTTGATAATGTCATATTTTGCATGATTTTGCGACCTCATTATTTATCGTTTTTGCTCGATTCTTGAGGAAAATTGGACGTTTTGATATGTTTCCTTAATGTGCAAGTGATATTCGATGATCGAAGATGTTTTGGATTATTTCGGATCAATAGACTGTGAAATCGAGTTGAAGAGCGAGTCTAACTTTTCCCATCAGGTGGCGCTACCAAGAAGCGCTACCTCAGGTAGCGCCTTTAGGTAGCACTTTTTGGCACGAATTCATGTCATCTATTCCTTCTCAAACTCTCATTAGGGAAAGCTATAAATAGAGAATCAATGAGAGGAGACGCCCACCACATACTCGTATTAATGTCTATCACATACTATATTACATAGAGATATAGTAATTGGTTTGTGATACTTGTTTTGTGTTTATTTATTCTTTATGTGTTATCGCGCACTCAGTAGTCATCGAGAGATAGGGTATTAGTGTGCGCAACCATGTTGATTTTTCATGGAGCAACCAACAAAAAGAGAAGTCCTCTGTCGAAGACTTGATCTCTGCATTCATGTTGAAGCAAGATGCAATAATGTCGAAGATGGACACACGGATAGTCGTGCAAGAAAGTTCTTTGAAGCAACTTGGCCAAGCAATACAACAATCTCAAGTTACCATCCAAAACTTGGAGATTCAAATCGGCCAATTAGCAAAAGAGATACAATAGGAAGCACAAGAAGCATTGTCAAGCAACATAGAGACATATCCGATGGAGCAATGCAAGAAGACTGCCTTGGAAATCAAAAAGCTTGTTGAACATCCGATGGAGATAGATCAAGTAGAGATAGAAGTGGGCAAGAGCTTGTCACATGGAGACGAGGCAGCCACCTCTCAGGAGCCACTTGATTCATTAGTTGTCCATGCTATTAAGGAGGATGATAACCACAAGTTTGCAGATGATGCACTTTGGTTAGATTCTTCGCTTCCACCCTCGTACAAGAGTACATTTTATTTTAAAGAGCTTGGAGAAGGAAAACCCAAACTGCCTCCACCATTTGAGCAATCGCCACACTTGGACCCTAAAATGCTACCTTCTCGTTTAAGGTATGCATGGCTGGAAGAGTTATATTATCTTCTTATCACTTGGTTAGGATGGTATGGTAGACTGATGAGAAGATATCAATTATGAGGCAGGTGGGCGAAAGCAAGAGACAACCAGGTAAAATTTTATTTTTATTTCATTTTTTTGTTAATAATGTTAGTTTTTGGATTGTTTATTTAAACTTTGGAATTGTTAGGATTGTTGATAGTTTGTTAGTTTTTTGTTAAATTTAGTATGTTCGCTTGTGATTGTTAGTTATGATAGTCTGTTATGTTCATTGTAAATCCTTACCAGTGCACTTTATTGAATTTCAAATTCCTTATTCTCTGTTTTTGATCTTATATCGACTAACATTGAGGACAATGTTAGATTTAAATTTGGGGGTAGGAATTCCTATTTCGATACGTTTTTAGTTGAATTTGCTGAGATATGACGCTTATACATGTTATTGTGAGACCATTTTGTAGGCAGTGTCAATAATCTTTTATTAAAGTAAGGTCTTAAAGAATTTTTTGTTGTTTGGTATTTAACTAGCCATGTTCTTGATGTTATAGTAGAGAAACAATAGGTTTGAATGTCCATGATTAATAGTGGAGACTACCCTTGTGAGTTTTTGAACTGTTATCGTTTTATTTTGAGCGGGTTTTATTGTTTCTACTCCTATACACTCTCCGTGAAAATTTTACAATAGATTGATCTCTATAGGTTTTGCTTTGGATGTTAGTGAACTCTATTTTTAATAATTCACATGTGTGTTATGTTTTTGAGTTGGTTGAATCTTGAGACGTGATGTAGGCTATGTGTGCTCTAAACCAAGTTAAAGGCTATATGTCATATACCCTCCCGATATTATGTACTGTACACATACAAGTATTGTAATATAATTTTCCAAGATTGATTTTACAGTACAATAATGGAATATATTGGACGATTAGTAAGATTTCGTAAAGTATATATGAAATCAAATTATAAGTTTTGGAGAACATAGTAAGGATTTCCATAAATTGGAATATTAAGAATATTTATTGGAAATTAAAATATATTTGTATGATATAAGATTGTAATTTAATTAATTGATGGAAAAGTAAATTGAAATGGATTTTTATGGAAAAGAGTTAATAGATTGTTATGGATTAAATTATAAATAAAAAGATTTTTGACCAAGATCATGTGATTAAATGTTATGGTTGTGGTTATATTATAAATTTAAAGTGTATAGGGGCAAGCTGAAATTATTAAACATATATATATATATATATGTGTGTGTGTGTGTGTGTGTGTGTGTGTGTGTGTGTGTTAGAAATCAGAAAAATGGAAAGAAGAAAATGGAGAGAGACGGGAGAGAGAGAACCAGAAATTTCGAGAAGAAGAGAGAAACTTCGACAGAAAGAAGAAGAAGAAGGGAAGAAGCATGCTCGGCCGAAGAAGAAGAGAGCAGCGGCCAAGAGAAAGGGAGAAGAAGAAAGGAAAAGAAAAGAAAAGAAGAGAGGAAAGGAAATAGAGCAGCAGCCGGCCAAGGGAAAAGAAGAAGAAGAACAGCTCGGCCATAAGAGAAAGAAGAGGAGGAAGAAGCTTCGGCCAGCAAAGGAGAAGAAGGAAGAAAGAAGAGAGAAAGAAGAAGAAGTGACAGCAGCTGACAAAGGAGGAAAAAGAAGAAGGAGCCGAGAGAAAGAGGAAGAGAGAAGAAAAAGAAAAGAAAGAAAAGAAGAGAAGAGTGTTCGGTCAAGCTAGAAGAAGAAGAGCAAGAGGATTTGGGTAGGTTTGATGAAGTTGAATTGGTTTGAATTTTGATGATATCTTTTGTGTTGTAGAACTAGTAGTTGGTAATTGATGAAATTGAACTGATTTTAGAGATTGATTGAGTTTTGAATTGTTCTTGTATGTGATTGTTAAATATAAAGTGAAATTGGATTGATGGAAGTAAGGAAAATAATGGGTTTTATTGATTTTAGTATTTGATTGAGTTTTTGTAGTGTTTTATTTGAAATTAGTTGGATTGAAGTTGATTAGAATGAAAATCAAGAAAATTAGTAAGGTAAATTTTGGGGATTTTATGATTTCAAGTTTAAATTGTTAAATTGATATATCAATTGAGTAATTTGAGTGTTTTTGAGTTAATTAATAGTATGAATTTGGAATCATTAAGAAAGGAATCAAAATGATTCTAAAATTAGTAAACTTGTATTATGGAATTTTTGTGATGTTGTGTTTGGAATGAAATTGAATCATTAGTTTTGGAAATTTTTGAAATTAAATTTGAAATTGAAGTTATAATTAGTTTAATTAAGTTTAATGATGTTGACTTTAATATTGTTAAGTGAAGGAAATTCACTTATGTTAAATTTTAAAGATTAGTACGAGAAATTGTGTAGAAATTGAAGTTGAAAGTGTAGAGATTTCAATTTGTGTATACTTAACATACTAGAAATTGTATTTGTATGATTGTTAAACAAATTGGTGCTTAGAAATCCAAGAAAGTATGTTGGATTGTGTTGTATGAGATTCAATTTAAGAAAAATTGAATGAATCAAGGAATACATAATTATAGAGACATGAGTTTCAGCAAATTAAATATAATTGAACATATAGAAGAAATTGAAGAATAAAATGTTAAATGTGTTAACTGAGTTTTTGTATTAGTTATTGTATTTATATTAATGATTTATTTGGAAATATATTACTTTAGGGAGAAATCTCCGTAATATGGGAGAAAAAGAAATGTAATGGAAAGACAAGAAATGTATTGAGACGAAAGAACCAGAGCACCAAGTCTAGAGAAAACCAGAAACCAGTGAGTGTAAAATTATTTTAAAGTAAAGTATATTTTATTTTAGTAATATGTTTTATTTAAAGTTTAACAAGTTAATATTTTTATTCAAGTTGGTGAAAAATTATACCTGTAGTTAAAATATACTTTAGAATATTTTCCAGTTTAGTTTAATTGTTTATAACTTTATATATATGTTCATTTACTTGTATATATATTTTATAATTGAAATAGAATTTATGCTCAAGTATATTTTAATTAAAATATTTTTATATCTCAGAAATTTAGAATTTATATTCATTTAAATAAATATGTTTTATGTATATCCCATGCTTTTGATTAAAAGTTAGTTTTCAAAGTAAAGAAAATAGTTTTCAAACCCATGGATTACCCTTTGGATCAGTTATCAGATTTTCAGCAGTTCGACCCAGCCGGTACACCCCATTTGTGTGTGGCAAGTTA
The DNA here is from genome assembly GCA_003430845.1 of Xanthoceras sorbifolium. NCBI lineage: Eukaryota > Viridiplantae > Streptophyta > Magnoliopsida > Sapindales > Sapindaceae > Xanthoceras > Xanthoceras sorbifolium. The sequence continues at coordinate 7,011,322 of CM010619.1, read as the reverse complement.
AGGGGGGATAGTCCGCTAACTCCAGGGGGGTTGAGTCTGTCGAGTCTGTCAGTCGCCCACACATTAGGGTGTTGTCTCGCTATATGTATGCGACGCAGCATTCCGCACATAGACAGTGAGATGTCTTATTTCAGATGTCACGTTGAGCGGCGTCAGTTAGTCGCCTCGTGACCCTTATATTAGATGTCACAGTGAACAGCGTCAGTTAGTCGCCCTGTGACCCACTCATATGGTACGGCGCCAGTTAGTCGACCTATGAGTCAGCTTAGGGGTCCATTGAGAGTTTTCAGATACAGAAGCCAAGCCAGAAGCATTTTTCAAATTTTTAGTACATAATATTAAATTTACAGAAATAATTTAATATATACATTGTTTATGTTTTAGTATTTATTGAAGAGTTTTTGTACGTTGGGCTTGGCTAGATGTTCAGAAAAACATATTTCAGTACAGTATTCAGAAAACTGATTATTATTGATTTCAGTACATTGTTTTCAAGAGACATAATAAGTTTTCAGAAAAGTATTTTATCTGAAGAGTATTATGAGAAAACTATATTATTAGAAAAGTTCTATCAGAGAAGTTTTATCAGAAAAGTATTTTCAGTAAAGTATATTCTTTTAGCTTTCCAGTTTTCAGAAAAGTACATTATTTCAGCTTGTCAGTTAACAGAAAAGATATAGTCTCAGTTTTTCAGTCTTTAATAAAGTGAAAGTATATATATATATATATATATATATATATATATATATATATATATCCTTAGCTTTCCAGTTTTCAGAAATTAGATTTCAAAATAGTTTTATGTACAGATTTCAGAACAGTTTCCAGAAAATAGATTTCAGTAAAACTTTTAGAAAGTAAATTTCAGTATAACTTTGTGAGAACGATTCTAATATATATTTCAGAATAATTTTTGTAAAAGAGATTTTAGTATAGTTTTATGAAATATATTTCAGTTCAGTTTTTAAGAAAACAAAGAGATTTTTATTAATAGGTAAATTGTTTAGTACAGTTTTTTAGAATTCAGTAAATAGATTTTAGTTATTTTCTCAAGTTAATTTATTAGAAACAGATTTCTATTCTTTTTAGATTTTAGGGAGGTTAATAGAAAAAAGGATTAAAATTTATTTAGAAACTAGTAACACTCACTGAGCTGCTTTAGCTCACCCTAGTTTTTCTTTGTGTTTTTAAATCAACCTCCCAGGTACTGGTGCAGGCATTGCAAGGACTCTGAAGACCAGCGGGACCAGTTAGAGGATGCTGTGATTGTTTTATAAACATATATAATGTTTTAGTTGTTAAGTTTGTATTTTGATATTGTTTTAAGTGTATAAGTATTTTATTTAAAGATTTGATTCATCTATTTTTGATAATCATTTATTATGATAAATCAACTATTGAGTTGTGATTTGTTGAGATTTGAAATTTTATAGAAGTATTCAAGTTTTTATGCAGGTCTCCAAGATTTGGTAATCTCAGAAAAATAGAGGAGACTCTGCCAAAATTTTAATAAAGTAGTTTTGTTTTTTAAAAAAAAAATTCCTACTCAGATTTCCAATTAAAAGAAAAGGCTTAACTTTACGGAAGCCTTTCAGCGGGACAAAACTCTACTGGGAAGCTACCGTGGAGTGCCGGCAGGCTACCTAATGGGAGATAGTAGGTTAGGGGCCTGTCACCATAATTCTCAACCTTTGTATGTGCTCCATTAACTCCTTTGAAGCCAAACACATTAGCCATTTTCTTGCATCTCCCACAAAAACCGTATCCAAGCCCTTGTACTTTTAACCTTACCCTTTGAGTTTGGAATTATTTGGAGATGAATGATAGAAAAGAGAAAGGAATTTTCTAGAAAAGTTGTGAACGTGAAAAATGAAATTAAGGAAATCGAAATTGTTCAAGCCCATTCAAGTTGTATTCTATCAACCAAAAAAAAAAAAAAAAAAAAAGGAAACAAAAGTAAAGTGTTAAGCTAGAATGGCTTGAAGTTGAAAAAAAAAAGAGGAAAAAAAGAAGAAGAAATAAATGATTGGATTCATTAAAAACTTTTGTGCTTGAAAAGAAATGTAGAGGTTTGGCGAAGTTCGAATAAATTTATGTGTTTGTGATCATAAGCTCTTTTTGAAATCCGGTGTTCGTTCTATTTCTTAACCTTCACCCTTGGCCTCATTACAACTGAAAAAAAAAGTTACTGATCTTTTGATAATTCCAATTTAAGAGTATATGTGTACATTGTGATTTATTTCGTTCTTAGCATCTGAATCTGTTCATGAGATCTTTTGCATAATCTAAGCTTCTTTCTATTTACATACTCATATGCGAAGTAAAATTTGATTTTTCTTGTTCATAAACTCCAATTCGCATATGTTTAAATGAGTGTATAAGCCTAGGTTCTAAGAGCTATAATGAGAGATTCTATGCGAGATTTAGAATCGAGTCGAATTATATTAATAGCATTCGAATATATTTGTTTTGAGATTATGATAACTCAAGCATTGATTAGTTAGATATTGTTTGATGTTTAATTCCATAGACTGAGCTTTAGTTATTGATTATTGATATGTCATGCATGAATGAGTCTTCGATAGTATGTTTTAAGTAAGTGTTTTAATGAGTTCAACGTGCACAGATTGTAACACCCCCTGACCCAACCCGATTGGATCTATCTAGGGAGTGTTACCGGGTTTTCAAAACTTTTCTTAAATCTACTTAAAATTTGAAAACCAAATAATTTATAGTTTAAAAGCCTTTCTATAGTGTGAGCCCATCAAATCCATTTTTTTAAAATTTCGATAGAGTTCCCTCTATTTTTCTGATTTTAAAAAAAAATCCAGTTTCAAATAAAAATTCAAATAATATAAATATCAACACTTCAAATTTCTTTCTCAACCAAATGCGCACTCTGCCGTTTAGTGCGACTTTCCAAACATATTCAAATAAAACAATTCATAATTCAATATTTACAAACCCTTGAAAATGAAAACATAAACTATAAAATAATTATTTACAAACCATAAATATATAACACATTTACAAACTTCTGTATATGCATGCTTAACTGAATATATTTGTAATATCCCTAATTTCGAATACATATGAAAAGTATGATTGAATTCATTTTGAATATGTGAATATGATTTTTATGATTTGAGGGGTGGAAATTGTAATTAAATGTATGTATATTTTTGGGTTTCATAATGGACCAATTTGAACGGTCGAAACGATGCACGAAGAGAAGATTGAAAAACTGAGACAGTGAGTATCGCGACCTGGCTATCGCGACCACAGATCGCGATGAGCTGCTCGCGATGAAGAATGGTGATTCTTGGCAGTGAGCACCGCGACCAGGTCATCGCGACCACAGATCGCGATGACTGGATCGCGATGAAAAGGATGATTTGGGGCAGTGAGTATCGCGACCAGGTCATCGCGACCACAGATCGCGATGATCCGCTCGCGATGAAAGTGGCAACTTCGACTAGTGAGCATCGCGACCAAAGCGGCGCGACCACCGCTCGCGATACAGGTCGCGATGACTCAAAAATTGTAAAAAAATAAAGCGGTGGAGCGGTGCAATTAAAAGGAAACAAAGAGAGCAACAACTCTCACAATTTAGCAACCACACAGAGACAGAACAAGAGAAAACGAGAGAGAAATAAGAGAGAAGAAGAGAGAGAAAGAAGAAAAAGAAGAAGAAAAAGAAGGAGAAAAGAAGAAGAAGAAGAAGAAAAGAGAAAGAGAAGAAGGAAAGGAGAAGGAGAAAGTTTTCAGGTTTGGTGTACACGTATTTTTCAAATTTTCATTTTTCCAGAAGTTTTCGGAATTGTCCAAGTTTAGAGTTTCTGAATTATTTGAATTATATGGATTATAGATTATAGTTTAGATTTGCTATATACGTGTTTTGGAATTTTTCCAGTTTTTCAGAAATTTTCGGAATATTTCGGATTGATTGAAATTGATTACATTTGCATTATTTGAATTATATTGATTATCGAATATAGTTCAGGTTCGATATATACGAGTTTTCGAATTTTTCCAGTTTTCCAGAAATTTTCGGAATTATCGAAGTTTATAGTTTGTGAAGTATTTGAATTTCATTGAGTAGAATGGATAGTTTAAAACTGATTTCGGAATGATTTGAATATGATTTGGTTAAGGAAATATATTGTTACATTATAGTATATTGTGAAATGTATCGGAAAATGATTTTGGGGCAATTTGATTCGAAACGGAATTATGACATACGTTTGAGTATATTTTGGATTGATTTATATGATTATTGGTTTATAAATATATTCGTATATTTCCGTTATATTATATTTGATGAAATTTATTTGCAAACATATAAATATATTGATATGTATTGCAATGGAATTCGATTATTCGGAAAGAAATAAAATATGTTGACATTGGATTGGAGAAAATATTTTGGCTCTCATGTGTATGAACATAGATATGGATATAGGAGGTTGACATGTCAATTGGGTTTCTGTCTGAACAGTACTGTGCCGATTATACGACCCTCTAGATAGTACAGGCCCCAAGTGCCGGTCCTAGGGTTCTGAAATTTGTCATGGGACATTTATAGCGGGTGATTCCGTTGGTGTTCCATTCTGATCTGATGTTCGGTGAGTGACCCCGTTTGCGTCCAATACCGAACAACCCGTAATCCAGTCCGATAACTTATGTTTTGTATGTCAGGAGCCCAATCTGAAAATTGATTTGTTATCTAGAAATGTTTGAGAAATTAAGAAAATATGTTTGTTAATTGTGTTTGGATATGTTTGATTTGAGATGAGCATTAATTTTTTTGGATATTTGATTTGATATGAGCCCCATATCTTGTTTATCTATTTGTTATTTATAGTTTTGATTGATTTCAAATATTTGTATATACGATTTTGTGTACATCCACTAAGCAATATGCTTAGCGTATTGAGTTTTCTCGCACGCAGGTAACAAAGGTTACAAGGGCGAAAAAGAGAAAGAAGAGTAACCAGAGTCAGGATCACATCTTTTCTGCATACATTTTGGTAGTTTATTTGTATTAAGTTATATATTTTGATACCGTATGCATATACAGAAACTGTTTGTAAATATTTAACGAGCTTCCGCTATGTAAATATTTTATGATGTATTTATGTTATGTGAATCTTTATAAATTATATTGTGATAAATTGGTTGGTAAGTCGCACTATAATTGGAAGGGTGCGCAAAATTGATTCGAGAATTTGGAAGTTGATTTTATAAATTTTATCTGTAAACAGGTTTTGGAAAGTCAGAAAAACAGAGGAAACTCTGGCAAGATTTTCTTAAATTCTTTGGATCATTTTCAAAGGTTTTTAATATAATATTTATCTACAGTAAAAGTTAGTTTTTAGTACATTGTAGCGCTCCCTAATTCGGTCCGAGTGGATTTAGGTCAGGGGGTGTTACAATATTATACAAAAGTATTAACTACCCAAAGGTATAGTGATTCTGGTCTTCCGTCTGCAGCTATCTCTTTACTCTTTTCCTCCGCTGGTATCTCTATTATCTACGCGTGATAAAATCAACGCGCTAAGCAATAATGCTTAATGGGTGTACACTATAATAAATTTTAATGTAATATAAAACAATAAAACTAAATTTCAAAAATAACATAAAACAACAATTTAAATATCCAATACTGAAATTAGGCTCATTAACTAAAGTTCAAATGTTTCTGGTTTCAATCTCAATAATATTTCTTTATTTCCGCATCATTTTCTAACTTTCAGTTCTTAATTGGGCCTCTGATACACATTACAGGGTTTACAGGACTAGATTACGGGTTTTACAGTCGGGTATCACATCTCAAAATGAAATGGTATCCCCATATACACAGTCGGTTTCCCATTTCATAATGAAATGGTATCCGTATTTCACAGTCAGTTTCCCATTTCAAATGAAATGGTATCCGTAGAATCATCATCATAATCATTAGGAATATCGGTGCAGTACTGCTAAATATACTCAATTGACATGTCAATCTCTTATATCCATTTTTCCCTATACATATATCAGGGCCATAATTCAAAATTCAGAGTTTAAATATATTGCAAATTATTCAATCTTCAGATAAATTTCATATAACCAAAAATTCTCTCAATCAATCCAAAATCAATATTCATCAATATTTGTAAAACAAGTTATTCAAAAACATATCAGATAACAGAAAACAGAACGTAAACATAATATAAGTCATAAATTAAAATCATTAAATTCAGTATAATTTACGTTTCTAGAATTTAAAAATCAATTTCCGTTTTTTCCGACTACCTGAATACCGTTTTTTCCGACTCAGTATAATTTACGTTTCTAGAATTTAAAAATCAATTTCCGTCTTTTCCGACTGCCTGTTTTCCGACTCAGTATAATTTACGTTTCTAGAAATTAAAAATCAATTTCCGTTTTTTCCGACTACCTGAATACCGTTTTTTCCGACTATTTCTGTTTTTTTCGACTACCTGAATACCGTTTTTTCCGACTATTTCCGTTTTTTCCGACTACCTGAATACCGTTTTTTCCGACTTCTTCTTCTTTCCGACTATTTCCGCTACCTGAATACCGTTTTTTCTGACTATTTCCGTTTTTTCCGACTACCTGAATACCGTTTTTTCCGACTATTTCCGTTTTTTCCGACTTCTTCTTCTTCTTCTTCTTCTTCTTTTCCGACTATTTCCGTTTTTTCCGACTACCTAAATACCGTTTTTTCCGACTATTTCCGTTTTTTCCGACTTCTTCTTATTCTTCTTCTTCTTCTTCTTCTTCTTCTTCTTCTTCTTTTCCGACTATTTCCGTTTTTTCCGACTACCTGAATACCGTTTTTTTCGACTATTTCCGTTTTTTCCGACTTCTTCTTCTTCTTCTTCTTCTTCTTCTTTTCCGACTATTTCCGTTTTTTCCGACTATTTCCGTTTCTTCTTCTTCTTCTTCTTCTTCAGTGTAATTTACGTTTCTAGAATTTAAAAATCAATTTAAATTCTAGAAACGTAAATTTAAAAATCAATTTAAATTCTAGAAACGTAAATTATTATTATTATTCTTCTTCTTCTTCAGTATAATTTACGTTTCTAGAATTTAAAAATCAATTTAAATTCTAGAAACGTAAATTATTATTCTTCTTCTTCTTCTTTAAATTCTAGAAACTTAAATTCTTCTTCTTCTTCTTCTTCTTCTTCTTCTTCTTCTTCTTCTTCTTCTTCTTCTTCTTCTTCTTCTTCAGTATAATTTACGTTTCTAGAATTTAAAAATCAATTTCATATTCTTCTTCTTCTTCTTCTTCTTCTTAAATTGATTTTTAAATTCTAGAAACGTAAATTATACTGAAGAAGAAGGAAACGTAAATTCTTCTTCTTCTTCTTCTTCAGTATAATTTACGTTTCTAGAATTTAAAAATTTCTTCTTCTTCTTCTTCTTCAGTATAATTTACGTTTCTAGAATTTAAAAATCAATTTCATCATCTTCTTCTTCTTCTTCTTCTTCTTCTTCTTCTTCTTCTTCTTCTTCTTCTTCTTCTTCTTCTTCTTCAGTATAATTTATGTTTCTAGCACTTCTTCTTCTTCAGTATAATTTACGTTTCTAGAATTTAAAAATCAATTTCATCATCTTCTTCTTCTTCTTCTTCTTCTTCAGTATAATTTACGTTTCTAGAATTTAAAAATCCATTTCAAGAATTATTATTCTTCTTCTTCTTCAGTGTAATTTACGTTTCTAGAATTTAAAAATCAATTTCATCTTCTTCTTCTTCTTCTTCAGTATAATTTACGTTTCTAGAATTTAAAAATCAATTTCAAGAATTATTCACAATAAATTCAATCAAAACTATTTGTGTGTACACGAACCTGAATACCGTTCTTCTTCTTCTTCTTCTTCAGTATAATTTACGTTTCTAGAACTTCTTCTTCTTCAGTATAATTTACGTTTTTAGAATTTAAAAATCAATTTCATCTTCTTCTTCTTCTTCTTCTTCTTCTTCTTCAGTATAATTTACGTTTCTAGAACTTCTTCTTCTTCAGTATAATTTACGTTTCTAGAATTTAAAAATCAATTTCATCATCATCATCTTCTTCTTCTTCTTCTTCTTCAGTATAATTTACGTTTCTAGAATTTAAAAATCAATTTCAAGAATTATTATTCTTCTTCTTCTTCAGTATAATTTACGTTTCTAGAATTTAAAAATCAATTTCAAGAATTATTCACAATAAATTCAATCAAAACTATTTGTGTGTACACCAACCTGAATACCGTTTTTTCCGACTATTTCTTTTCAAGATTCCCTTTTTCCTTTACCCTTTTTCTCCTTTCCCTCTTCTTCTTTTTTTTCCTTTTCTATTTTCTGGACTTCTTCTTTTTTTTCCGTTCTCTCTCTTTTCCTTTTCTATTTTCTGGATTGCTTCTTCTTGAAGCTTCACCGCCTCTTATTTTTCTTCTTCTTCTTCTTCTTTTTTTTCCTTTTCTATTTTCTGGACTTTTTTTTTTTTTTTTTTCCGTTCTCTCTCTTTTCCTTTTCCATTTTTTGGATTGCTTCTTCTTGAAGCTTCACCGCCTCTTATTTTTTTTATAAAAATTTGGTAATCACGACCGCTCATCGCGACCTGTGATCACGCCACCTGATCTCATTGCTCACTGGAATGATTTCACCGCTTTCATCGCGATCAACCATCGCGGTGCCTGGTTGCGATGTTGGTCGCATTGCTCATTGCCCAAAATCACTATTTTCACCGCGAGCTGCTCAGCGCGATCCCTGGTCGTGGTGCTCACTACCTAAAATCACCATTTTTCACCACGAGCGTCTCATCGCGATCCCTGGTCGCGGTGACTGGTCGCGGTACTCACTGCTAACTTTTTCCTTCTCTTTCATGCAGTCTTTCTGGACCGCTCCATCTGATCCATCTGAAAACCTTAAAAATATACATACAATTAATTACATTTTCCATCCCTCAAATCATAAATATTATATTCATATACTCAAAATTAATTATTTGAAATTAGGGATATTACAGGGATTACGTTTGTGGGTGTCGTAACTGTAAACCCTCAGGAGATACAACACCTCCTACTAGGGATACCTAGGGGTTTAAAGGCTTGTGGCATATTGACAGGCCTCTAACCTACTATCTCCCATTAGGTAGCCTGTCGGCACTCCACGGTAGCTTCCCAGTCGAGGCTTGCCTCGCTGAAAGGCTTCCATGAAGTTAAGCCGTTTATTTTAAATGGAAATCTGAGTAGAATTTTTTTTTTTTATACAAAACCTATTTTATTAAAAACTTCGACAGAGTTTCCTCTATTTTTCTGAAATTACCAAATCTTGGAGACCTGCATAAAAACTTGAACACTTCTATAATTTTTCAAATCTCAACTACTATGGACCTCCGGTCCATCTCCACAAACCACAACTCAAACAGTTTAATATCAAAATTAAAAATTATAAAAAATAAATAAATCAAATCTTTAAATAAAATACTTATATACTTAAAACAATATTAAAATACAAACTCAACAATTTAAAACATTATATATGCTTGTAAAACAGTCACAGCATCCTCTGACTGGTCCCGCTGGTCTTCGTCGTCCCTGCAATGTCTGCACTTGTACCTGTACCTGGGAGGTTGATTTTAAAAACATAAAACTATAATGAGCTAAAGGAGCTCAGTGAGTGTTATTAATTTATAAATAAACTTTAATCCTTTTTCTAATAACCTCCCTGAAATCTGAAAATAATAATAATTTGTTTTCTGAAACTACTGAAAGAAAACTAATAGAACTTTTATATTTACTGAACACAGTACTAAATTCTATTTACTAAAATTGATGTATTGAAATTCCAAAATAATAAATCTTTTATTACCTTCTGAAAACTGTGGTAAAGTAAATAACTAATTAATCAAACTTTTTCTGTTTCTTTCAAATCTAAACTGAAATCTAATTTATGAAAACTATACTGAAATATCTTATATAAAAGCTATTCTGAAGTATATATTAACATCTTTCTCACAAAGCTATATTGAAATCTATTTTCTGGAACTGTTCTGAAATTTATACAGAAAACTATTCTGAAATCGAATTTCTGAAAACTGGAAAACTAAGAATATATACATATACTTTCACTTTATTAAAAACTGAAAAGCTGAAATTATATCTTTTCTGAAATCTGATAAGCTGAAACAATATTCCTTTATACTTCTGAAAACTGAAAACTAACCTAATATTCTTTTCTGAAAACTGAAATACTGAAATAATATGTTTTCTGAAAAACTGAAATATTAAGATAATGTACTTTTCTTAAAACTGAAAAACTAAAAGAATATACTTTACTGAAAATGCTTTTCTAATAAAACTTCTCTGATAAAACTTTTCTAATAACATAGTTTTCTGATAATATTCTTCTGATAAAATACTTTTCTGATAATAAACTTTCTGAAAACTTATTCTGTACTGGAAATAATAATAATATGTTTTCTAAATCCTGTACTGAAATCTGTTTTTCTGAAAATCTAGCCAACCCTAACGTATAAAACTCTTAATTTAATATTCTGTACTGATAATCTGAAAATATTTCTGGCTTGACTTCTGTATCTGAAAACCCCCAATGGACCCCTAAGCTGAGCTGAACTCATAGGTCGACTAGCTGCGCCGTACCATATGAGTGGGTCACAGGGCGACTAACTGCGCCGTCCACTGTGACATCTGATATAAGTCACGAGGCGACTAACTGATGCGCTCAACGTGACATCTGATAAAAGACATCTCGCTGTTTATGAGCGGAATGCTGCGTCGCAACATATAGCGAGACAACACCCCAATGTGTGGGCGACTAACAGACTCGACAGACTCAACCCCCCTAGAGTTAGCAGACTGTCCCCCCTTAACTTGCCACACACAATTGGGATGTACCGGCCGGGTTTAACTGCTGATAACTAATCTGATCTGAATCTGAAGGGTAATCCATGGGTTTGAAAACTGTTTTCTTTATTTTGAAAACTAGCTTTTAATCAAAAACCATGAAATATAGATATATAAAATATATTTATTAAATGAATATAAAATTTAAATTTCTGAGATATATAATTACTTTAACTAAACACATTTAAATCAACAATTATATACGAAATCACAAAATACTAAATCAAACTTGAAGAAAATAAACTAAATATAATTCAGCTGAAAATCTGATTTTGCATTAACTTGAATAAAAATATTAACTTGCTAAACTTAACATAAAACATATCACTAAAATAAAACTTCTTAAATAAAATCAAAACTTGATAACATTCATTTATATATATAAAAAAAAATACTTTAACACTCACTTGTTTTTGGTTTTTCTCTAAGCTTGGAGTTCTGCTTCTTCGTCTCATTACATTCCTTGACTTTTCATAACGTTTCTTTTTCTCCCATACTACGGAGATTTCTCCCTAAAGTAATATATTTCCAAATAAATTATTAATATAAATGCAACAACTAATACAACAACTCTATTAACATGTTTAACACTTTATTTTTCAATTTCTTCTATTCTAATAGAATCGATTACGTTTAATTCGCTAAAAATCATGTCTCTAACATTATATATTCCTTAAATAAGTCACTGTCTCTTAAATTGAATCTCATTTAACACAATCTAACATACTTTCTTAAATTTCTAAGCACCAATTTATATCAAAATCATACAATTACAATTTCTAATACTTAATTACCCAATAATCAAATTCTCTACACTATCAACATTCAATTTCTACACAAATATTCATTCTAATCTTCATCAATTTAACATAAATGAATTTCTTTCACTTAACAACATCAAATTCAACTTCATTAAACTCGATTAAACTAATTTGAGCTTCAATTTCGAATTTAATTTCAAAAATCCTCAAAATTAATGATTCAATTTCATTCCAAACACAACATCATGCAAATTCACTAATTTGAGAATTATTTTGATTCCTTACTTAACGATTCTAAATTCATACCACCAATTAACTCAAAAATTCTCCAATTACACAAATACATCTCAATTAACTAATTTAGACTTGAAATCATCAAATTTTCCAATTCTTAACTTACTAATTTTCTAAATTTTCATTTCAATCAATTCAATTCCAACTAATTTCCAACCAAACACCATAAAAACTCAAATCAAATACTCAAATTAACAAAACCCATCATCAAAATCATCACCCAAACATTCAATTTTATTTATATTCAACAATTAATTTCAAATACTAATCAAACTCAATCAATTTCTAAAATCAATTCAATTTCATCAATTATCAACTTACAAATTCTACAACACAAACAATTTCATCAAATTCAAACCAACTCAACTTCATAAATCACTTACCCAACTCCTCTTGCTCTTCCTACACTTCTTCTTCTTCCTTTTTTTTTTTTTTTTCTTTTTCTCTTTTTCTTCTTTTCTCTCTGCACATTTTCTGCTCTGTTTTCTTCTTTATTTTTCTGCACACTTTCAAACTTTCTGCTCTCCGCTTCTTCTTCCTTCTCTTCTGCTGGCAGCACCTTCTTCTTCCTCTTCCTCCCATCTCCGGTCACTGCTTATCTTCTTCTTCTTCTCTTCTTTCCGCTGCTCTTCTTCTTCTCTTCTTTTTCTTCTTTCTTTTCTTTTCTTTTCTTCCTCCACCGCCTCTCTTCCTCTTGCTCTGTTTCTGTTTTCGTTTTTTCTCTCCTTCATTTCTGATTCACACACACACACACACACACACACACACACACACACACACACACACACACACACATATATATATATATATATAATTTTATATTACTTATCTCTAATTACAATTTGCCCCATACACTTTAAATTTATAATATGACCACAACCATAACTTTAATCACATAATCTTGGTCATCAATCCTTTGATTTACAATTTAATCCATAACAATCCATTAACTCTTTTCCATAAAAATTCATTTCAATTTACTTTTCCATCAATTAATTAAATCACACTTTCCTATCGTAAAAATATATTTTAACTTCCAATAAATATTCTTCGCACTCCAATTTATGGAAATCTTTACTATATTCTCCAAAACTTATAATTTAAATTTCTCATATACTTTATGGAACCTTATTAATCATCTGAAACTGTTCTAGATATTTTCCGAGTCTCTGATACCCTTAATACTTTTAATATCTAATTTATAGAAAATACTCACTAGAAATTTCGCAACATATAATTGGATTTCGTATATACTTTACGAAATCGTACTAATCTTCCAATAAACTCCATTATAGTATGTAGTCCTCAAAAATCGCTCGGGGACACGGGGCACTACAACCTGCAAAGACAGAACGCACGTGATCTGCAGGACGTCTGGGACACCGGGGTGGTGCCGGCGAAAGTCACTCCGACGGTCAAGTTAGCGAGTGCTAGTAAGAGTGAAATGTTTGTAAATGGAGATGAGTAAGGAATACTTCCTGCTATCTTCACAGTTAGGGTTTTTCTGATCAAAGGAGGTGTAAGGTCGGAGGGTGATCGGAGAAGTTCAACAATGGCCGTAGGGTGTGGCTTTTTCTTCGTAATCTCTTGATCTCGGTTTTTCGGCCGTCCCTCCTTATGAGGGATTCTCTTCCTCTTTATAGGAGACTGATGCTTCTTCCTTTTGAGGGATCTCATCATTCTCTCTTCTCTATCTTCCACTAAGAAAGCATCTGGGTGCTTCTTTTGATCGGGCTGCCATCAAGTGTCATTATGACTTTGTAGGACCCGTTTCAAAGTAGATCACAATCTGGTCTCCCTCGGAGCGACGGAGATGCTATGTCGTACGACATGTAGGTTTCTTGTCGATCTGGACCAAGATTGGGTGATGTAGCACGGTCGCACTACATAAGGGTACATGTCGTGTGACAAGGTCTTCAAACCGGTACGTCGTCGTATTACACGAGTGCTTCATGTCGTGCGACATAGTCTTCCAACTGGTACGTCGTCGTACTACACGAGTGCTTCGTGTCGTGCGACTTGGTCTTCGAGCTGATACGTTGTCGTACTTCATGAATGTTTCATGTCGTGCGACATAGTCTTCCAACTGGTACGTCGTCGTACTACACGAGTGCTTCGTGTCGTGCGACTTGGTCTTCGAGCTGATACGTCGTCGTACTTCATGAATGTAGTCCCACTTTGGGCTATGTGCTTTGTCTTTGGACCATACCTTGGGTTAGACATATTTTGGCTACTACAGTTTGCCCCCAAACGTATTGGATTTAGAAAAGCCAAGGAGTTTGCGTCGTACGACATGTAGACATAGATATGTATGCGTGGGCCCCAAGGTTGGGTCGATATTGTCGCACGACTCTGTCCTTCTGAGAGAGTGTATCAGTATTGGTGAGTAGATGACAAAGCGTAAGTTTTGCCAATGTCGTGCGACAATGTCACTTAGAGAAAAAGCAGTTGGTCTCCAAATGACTCATCGATATCTGTGCTGAAATAAATGCGGTCTTTATGGGCAGCGTGCATGCATGGCAAATGATAGGTCATGGGAGTATGTGTCCAATGGGAAGTTGACACGTCAGCATAGGCATTTTTTTTAGTTGCCGCCCTTCCTCTTTCTTCTTCATTTTCAATTTTTGCCTTCTCTCTATTTTCCTTTCTCTCTCTAGAAACCAGACGCCTGAGCAAATATTTTTCGACGTCTATTGCTCATTTTTCTGCCTTTCTTGCGTTTATTCCGGCGAAACAGTGGTCATTTTGTTCTATTTGGTAAGTTTTTCTTGCTCTTGCAATATTCGATTTCTTGTACTTGCTTTTTGCTTTCTGGGTATTTTTGTGTTCTTCAAATAGTTCTTGAGAAGAACTTAAAAAAAAAGTGTTTTAGATCGAAAAATTAGACTTAGGTTTATACACAACTTGTTTGTAGAGTCTAGGTCGCACGACGGTAGCCAAGACGATAGGTCGCACGACCTTCTTAACAGTCTTGGGAGCTGATATTAGGTCGTGTAAGGTCTTTGGTTTAGGTTATAATTACTAACCGTGGCTACTGTCGTTCGACTTGTAGGTTTTGATGTCGAGTCGAGGTGACGAGAGTCCTCCCAGTACCTCTGGGCGCGGATACGACGATCCCATAGATCTGTCATACGACTCGTGGGGAGAGTCAGAGGCAGCGAGTGCTGAGGTGACAGTGGCGTCCTCGTCGTACGACACTGTGACTGTCTCTCTCGCGGGTACGTCGCGCGTGACGGAGGACATTCCTATGGGGATTCCCTTAATCGATCTACCGGGCGATGCGGCGGGCCCATGCATGATGGGACCTAATAGGCCGTTAGGCTTGCTTTTGAATAATCCAGCAAGTGTGCTAACGGAGGACGACATCATGCGCCTCCGGTTTAGTTATGGCATACCTGATGGTGTCGCGCTGAGGGCACCGTATAAGGAGGAGATGCCAGATTGGGACGTCCCAGGATGGACCTGCTTGTACGAGTTCCCGTTGCAGCGGGTGGGATTCAGGCTGCCAGTAGTCGGACTACTGAGGAAAGTGCTCGATCACTTCGAGCTTGCCCCAGGGCAGCTGATGCCCAACAGCTAGAGGATCCTGTTGGCGCTGGATCTGCTGTGTACGAGGGAAGGGATAGTATTCGAGCTTCCTGACCTTTTCTACTCGTACACTGTGCGGGAGCACGACACAGAGAAGGGGCGCTACAACTTAAACCTTCGACCCAACAGAACACACCTGATAACGGAGTTAACCACAAACAACAGGTTGTAGAAGGACAGGTATTTCTTTGCGACGGGCCAGCTTGTCGATTGGCCTCTCGGGGATACCGTCGTTCGTGCGACCTGGTCCAAGGCTGGTGGGTCTTTTATTTAGTTGAGTCGCACGACAGTATTTTACTTATTGTTATTACTAACTCCTTCTGTTTGTTTTGTAGTGAACACAGGAGCGCCGCAATCAGTTGTTGGATTGACGTGTGTGACACGTACGGAAAGGGTGTTGTCGTACGACGCCAAGGAGAGGAGTTGGAGGAGTATTTTGGCGGAGGAGAATTTGCGGCCCAGCCACCTCTGGAAGTTTAGTGTGATAAACGAGCCAGGTACCCCCTACCCTGCCTTCAAAAATTTAGTGGAGTTTGTCAGGGTCAGGCACTGTGTCGAGCGACTGTACGGCACACGCTTTTTGACTCCCATCTCATACGTCGAGCGACGATTTGCAGTTGATATTATGGCTGGAGAGATCGCCGAGCCTGCTGCTGACGACGCGATGAGGAGGCTGAGGGAAAAAAGGAAGGGAAAGAAGAAGGCTGAGTCGAGCGACCAGGCGGCCTCCACTCCTCCACCTCCTCCATCTGGTCGAGCAAAGGCCTCCCAAGATGTTTCTTCAGCTGGGAAGAAAAGGAGGAGGGAAGATTCGACATCGGATGTCGACGCGTCGGTCGACCTGGTCTTCCCGCAGGATGCCTCCGCGTATTCTGATGTTGGCTCAATCCTTCCACAGGTCGAGCGGCTGCTGCTGCCTGAGGATAAGAGTCGTCTCAGGGAGATGGGTCTTTCCCAAGCTGCCGATTGGGGCCTAGGCCACCTCTTCCAGGTATGGTCGTACGACTGTAGCTTTTTGTATTTTATTTTTGCATATTTTAGAATCTGTTCTAACTTGTTTCATTTATTTTTGTAGGCTCTCCAGTCGTACATGCACTTGAAAGAAGAACTCGGCTCCGCCCTTAAGAAGGTAAGAGAGCTAAAGTCGAGTAACCAGAGTTTGAAGCAGGAAAATGACAATTTGAAAGCTTCAAACTTGGAGGCAAAAAAGACAGCTCTCGAGGCGTCAGGTCGTGCAGTTGAGGCCACACTTGAGCTGAACAAACTAAAGTCGATTGTCGACTTACTACAGGCCAAGCTGAAGGCCAAGGAGGCTGACTACGACGCTCTGTACGACAAGGCGGAGGACAATGTTCTTAACGCTGTCATCAAGACCCGTGCAGACCTGATGAGGGAGTATCGAGACGGTCGTGCGACAGAGTGGAAGGTCGAGAACTAGATTGCTGATCACGAGGAGCTGACGCGTTTTGATGATGAAGCTGATGCGAAAGATGCGGGAGATATAGCTGCCCTTCCTCCTCCAGAAGGCTCGGCAGTCGTGGCTTTGGCTGCTCAGCCTGCTGGAGAGTCTGATGGTTTTGCCCCATAAGGGGTTGTAACTTTTGTACTTCATGATAAATTTTTAATTTTTGTATTTTGTTGAACGATTACTTTTTAATATATATATTTTGATTTTGGAATTTTGTTTTAGTGTATGTTTTTCCTTTTAGAATTTGTACGATGGTGGTTTGTGATCATATTTTGCGTTTGCGACCTTGAGTGTTGGTCGTACGGCCATGGGAGATGGTGACCTTCTTGAGAGTAGGTCATGGTTCGTGACCTTGAATGGGGATCGTTTGGAGATGGAGACCGTGAATGCAGGTCGCGGTCCATGATCTTGAATGCGGGTCGTGTGACCGTATGGAGATGGAGAGTCCATGACCTTGAGTGCGGGTCATGTGATCGTTTGGAGATGGAGACCGTGAATGCAGATCGCGGTCCATGATCTTGAATGCGGGTCGTGTGACCGTATGGAGATGGAGAGTCCATGACCTTGAGTGCGGGTCATGTGATCGTTTGGAGATGGAGACCGTGAATGCAGGTCGCGGTCCATGATCTTGAATGCGGGTCGTGTGACCGTATGGAGATGGAGAGTCCATGACCTTGAGTGTGGGTCGTGGTCGTTTCTTGTCGTAGACTTTGTTTTTTATGGTATTGAATTGCCCCAGTTGGAGTGTGTAACTGCTTAGTTGCACACTACAACTTTGATTAAGAATGTAGTTTAAGATAGTCTTTGCAATGCTGACCTGCGTAAAAATGTTAGCGTCGGTCGTTGGGTTTATCAACGACCCTCCGACGGGGAAGAGAGTTCTATGTTGCAAATATATACATATATATATATATATATATATATATATATAATTTTTAAATATATATATTTTTTTATTTTTTTATTTTTTTATTTTTTTTTTAAAACTGATATGGTTTTAGATGGCATGCGTTCCAGCTGTTGCCGATCTCCATGCCATCTGTACATCGTAGTTTATAGGCTCCATGTCCAAATATATTGGTGATTTGATATGGTCCTTCCCACGTAGGACCGAATTTGCCTGCTCCTTTTTTCTTTGTGTTTTGGAAGACGCGGCGAAGAACCCAATCTCCAATACGGAATGACTTGAGAAGAATGCTTCTGTTATAATGGCGGGCGACTCGTTGTTGGTATACGGCTAACCTGATTGCGGCCTTGTCGCGGCGCTCGTCGATTGTGTCGAGTTCACTCAGTATTTCTCTGTCGTTTGCTTCTCCTGTTGCATGTCGTATCCTATAAGAAGGGTAGTCAGCCTCTGTTGCTATGACGGCCTCTGAGCCGTAAGATAGAGAGAATGGTGTTTCGCCTGTTGACGTCCTTACCGTCGTACGGTAAGACCATAGCACACCTGGTAACTCGTCGGCCCACTTCCCTTTGCATTGGTCGAGTCGCTTTTTGAGGGTGGACATGATTGTCTTGTTAGTGGATTCTGCTTGTCCGTTAGCTTGAGGGTATCTTGGGCTTGAATAGCTTAGTTTGATGCTCCATTTGTCGCAAAAGTCTTGGAAATCGTATGAAATGAATTGTGAGCCATTGTCGGTAACTATTTCCTTTGGAACTCCGTAGCGGCATATGACATTCTTCCAAATGAAGCTTTTTACCTCGGCGTCTTTGATTCTTACATATGATTCAGCTTCGACCCACTTTGTGAAGTAGTCGGTTACGGCTAGCATGTAGACTTTTCCTCCGGTAGCGACGGGCAATTTCCCTACTATGTCCATGCCCCACTTCATGAAGGGCCATGGTGCTGATATGGGGTGGAGTCTTTCCGGGTGCTGATGTGAAACGTGGGCGAAGCGCTGACAGGGGTCGCACCTTTTGACGAGGTCGTGCGACTCGGACCGCATCGTGGGCCAGTAATACCACGCCGTGATTGCTCTATTGGCTAGGCTTCTCCCGGCCGAGTGATTCCCGCATTGCCCCTCGTGTAAGTCCTTGAGTACTTGCTGAGCTTCGACTGGGTCGAGACATTTGAGGTAGGGCCCGGAGTAGGATCGCTTGTAGAGTTGACCCTCTATTATAGAAAATCGGGCGGCCTTGATCTTAATTCTTCGTGCTTCTACTTTGTCAGTTGGGAGGGTGTCGTCCCTCAAGTAGTCATAGATCGGGGTGATCCAGGTTGGCTCGTCCGAAATTGGATTGACTTCGAGTTTTGTTGGTTTCCACACAGCTGGCCATTGGACAAACACCATGGGAATGGTTCGTTCAATTGTGGTATCCAGTGCGGACCCAAGATTGGCGAGTGCGTCGGCATGCTCGTTTTCGGATCTGGGTATTTGCTAGATGTCGAATGACTCGAATGAAGCTTGTAACTCTTTTACCAAGGTCAAGTAGGCCGACATCTTCAAGTCCCGAGCTTGATAGGACCCTTGCAATTGTCTCACAATTAATTGGGAGTCACTGCGTACCTTGATTCGCTCGACGTGTAAGTCCTTTGCCAAGGTGAGCCCGGCTATGAGGGCTTCGTACTCGGCTTCGTTGTTGGTGGTCTTGAATCCACATCTGATGGACCTCTCGATGATGTGCTCCGTAGGGGAGGTAAGTACTATTCCTAGCCCGCTGCCTCTAGCGTTACTTGATCCGTCAACTGCTAAACTCCACTCCTCCCTTGGTGTGTCGCACGACATGGTGCAAAGTTCTTCCTCCACTTGTTGTAGAATCCCGGGCGTGAAGTCTGCTATGAAATCCGCCAGTACTTGCGACTTGATCGCCGTGCGAGGTTGATAGTTGACGTCGTACTTGCTCAACTCCACGGCCCATTTCACTAGACGGCCGGATAGTTCAGGTTTATGTAGGACACTCTTCAAGGGGAATTCAGTGAGTACACTAATAGTGTGGCATTGGAAGTACGGCCGTAATTTCCTTGCGGCTGTGACTAGTGCGAGAGCTAATTTCTCAAGTTGGGTGTACCTTGTCTCTGCGTCGAGTAGAGTCTTGCTGATGTAGTATACGGGGAGTTGTTTGCCATCCTCCTCCCTTATCAGTACCGCGCTAACGGCCGTCTCGGATACAGCGAGGTAGAGCAAGAGGGTCTCTCCTTCCTTAGGTTTGGACAGGAGAGGTGGGTTTGCTAGATACCTTTTTATATTTTGGAAGGCGTCCTCGCTTGTTTGATTCCAATCAAATGACTTGCTCTTTCTTAGAGCATCGAAGAAAGGTTTACATTTTTCGGACGACTTTGAAATGAATCGGTTGAGGGCCGCGAGTCGTCCGGTCAGCTTTTGTACGTCTTTGATGCTTTTGGGGGACCTTAGATCCATGACGGATCGGAGTTGATCCGGGTTGGCCTCGACGCCTCTCTTGGTTACTAAATAGCCAAGGAACTTCCCTGATGAAACTCTGAAGGAACATTTGGTTGGATTAAGCTTCATCCCATACTTGTCGATGATGTCGAACGACTGCCGGAGGTGGTCGATGTGTTGGTCTGCTACTAATGACTTTACCAGCATGTCGTCTATATAGACCTCCATAGTCTGTCCAAGCATGGTTGCAAACATTTTGTTAACTAATCTTTGGTAGGTTGCCCCAGCGTTCTTGAGGCCGAATGGCATTACTTTGTAGCAGAAAATGCCGCACTCCGTGATGAAAGAAGTCTTCTCTTGGTCGTCCGGATGTATAAGGATTTGGTTGTAACCGGAGAATGCATCCATGAAGCTCAATAGTTCGTGGCCTGCCGTAGCGTCCACCATCATGTCGATGTGTGGGAGAGGGAAGGAATCTTTCGGACAAGCCTTGTTGAGGTCTGTGAAGTCAATGCAAACTCGCCACTTCCCATTCTTTTTCTTCACTACCACTACGTTTGCGAGCCAGTCCGGATAATTTACTTCTCTCACCGAACCAATGTCAATTAGCTTTTGGATTTCTTCATTTATAACCTTGTTGCGCTCGGGCGTGAACTACCTTCTTTTTTGCTTCACAGGTGGATGATTCGGGTCGACTTGCAACCTATGTACTAGGACTTCTGGGCTAATTCCGATCATATCTGCGTGCGACCATGCAAAGCTGTCGTGCCGCGCCGTCAAGAAGCTGAGTAGTCTTGCTCGGATATTTTGTGGAAGGCGGGACTCGATACTAACTTTGTGGTCCGAAAAATCTGGATGTATGGACACTTCGTCGAGTTCTTCCATATCGGGTTTGTCTTTGTTGGTGGGGGTGCTCTCACTCTGTAATTGCTATAAGTCGGACGACCTGCTTTTAAGAGTGTTCTGGTAACAGTCACGCGAGGTCTTTTGCTGCCCTTGGATCTCGTGAACTCCCCACCTGGTAGGGAAACGGATGACCTGATGATACGTTGAGGGAACTGCTCTCATCTCATGAATCCATGGGCGACCCATGATTATGTTGTAGGACGACGGACAGTCCTGGATGAGGAAATGTGTGTTCAAGTTGACGCCTTCCGCGTAGACTGGAAGGGTGATCTCTCCCAGAGTGTTCTTGTGTTCTCCACTAAATCCCACAAGGATTGTAGAGCGACGTACGATGTTACACTCGTCAATATGCATTTCTTTCAATGCGCCGAGGAAGAGTACATTTGTTGAGCTTCCATTGTCTACTAGGATCCGTCTGATCAAACAGTTGGCCACCGTCAGTGAGATGACTAGTGCGTCGTGGTGGGGATTGAATAAGTCCATGTGTTCATTGCTGCTGAAACTGATTGGGTAGTTACACGTGGGATCCGCCGTACGAGTTCGTTGGACGTCCGTACGACCGGCCTGTCGCGAGTGGCGCTTTGCCTCCGAGTAGGTTACTCCATTCACTTCAGACCCGCCAGAGATGACGTTCACAGTTCTCTCGTGTTTGGGAGGTTCTGGTGGTGGTATTGAAGCAATGTCGCGCGACCTCTCTTTATTCATAAAAGTTTGCTTACCTTTATCAGTCAGGAATTCTTTAAGGTGGCCTTTCTTGAGTAGTTCGGCCACTTCCAATCGTAGCGCTACGCAATGCTCAGTTCGATGGCCGTGGTCTCCATGGAATTCGCACCATTTAGAGTTGTCTCTTTGATCCGGCGGGCTCATCATCTTGTCTGGCCACCGAACCGACCTACCCATTCCTTTGAGTATGGCGACTACCTCCGTTGGTCTGATGTTCAAGTTGTATTCTGGTGTTATGTTTTTTGGACGAATGAATGGCCTCGGTGGTCTGTCGTCGCGCCGGCGCTCGTACATCATACGGCCGTCCCTTCGGGGTATGGTTGGGTATGGCCCGCTGCGTCGAGTGTTGATTCGTTGTTCGACCATCCTCTCCGACTTATCCTCCTTGTAGTTCACTCTACTAGGTTTATGGTTTACTTCATCCTCTTCCCATTTTATCTGTGCCCATGTCTTGGCGAGGACGTCTTCCATGGTTTTACAAGGGTATTTGGTGAGCTCTTTGTACAGATCGGAATCATAGAGTAGACCCTTGCGGAAGGCTGATATGGCTGTCGCCTGGTTACAATGAGGGATGGATACTTTTTCATGGTTGAACCGGCCCACAAAGTCTCGTAGGCGTTCACCCCTCCTTTGGCTGATTGTATAGAGGTCGTCGGATTGCTTTTCTAGCTTCCGGCTACTAGCGAACTGTTCTACGAAGGTGTTAGTGAGTTGGGCAAAATAGTTGATGGAAACATTGGGGAGGTTGGTGTACCATTGTAGGGCAGGTCCCACGAGGCTCGAACCGAAACCTTTGCACATGCATGCTTCCCTAAGGTCACGAGGGATGGCGGCCGTGAACATTCGTTGTCGATACTGCGCAATGTGTTCGTCGGGATCTGTCGTACCGTCGTACTGCTTCATACCTGGAAAGTTGAACTTCCTTGGCATCTCCACCAATGCTATTGTGTCGACGAAGGGGGAGTCGGCAAAACTATTGGCCGCACTTTTCTTTATAGGAGTGGGCATTCCCGGAATGCGTTGGATGAGTGCTTCCATCTCTGTGAACCTTCGTGCCAAGTCCCGGTTGGCCAAGGTCAGCTCGGCGCTCACTCGGTTTGGGTCTGACGGCGCTGAATGCGAAGGGCCGGATGACGTTCCTTGTAGCGGGATGGTTGGTTGGGTTGAGCTGACGTTGCCATTGGGAGTGGATATAGGCGGCACTCCTTGCGTAGCTCTTGCCATGTCGTCTGATCGATGTCCTCCCATCCCATTTGGTATGTTCTCTGCCGTATGTCGTGCGACGATATGAGGTCCATTCGTAACCCGAATGTTGGGCTCTGAGCCTACGTGGGTTGGATCGAGGTCTCTCGCGGTAGTACCTTGTTCGTCCGGGCGGACTGGCGCGTAATAAGTAGCGTGAGCGGCTTGCTCGAATGGCAAGGGTTGGGACGTTGAAGCGTCTCCAAATGGTCGTACGACAGTGAGCGAATTGATCCTATTTTGCAATTCTTGGTTCTCTGCCAACACTCGTTGATTCTCTTGTTCGAGTGCTTGGAGCCTTTGGGTATTCTCTTGCATCTGGGATATGAGGAGTTGTACCCTAACCTCCATCGCGTCGTGATGAAAATCGTCAAATGACATAGTCGGAGTTGCCGCGTTCTACCTTTGCTTGCTTAGAGATTGTCGGGCCCCATGGTGGGCGCCAAATTGTAGTCCTCAAAAATCGCTCGAGGACACGAGGCACTACAACCTGCAAAGACAGAACGCACGTGATCCGCAGGACATCTGGGACACCGGGGTGGTGCCGGCCAAAGTCACTCTGACGGTCAAGTTAGCGAGTGCTAGTAAGAGTGAAATGTTTGTAAATGGAGATGAGTAAGGAATACTTCCTCCTATCTTCACAGTTGGGGTTTTTCTGATCAAATGAGGTGTAAGGTCGGAGGGTGATCGGAGAAGTTCAACAATGGCCGTAGGGTGTGGCTTTTTCTTCGTAATCTCTTGATCTCGGTTTTTCGGCCGTCCCTCCTTATGAGGGATTCTCTTCCTCTTTATAGGAGACTGATGCTTCTTCCTTTTGAGGGATCTCATCATTCTCTCTTCTCTGTCTTCCACCAAGAAAGCATCTGGGTGCTTCTTTTAATCGGGCTGCCATCAAGTGTCATTATGACTTTGTAGGACCCGTTTCAAAGTAGATCACAATCTGGTCTCCCTCGGAGCGACGGAGATGCTATGTCGTACGACATGTAGGTTTCTTGTCAATCTGGACCAAGATTGGGTGATGTAGCACGGTCGCACTACATAAGGGTACATGTCGTGCGACAAGGTCTTCAAACCGGTACGTCATCGTATTACACGAGTGCTTCATGTCGTGCGACATAGTCTTCCAACTGGTACGTCGTCGTACTACACGAGTGCTTCGTGTCGTGCGACTTGGTCTTCGAGCTGATACGTCGTCGTACTTCATGAATGTTTCATGTCGTGCGACATAGTCTTCCAACTGGTACGTCGTCGTACTACACGAGTGCTTCGTGTCGTGCGACTTGGTCTTCGAGCTGATACGTCGTCGTACTTCATGAATGTTTCATGTTGTGCGACATAGTGTTCCAACTGGTACGTCGTCGTACTACACGAGTGCTTCGTGTCGTGCGACTTGGTCTTCGAGCTGATACGTCGTCGTACTTCATGAATGTAGTCCCACTTTGGGCTATGTGCTTTGTCTTTGGACCATACCTTGGGTTAGACATATTTTGTCTACTACATAGTACCGTACAATCAATTCTATAAAATATATTACAATATCTGTACATGTACAGTACAACTATCGGGAGGGTGTATTACACACATGCTAAGTGCCATCGTTTTTACCTACGAAAGTGGATTAGGATAGTCTACTTTATTTGTTTATTTCTGTTTTGTGGTTTTGTTTCGTTCCGATTTTGCTCGAGAACGAGCAAAAGATAAATTTGAGGGTATTGATAATGTCATATTTTGTATGATTTTACAACCTCATTATTTATTGTTTTTGCTTTATTTTTTAGGAAAATTGGACGTTTTGATGTGTTTCCTTAGTGTGCAGGTGATATTCGATGATCGATGATACTTTGGATGATTTCGGATCGATAGACCTTGAAATCGAATTGAAGAGCGAGTCTAGCTTTTCCCATCAGGTGGCGCTACCAAGAAGCGCTACCTCAGGTAGCACTTTTTGACCCGAATTCATATTATGTTTTCCTTCTCAAACTCTCATTAGGGAAAGCTATAAATAGAGAATCAATAAGAAGAGGAGGTGGAAAATTCTAGGGTTTGGAAGCAACATCTTCGTTGCGCATCGCATTTATCATCAATTTCGCATCACCTCGAAAAGTAATCGATTGGGAATCAACGAAGTTTTCTAAGATTTCTTCTCATTTACTTTTCCATTGTAATTAGTCATGCTAGGATTTAAGAATATTATTGTTTTGTTCTTTTACTCAAGCATGAACTAATTTTTCATAGTTAGGATTGATGATGGATCTTGGTTTATTAATTATTGAATACAATTGAGTCTTTCTATTTAGATTTGTTATTGATGTGTTGAATAGATATTATTGTATTTATTACTTTCTATTGTGTCTGATCATCACTTAGAATCATCATAGGTGGTTGGGTTATGAACCGAGAGGAGACGCTCGCCACGTGCTCGTATTAATGTCTATCACATACTAGATTACATAGAGATATAGTAATTGGTTTGTGTTGCTTGTTTTGTGTTTATTTATTCTTAATATGTTCTCGCGCATTCAGTAGTCATCGAGAGATAGGGTATTGGTGTGCGATGGAATAATTCCGGTAATATTCGAGGAAGATTATCGGTTAATCTAGTTTAAACACGCATTTAAGCATCGGTAATAAAATCTAGATAGTAATTCAAGAGTGTTTGATAATAATAACCAAATGAAATCGGATATCCTAACGCCTCAATTCCCTTGAATTCAAATTATAGTTTAAATTGCTTTTAGTTAATTTTCAATTTCTAAAACATTGTTAGTCCAAATGGAATTAAGTTGAGTTAAATTGGTAATTGATATTCATTGTCTTCGTGGGAACGATACTCTATTCACTCTTTATTACTGATGTTGATCTTGTACACTTGCGAGTTGCATAAAATTTACATCAACCGTCCAAATTGTTTCCTTGAAATTTCAGAGAGAGAAGTTTTCTAGGTCATGATATTTCTTTTTCTTTGTCCCACTTTCTCTTTCGAGTCCAAAGTGTCTTTGTATATATAGAAATTTCAAAGATAGAGAGAGAGAGTGGTCTCTTTGAAAATTCTTGAGGGTGGGGCATAGAAAATAGTTGTGTTCTTGTTTTCTTTCTGAAAAAGTTGGTGGATAAGAGGTTAAAGTTAAAATTGAGAAGAGAAGAGGGTCCCCACACATGAGAACAAAAAAGTTCATGTGGTACACTGGTTTTGTGAGTAGAATTTGGAAAGGTAAGTGATGACTTTTGCCAAATCTATGAGAATCACAAAATGATTTTAAGGCTTTATTAATACATCAATCCTAGAATTCGAAGCAGTATTACATGGAAAAGAAGATGAAAGTAGGGATCCAATCTTGGTCTTTCTTTTCATAGCACACTTTGGATACTAGGCAAGATATCCCAAACATGCATGAAAAGATATCGGTCAATAGTGATTATTGTTTTTAACTACATCCAATATTTTAACTATTGTTAGTCATGTTTTTATCTTTTTTACGACCTATAGCTAACAATAGATATGGTTAAAAATAATAATGTAAATTACAAAATACCTCATGAAGAAATGAACTAAAAAAAAAAAAAAAACTCCATTCCATATAATATCCATTTTTTCCTCTTCTTTTTGTGTTGTGCAAAAACCTCATTTCTCTAGAACTTTGCGTTCTCTCTCTTTGCTCCCTCTTAAATTTTTACAATATTAAAATTAAATTTTTACAAATCTTTCTTATTATTAAAGATTGGTGAAATTATACATAAGAATAGTGCTGTTGAAATTGATTTTTAAAGGAGATAAAGATAAAGTTAAATAATATTTTTAAGGTACGTAAATCTTATTATATCTTTGTAATTTATATTTATTTTAGTCAAAAAATTTATAAATAAGAAATTTTAGAAATTTCAGACAGTACAAAGTATTTCCTAAAAATTTCAGAGTGAGAAATAGAGGTCATAATATGTCTCTTTAGTTTGTTTCGCTCTCTCTTTCAAGTCCAAAGTGTCCTATATATAGAAATTTCAAAGAGAGAGAGAGAGAGAGGTCTCTTTGAAAATTCTTGTGTTGTGCTCTTGTTTTCTTTCTGAAAAGACTGATACTCTTAACAAATTGATTGTTGTCCCTATTGTTAAGATAGACTGAGACTTGATTGGACTATAATTAATAACAAGTCGAGAAGTTAAAAAAAAAATAAAACTAAATAATGCGTATTTTTTCATGCTAGATCCTTAATTCCCACCGCCATAAAAATAAATAAAATTTATTAGGTGCAGGATCCAATACTTTTTTTTTTTTTACATGTCATGCTATTCTTGGAATATCATTATAACTAGTGAAAATTGTTAAAAATAGCCTAAAAATTATTAGAAAAATTATTTTTAGCCACATATGAAAAAAATAATCATTTTTAACCACTTTGATTAAAAAAAAAAACATAAACAACTCTCAACCACCTACTAACTGGACAATTATAAAAAGACCCCGATAAATTGAATATTACAAAAAAATCCATTAAAAATTACTAAAAAATCCATTTTATACTTTAACCTAGTTAAAATAAAAACACTTTTTTCTTTCTAAAGCAGCGCTGGCTTCAACCCCTTTTTTATATATTTTTTTCCTTCTATGGCTGCGACACTGTACATTAGTTAGTAAAAAGTTAGTTAGTAAAATGTGTGTTAGTGAAATATAGGTTAATAAAATCGTTTGGTAATAATATTAGTTAGTGAAATGTTGATTAGTGAAATGTAGGTTACTGAAATATTTGTCAGTGAAATGTTGGTTAGTGAAATATAGGTTAGTGAAATGTATGTTAGTAAAATGTATGTTAATAATGTATGTTAGTGAAATGTATATTAGTGAAATGTTTATTAGTGAAATGTTTAAGGTTTATCAATGAAATTTTATTAATGTTTTTGTGAAATGTTGCATCTTCTAAATATTGGTCTCTTATTTTAGGAAATAAATAGCTGTAGGCTTCTACTCAACTATATTTTTCTTACTCTTTATTTTTTTTTCTTTTTATATTTTCAAACCACAAAAAAAAAAAAATCTTATTTTTGAATGTTGGATGATAGCTTGACCAATTTTCTCATTCCCAATTCTTTTTCGGTAGCCAAATAAAGTATGGAAAAAATTATTAATTTTATGGAATATTTAATTTTTTATTTAAAATATTTTTATGTTATTATTTTGTCCAATATATTTGATTGATTTGAGATGTATATGGTTTGATTTGCAGTTAAAAAGATTTGGGTGATATTGGGTTATTTATTTGTGAATTGTTAATGATTTTGTAATCTGGTTAGTGAAATATTTGTTAGTGAAATGGTGATTAGTGAAATGCTAGTTAATGAAATATTTTTCAATGAAATGTTGTAGTGAAATGTTTATTAGTGAATTATTTATCAGTGAAATATTAATTAATGAAATGTATTCTAGTGAAATATTTTTCAGTGAAGTGTTGTAGTAAAATGTTTGTCAGTAAAATATTGTAGTGAAATTTTTGTCAATGAAATGTTAGTGAGTGAAATATTTGTTAATGAAATGTTGTTTAGTGAAATATTGTTAAGTGAAATGTTAGTTAATGAAATATTTGCAGTGTAACTTTATTAGTAAAAGTAACTCTTGACAAAGTTTGTAAGAGATTAGTTGAATTGCAGAACATGAGCAGAAATTAGAATGAACCTATCTCTTAAATATAGAAAATTACAACTATCCATTATAACAAATCAACTAAAAATCACATGGAAAATGCAGGACTGGAGGCACATAATTGAGATCACCAATATAAATTAAAGAAAGAATCAGTGCGTTGCTGGTATATTGCTCCATCAGCTTACAATTACATACAATACAACTAGGCTTTACTATAAAACAATCATCATCATCGAGGGATTGTGCTCCGATTCTCACCATCGTCTGTCTCCACATAATTGTGTAGCATTTATTTCCTCAATGGCATCATCATCGTCGAAGTGGTTGCCTAAACCCCCATCCAATTATTAGTAAAAGCTCATCTCAAATGCTTCTCTATGCACATCAACTGAAATCTGATGCCAAAAATAGTCCTGGAAACAGCAAGTAAATCTGCCACTATGCACAAAAGAACAAAAAGTATCAGACACTGAACATTCACAGTATAAAAAGGGAAAGTAAAGGGACCATTTATCGCACAAGTACGCATAATAATTTTTTTTTTTTATAACAAGTACACATAATAATTTCATCAAAGCACCATCCCGTTGAAGTATAAACTTGTTTTAGGCCCAAACTATGTGAAGCTCTGAACTATTATGGGAGCCTAAACCAAAGCCCAAATAAATTAGAGTCCAAGTCCATAAATAAGGTCCAAGCCCTTTATCTAGAATTCTCTAGGGTTTGGTAATTAGACATAAAAATCATGTGGTGAATTAGAAGGGTGTGGAAGGATGTAGAAGGATGAGGTGTATGGTTATTATAATTTTGGATTAGTTTATTTGTGTGGTCTAAAATGATTTGTAAGTAGTATAAATACCCCCTCCCCATTTTGGTTTAGGCATCAAGAAGAAGCAAAGCTTCTAAGTGAGTGAAGAAGAAGTAAAGAGTGAGTGAGTTCTTGAGTGAGAGTGTTCTTGTAATATTTGTTTTGAGTTTAAATAAAAGTTGTTTTTGAGTATTTTATTTCCAACAAAATGGTATCAGAGCCAGGTTGGAAGGTGTGCACTATAGCATATCAAAATTGAAGTTCTCGACGAGACGAAGCCGACGCCGCAAAAATCGCCCCGATCGGAGTTCAAACGAGCCGCCACGGGCCGCCGGAAGTTTGCTGCCAGAGAGTGAGTTAACTCACCGAGTTCAAGCCGAGTCAGCCGAGTTGGAAGTGAGTCCAGCCGAGTTAGAGCCGAGTTGACCGAGCTGCCAAGCCTGTTGACCCAGCCGCTGACCGAGCTGTCAAAAACGTTGACTATTGACCAGGTTAGGTTGACCGTTGACTTTGACTTTGACAAAAAATTGATTTTTTTGTCTGAGTTCATCTTAAGGTTTTTCGACATTCTGAGTTCATCCTTGTAGTTAGAATTTCGAAATTCTCACCATATTGAGAGTTATGGCTAATGGTATGGCGTCGTTTCAAGTTCCAACACTCAAGAATGAAAACTATGATAATTGGAGTATCAAGATGAAGGCTCTCCTTGGAGCACACGATGTCTGGGAGGTCGTAGAGAAAGGCTACACCGAACCAGAAGATGAGTCAACTCTATCCCAAACTCAAAAGGATAGTTTAAAAGACTCAAGGAAAAGAGACAAGAAGGCTCTCTATCTCATCTATCAAGCCTTAGATGATGATGGTTTTGAGAAGATTTCGAGTGCAAGCTCCGCTAAGCAAGCGTGGGAGAAGTTGCAAATCTCTTACAAAGGAGTCGAAAAGGTAAAGAAGGTCCGTCTCCAAACATTAAGAGGTGAATTCGAATCCTTACACATGAAAGCATCTGAATCTATTTCAGATTATTTCTCAAGAGTAGCAGCCGTTTCTAATCAATTAAAAAGAAACGGTGAAAAGTTAGAAGATATAAGAATAATAGAGAAGATACTCCGATCATTGGATCCCAAATTTGAGCACATTGTGGTGACGATAGAAGAAACTAAAGACCTGGAAGAAATAACGATCGAGCAACTCCAAGGATCATTGCAAGCATATGAAGAAAAACATAAGAGGAAGCAAGGGATCAACGAGCAACTCCTCAAGATGCAACTGAAGGAGAAGGAAGGAAGTCAAGGCCACGAGAGAAGCCAGCGTGGTCGACGAAATTTGGGCATTATGCTTCGGAATGTAGAG
Organism: Xanthoceras sorbifolium; assembly: GCA_003430845.1. Taxonomy (NCBI): domain Eukaryota; kingdom Viridiplantae; phylum Streptophyta; class Magnoliopsida; order Sapindales; family Sapindaceae; genus Xanthoceras; species Xanthoceras sorbifolium. Next base: position 6,980,286 of record CM010619.1, on the reverse strand, counting down.
CTCCCAGCAGTAAGGTTGACGAAAGGTCCAATTATGTGGAAGTCAAAATCGAAGAGAAGGAGACAGTGCTACTAGCTTGTAGAGACAATGATGGAGACCAAGAAAATGCTTGGTACCTCGACACTGGTGCAAGCAACCACATGTGTGGAAGAAGAAGTATGTTCGTAGAGCTAGATGAATCAGTGGCTGGCAATGTCTCATTTGGAGATGATTCAAAAATATCAGTGAAAAGAAAAGGTAACATTCTTATCCGCGCTAAAAATGGTAGTCATCAATTAATCTCAAATGTCTACTATGTGCCCAATATGACATGCAACATCTTGAGTATGGGTCAACTCTTAGAAAAAGGCTATGATATTCATATGAAGGATTGTAGTCTTTTTATAAGAGATGACAAAGGAAATCTAATAGCGAAAGTAAAAATGTCAAAGAATAGATTATTTTCTTTGAACATTCAAAACGATGTTGCAAAGTGTCTGAAAGCCTGCTACAAAGATGCATCTTGGTTATGGCACCTTCGATTTGGGCATCTCAATTTTGGAAGCTTGAAGCTACTATCTAAGAAGGAAATGGTGAGAGGACTACCATGCATCAATCATCCTGACCAACTTTGTGAAGGATGTTTACTCGGGAAGCAATTTAGAAATAGCTTTCCAAAAGAGTCAGACTCAAGAGCCAAGAAGCCACTCGAGCTAGTCCATACCGATGTATGCGGTCCGATCAAGCCAAGCTCTTTCGGTAACAATAATTATTTCCTTCTCTTTATTGATGATTTTTCAAGAAAAACATGGGTTTATTTCTTGAAGCAGAAATCAGAAGTCTTTGGAGTATTCAAGAAGTTCAAATCCGATGTGGAAAAAGCGAGTGGCCATAAAATCAAGGCACTGAGATCCGATAGAGGAGGAGAATTCACATCCAAGGAATTCCTGGAGTTTTGTGAAGATAATGGAATTAGACGTCCTCTAACTGTTCCCAGATCCCCTCAACAAAATGGAGTTGCAGAAAGAAAGAATAGAACAATCCTGGATTTGGCGTGAAGCATGCTCAAAAGCAAGAAATTGCCCAAGGAGTTTTGGGCAGAAGCAGTGGCGTGTGCAGTCTATTTGTCCAATCGCTCTCCAACAAGAAGTGTGTGGGGAAAGACACCTCAAGAAGCATGGAGTGGTAGAAAGCCCGGCATCTCCCACCTAAGAGTTTTTGGAAGCATAGCTCATGTTCATGTACCAGAAGAGAAAAGAACCAAGCTTGACGATAGAAGTGAAAGTTTCATATTCATCGGCTATCCCGCTTATTCAAAAGGTTACAAGCTATACAACCCGAACAACAAAAAGTTTGTGATCAGCCGAGATGTGATATTTGATGAAGAAGGAGAATGGGATTTTGGATCGCATGTAGACAACTCCAACTTCACTCCACAATTTGAAGAAACAGAGCGGACGCCGGTAGAGCAACTAGAAGAACCTCAACAAGAACCCACTACACCACCAGCATCACCAGCTTCAACAAATAATGGAAATTCACCACCATCATTTCTACAAGAAAGAACAATGGAGCGAACAAGAAATCTTCAAGATTTATATGAGGTAACTGAGAGATCTGATAATCTTACTCTTTTTTGCCTCTTTGCTGATTGTGAACTAGTGAGTTTTGAAGAAGCTGCTCAAGAAAAGAAGTGGAGAGATGCGATGGATGAGGAAATCAAGGCCATTGAAAAGAACAACACTTGGGAACTTGTTCCACTTCCAAAAGGACACAAGGCAATTGGTGTCAAATGGGTGTACAAAACAAAGCGAAATTCTAAGGGAGAGATTGAAAGGCACAAGGCAAGGCTAGTTGCGAAGGGCTACAGTCAAAGAGCTGGAATAGACTATGATGAGGTATTTGCTCCAGTTGCTAGATTAGAAACTATAAGACTAATCATTTCTATGGCAGCGCAAAATAAATGGAAGATACATCAGATGGATGTAAAGTCTGCCTTCCTAAATGGAGTTCTTGAAGAAGAAGTCTACATACAGCAACCACCGGGTTATGAAGTCAAAGGCCAAGAAGACAAAGTTCTGAAGCTGAGAAGAGCTCTCTATGGGTTAAAGCAAGCACCAAGGGCATGGAATAGCAGAATTGACAAGTACTTCAAACAGAATGGCTTCACCAAATGTCCTTACGAGCACGCCCTATATATCATGATCATGAATGAAGATATTCTGGTAGTATGCTTGTACGTGGATGATTTGATTTTCACCGGCAATAACCTAAGCCTGATTGAAGAGTTCAAGAAAGCAATGGCCAAGGAGTTTGAGATGACTGACATCGGATTAATGGCATACTATCTTGGTATTGAAGTCAAGCAAAAGGAAGAAGGCATCTTTATCTCCCAAGAAAATTATGCAAAGGAGTTACTCAAGAAGTTCAAGATGGATGATTGTAAGCCGATAAACACGCCAGTAGAATGCGGAATCAAGCTATCGAAGCATGATAAAGGTGAAAGCATAGATCCAACATTCTTCAAAAGTTTAGTTGGAAGCTTACGCTATTTGACGTGCACGAGACCAGATATTTTTTATGCTGTTGGACTTGTGAGTCGATACATGGAGGATCCAACAACCACCCATTTCAAAGCCGCTAAGAGAATCCTCCGTTACATTAAAGGTACAATTGATTTTGGCTTGTTTTATTCAATTTCTAATGATTACAAGCTTGTGGGATATAGCGATAGCGATTGGGGTGGAGATGTAGATGACAGGAAGAGCACCAGTGGGTTCGTGTTCTTTATGGGAAATACAGCTTTCACATGGATGTCAAAGAAGCAACCGATTGTCACCCTATCCACTTGTGAAGCCGAATACGTAGCTGCTACTTCGTGCGTTTGTCATGTGATATGGCTCAGAAATTTGCTGAAAGAATTGGGTTTGCCACAAGAAGAGCCAACTGAGATTTGTGTCGACAACAAGTCAGCCATTGCCCTAGCAAAGAATCCAGTGTTCCATGATCGAAGCAAGCATATTGATACTCGTTACCACTACATAAGGGAGTGCATAGCGAAAAGGGATGTGCAAATGGAGTACGTGAAGTCCAAAGATCAAATTGCAGATATTTTCACTAAGCCACTCAGGTTTGAAGATTTTTCAAGATTAAGAAGTTTGCTTGGCATGGTAAAACAAGTTTAAAGGGGGGGTGTTGAAGTATAAACTTGTTTTAGGCCCAAACTATGTGAAGCTCTGAACTATTATGGGAGCCCAAACCAAAGCCCAAATAAATTAGAGTCCAAGTCCATAAATAAGGTCCAAGCCCTTTATCTAGAATTCTCTAGGGTTTGGTAATTAGACATAAAAATCATGTGGTGAATTAGAAGGGTGTGGAAGGATGTAGAAGGATGAGGTGTATGGTTATTATAATTTTGGATTAGTTTATTTGTGTGGTCTAAAATGATTTGTAAGTAGTATAAATACCCCCTCCCCATTTTGGTTTAGGCATCAAGAAGAAGCAAAGCTTCTAAGTGAGTGAAGAAGAAGTAAAGAGTGAGTGAGTTCTTGAGTGAGAGTGTTCTTGTAATATTTGTTTTGAGTTTAAATAAAAGTTGTTTTTGAGTATTTTATTTCCAACACATCCTAATTCTAGTAACTGTCAATAAATGTTGTATATAAATATAAATTACAAAGATATAACAAGATTTACATACCTTAAAAATATTATTTAACTTTGTCTTTATCTTTCTTAAAAATCAATTTCAACAACGCTATCCTTGTGTATAATTTGACCAATTTTTAATAATGACAAAGATTTGTAAATGAAAATTGAATTTTAATATTGTAAAAATTTAAGAGGGAGCAAAGAGAGAGAACGCAAAGTTCTTGAGAAAATGAGTTTTTTTTTTTTTTTTTTTTTGTGAATCAAATAGAATAGAAAACAAGAATCAAACTAGGCCTGAAAATCAGATAGAAGACCTTGATATTATATGGTGTAGAGTTTTTGCACAACACAAAAAGAAGAAATAAAATGGATATTATATGGTGTAGAGTTTTTTTTATAAAAAATTTCATTTCTTCATGAGGTATTTTGTAATTTACATTATTATTTTTGACCATATCTATTGTTGGCTATGGGTCCAAAAAAAGATAAAAACATAACTATCAATAGTTAAAATATTGGATATAGTTAAAAACAATAATCACTATTGGTCGATACCAATTTACAGCTATATATATATATATATATATATATATATATATATTTTTTTTTTTTTTCTTTTCATGCTTGGGATTTCTTGCCTAGTATCCAAAGTGTGCTATGAAAAGTAAGACCAAGATTGGATCCCTGCTTTCATCTTCTTTTCCATGTAATACTGCTTGAATTCTAGGATTGATGTGTTAATAAAGCCTTAAAATCATTTTGTGATTCTCGTAGATTAGGCAAAACTCATCACTTCCCTTTTCCAAATACCAATTGAACTTGCTGGTTCTCATGTGTGGGACCCTCTTCTCTTCTCAATTTTAACTTTAACCTCTTATTCACCAACTTTCACCATCCATTATCATTTTTTCATTTTTATTATCGGAAATGACTGCCCCACTGCCCCCGCCATATTTAGGGTACATTTGTGATTGTTGTAGCTTATTAAACAATCAATTATAATTTAGAATTCAAAAAGTGTCTGCTAAATTAATTAAAAGTTAATTATTTCTTACGTTACTTTTAAAAATATGATTTTAGAGAAGCAACTTAAGAAAAATCAATTTTTAATTAATTTATCAAATACTTTTTGGATCCTATTTTATAAAATAAGTGATTATTTTATAAGTTAAAGCAATCTTAAATGCACCATAAGGGCTCGTTTGATACATGAGACTGGCTTGAACTGAACTAGACTAAGTCTTAGACTTATGTTTGGTGTATCACTGGACTAATTTAAATGAGACTAAGCAGTTCTGGGTCCACAAAAAATAGGGACTGTACTTTACTATACAGTCATGTTCAAAACATGGGGCTTATTTGTCAACTACATGAGCAGTCTATAATACAGTGATTTTGATCTACAAGAAGAAGAATAGAAGATAATGCCAAAAGAAGGAAGGAAGAAGAAAAGAAAAAAATATTTAAAACATAACCACCAAAATGATGCCGTTTTGGGGTTCTGTTTGAAAAAAAAAATTGAACTATTATTTTTTTTAAAAAAAAAAAACATAAACCCCCAAAACGATGCCGTTTTAGGGGTTAGATTTTAAAATATTTGTTCTTTTCTTCTTCTTCTTCTTCCTGCACGCAACCTCGCCGCCCCTTCACCGTTTAAACTGCCGATTGACTCCTAATCTCGGCAATTAAGCGGCGCTTTTTCCTGCTTTCTTCAACCTTGCTATATATATGGAGACACTTTGGACTCGAAAGAAAGAGTGAGACAAACTAAAGAGAATTGCAACTTATATATTAAAGAAAAATATAAATGTAGCAAATAAACTTACAAGATGCTTCTTGGCCATCACGAAGCACATATGGGGTCATTGGAATGTTTGAATATGCACTTTCTGCAACAAAAGTTCCTCACATCAGGACGGTTAGCTTTTCAACAAAACAATAGTGTAACCACATCAGCAGTTGAAACTAAAATGGAAGACTGCATCATCATTACATGTGCATTTAATCATGCATTTATTTTCAAGCTTAATACTTCATGTGTTTGATATTACATTATAATTAGCAATAATTTAAAAAAGTAAAAATTGTTAAAAATAACCTAAAAATTATTAATAAAATTGTTTTTAGTCACATATGAAAAAATAATCGTTTATAACCAATTTGAGAAAAAAATAACATAAATACCCTCAACTACCCATTAACTGGATAATTACAAAAAGTCTTCAAAATAGTGAAAATTACAAAAAAAATATTAAAAATTACTGAAAAACTCATTTTATATATTAAAACAAAAATACTTTTTTCTTCCTTGCGCCGACTTTAACCCATTTTTTTATATATATTTGTTTTCTTTTATAGCAGCAGCTCTTTCTTTTTGTTTTGTCACTTTTTTTTTTGTATTTTTCATTAAAACTAGTTACACACCTTTATTTTTTAGACACTAGTCATATTATCTTTACCAACTCTATTTTATCCACAAAATCAAAACTTAGATGTAATTTTGTCGAATTTTTTTAATTTTATTTAATTAGAATGTATTTTATGAATTTTTTAATTTTTAATTTTATTTGTATATTGTATTTAATTTGTGGTTGAAAGAATTTAGGTGATATTAGGGTTTATTTTTGTGAAATTTTAATTGTTATGGAATATGTTAGTGAAAAGTTAATTAGTGAAATGTAGGTTAGTGAAATGTTTGGTAACAATATTGGTCAATGAAATGTTGGTTAGTGAAATGTTAGTTAGTGAAATATAGGTTAGTGAAATGTAGGTTATTAAAATGTAGGTTAATGAAATGTATGTTAGTGAAATGTAGATTAGTGAAATATTGGTTAGTAAAATGTTGTTAAGTGAAATATTGGTTAGTGAAATATATATTTGTGAAATATTTAAGGTGTAATTGTTAATGGGTTTTTTTTTATAATTTTTAATTTTTCGGGGTCTTTTTGTAATTGTCCAGTCAGTGGGTGGTTGAAGGGTATTTATGTTATTATTTTTTAAAATGGCTAAAAATGATTATTTTTTTATTTGAGGCTAAAAATAATTATTTCCATAAGTTTTTTAGCACTTTTAATTTTGTCCCTTTAAAAAATTCAATTAATAGATTTGAGTAAATGCATATTTTATTGAAAGTTGAAAATGCAGATTAATTCTCTTACCTTACTTGTAGATTTTGGTACTTTATGTATATAACTAGGCTTAAAAAGCCAAATAATAGACAAGAAAATGAGTACAAGAACGGTTGAAAATGCATATGGAAGGAACACAAACCATCATATGGAGTATCGGGTGCTCGACAAACGCATTCCTTAATATCACTTGCAATCACTCTCCACAAACGGTGACAGAGATGAGGTTGAACGGTGACGAGAGAGCTTGAAAGTCAATGGAAAACGGCCACGAAGGAGGGCGTCTGTCAACGGCGGCTTGGGAGGGGAGAGAGAAAAAAACTTTTCAAATTCTAGGTATTTTCTAGAGAGAGAAAAATTTAATTTATTAAATGAGGAAAATCAAATCTGAAAACATAATAAGGGTCCAACTCAAATTTTACCAACATATTTATATAAGGATTAATAAATAATTTGGCATTTTAGAAATGACTAAAAATGATTATTTTTTCATTTAAGGTTAAAAATAATTTTACCAATAATTTTTAGACCACTTTTAATTTTGTCCTTTATAACTAATTGCTATCATATAGACGTTTTTAGATCATAAAAATATGAAAAAAATAAATAAAATTTTCATGTTCATTTAAAAATTTAATGAGAAAAAAAAAACAGTAACAGTTATTGAAATATCTGTCGAGATCTTCTAAAATTAAGCACTACATATGCGTCTCGGATATCGACTTTCACAATCGGAAGATTATGACTCTTTTGACATGGAGAAAATGTTGAAGTATAAACTTGTTTTAGGCCCAAACCATTTGAAGGCCCGAACTATTATGGGAGCCCAAACCCAAGCCCAAATAAATTAGAGTCCAAGTCCAAAAATAAGGTCCAAGCCCTTTATCTAGAATTCTCTAGGGTTTGGTAATTAGACATAAAAATCATGTGGTCAATTGGAAGGGTGTGGAAGGATGTAGAAGGATGAGGTGTATGGTTATTATAATTTTGGATTAGTTTATTTGTGTGGTCTAAAATGATTTGTAAGTAGTATAAATACCCCCTCCCCATTTTGGTTTAGGCATCAAGAAGAAGCAAAGTTCTAAGTGAGTGAAGAAGAAGTAAAGAGTGAGTGAGTTCTTGAGTGAGAGTGTTCTTGTAATATTTGTTTTGAGTTCAAATAAAAGTTGTTTGAGTGTTTTATTTCCAACAAAGTGGTATCAGAGCCGAGTTCGAAGGTATGCACTATAGCATATCCAAATTGAAGTTCTCAACGAGATGAAGCCGACGCCACAAAAATCGCCCCGATCGGAGTTCAAACGAGCCGCCACGGGCCGCCGGAAGTTTGCTGCCAGAGAGTGAGTTAACTCACCGAGTCCAAGCCGAGTTCAAGCCGAGTCAGCCGAGTTGGAAGTGAGTCCAGCCAAGTTGGAGCCGAGTTGACCGAGCCACTAAGCTTGTTGACCGAGCCGCTGACCGAGCCTCCAAGCCGTTGACTGTTGACCAGGTTATGTTGACCGTTGACTTTGACTTTGACCATAAAAATCGATTTTTTTGTCTGAGTTCATCTTAAGGTTTTTCGACGTTCTGAGTTCATCCGTGTAGTCAGAATTTCGAAATTCTCACTATATTGAGAGTTATGGCTAATGTTATGGCGTCGTTTCAAGTTCCAACACTCAAGAACGAAAACTATGATAATTGGAGTATCAAAATGAAGGCTCTCCTTGGAGCACACGATGTGTGGGAGGTCGTAGAGAAAGGCTACACCGAACCAGAAGATGAGTCAACTCTATCCCAAACTCAAAAGGATAGTTTAAAAGACTCAAGGAAGAGAGACAAGAAGGCTCTCTATCTCATCTATCAAGCATTAGATGATGATGGTTTTGAGAAGATTTCGAGTGCAAGCTCCGCTAAGCAAGCATGGGAGTAGTTGCAAATCTCTTACAAAGGAGTCGAAAAGGTAAAGAAGGTCCGTCTCCAAACATTAAGAGGTGAATTCGAATCCTTACACATGAAAGCATCTGAATCTATTTCAGATTATTTCTCAAGAGTAGAAGCTGTTTCTAACCAATTGAAAAGAAATGGTGAAAAGTTAGAAGATGTAAGAATAATAGAGAAGATACTCCGATCATTGGATCCCAAATTTGAGCACATTGTTGTGACGATAGAAGAAACTAAAGACCTAGAAGAAATGACGATCGAGCAACTCCAAGGATCATTGTAAGCATATGAAGAAAAATATAAGAGGAAGCAAGGGATCAACGAGCAACTCCTCAAGATGCAACTGAAGGAGAAGGAAGAAAGTCAAGGCCACGAGAGAAGCCAGCGTGGTCGAGGTAGAGGCCGAGGCCGAGGACGAGGTAGAGGTCGTGGTCATGGACGAGGTTGGAACTCTAACAGCAGCAACCTCAACAACTACGAGAAAAGAGAAAGCTCAACAAGAGCCCATGGGAGAGGCAATTCAAACTCGAGGTACGATAAATCTCAAGTTCAATGTTATAATTGTCAGAAATTTGGGCATTATGCTTCGGAATGTAGAGCTCCCAGCAGTAAGGTTGACGAAAGGTCCAATTATGTGGAAGTCAAAACCGAAGAGAAGGAGACAGTGCTACTAGCTTGTAGAGACAATGATGGAGATCAAGAAAATGCTTGGTACCTCGACACTGGTGCAAGCAATCACATGTGTGGAAGAAGAAGTATGTTCGTAGAGCTAGATGAATCAGTGGCTGGCAATGTCTCATTTGGAGATGATTCAAAAATATCAGTGAAAGGAAAAGGTAACATCCTTATCCGCGCTAAAAATGGTAGTCATCAATTAATCTCAAATGTCTACTATGTGCCCAATATGACATGCAACATCTTGAGTATGGGTCAACTCTTAGAAAAAGGCTATGATATTCATATGAAGGATTGTAGTCTTTTTATAAGAGATGGCAAAGGAAATCTAATAGCCAAAGTAAAAATGTCAAAGAATAGATTATTTTCTTTGAACATTCAAAACGATGTTGCAAAGTGTCTGAAAGCCTGCTACAAAGATGCATCTTGGTTATGGCACCTTCGATTTGGGCATCTCAATTTTGGAAGCTTGGAGCTACTATCTAAGAAGGAAATGGTGAGAGGACTACCATGCATCAATCATCCTGACCAACTTTGTGAAGGATGTTTACTCGGGAAGCAATTTAGAAATAGCTTTCCAAAAGAGTCAGACTCAAGAGCCAAGAAGCCACTCGAGCTAGTCCATACCGATGTGTGCGGTCCGATCAAGCCAAGCTCTCTCGGTAACAGTAATTATTTCCTTCTCTTCATTGATGATTTTTCAAGAAAAACATGGGTTTATTTCTTGAAGCAGAAATCAGAAGTCTTTGGAGTATTCAAAAAGTTCAAAGCAGCTGTGGAAAAAGCGAGTGGCCATAAAATCAAGGCACTGAGATCCGATAGAGGAGGAGAATTCCTGGAGTTTTGTGAAGCGAATGGAATTAGACGTCCTCTAACTGTTCCCAGATCCCCTCAACAAAACGGAGTTGCAGAAAGGAAGAATAGAACAATCCTGGATTTGGCGCGAAGTATGCTCAAAAGCAAGAGATTGCCCAAGGAGTTTTGGGCAGAAGCAGTGGCATGTGCAGTCTATTTGTCCAATCGCTCTCCAACAAGAAGTGTGTGGGGAAAGACACCTCAAGAAGCATGGAATGGTAGAAAGCCCGGCATCTCCCACCTAAGAGTTTTTGGAAGCATAGCTCATGTTCATGTACCAGATGAGAGAAGAACCAAGCTTGACGATAGAAGTGAAAGTTTCATATTCATCGGCTATCCCGCTTATTCGAAAGGTTACAAGCTATACAACCCGAACAACAAAAAGTTTGTAATCAGCCGAGATGTGATATTTGATGAAGAAGGAGAATGGGATTTTGGATCGCATGTAGACAACTTCAATTTCACTCCACAATTTGAAGAAACAGAGCAGCTGCCAATGGAGCAACTAGAAGAACCTCAACAAGAACCCACTACACCACCAGCATCACCAGCTTCAACAAATAATAGAAATTCACCACCATCATTTTTACAAGAAAGAGCAATGGAGCGAACAAGAGGTCTTCAAGATTTATACGAGGTACCTGAGAGATCTGATAATCTTACTCTTTTTTGCCTCTTTGCTGATTGTGAATCAGTAAGTTTTGAAGAAGCTGCTCAAGAAAAGAAGTGGAGAGATGCGATGGATGAGGAAATCAAGGCCATTGAAAAGAACAACACTTGGGAACTTGTTCCACTTCCAAAAGGACACAAGGCAATTGGTGTCAAATGGGTGTACAAAACAAAGCGAAATTCTAAGGGAGAGATTGAAAGGCACAAGGCAAGGCTAGTTGCGAAGGGCTACAGTCAAAGAGCTGGAATAGACTATGATGAGGTATTTGCTCCAGTTGCTAGATTAGAAACTATAAGACTAATCATTTCTATGGCAGCGCAAAATAAATGGAAGATCCATCAAATGGATGTAAAGTCTGCCTTTCTAAATGGAGTTCTTGAAGAAGAAGTCTACATTCAGCAACCACTGGGTTACGAAGTCAAAGGCCAAGAAGACAAAGTTCTGAAGCTGAGAAGAGCTCTCTATGGGTTAAAGCAAGCACCAAGGGCATGGAATAGCAGAATTGACAAGTACTTCAAATAGAATGGCTTCACCAAATGTCCTTACGAGCACGCCCTATATATCAAGATCATGAATGGAGATATTCTGGTAGTATGCTTATACGTGGATGATTTGATTTTCACCGGCAATAACCTAAGCCTGATTGAAGAGTTCAAGAAAGCAATGGCCAAGGAATTTGAGATGACTGACATCGGATTAATGGCGTACTATCTTGGTATTGAAGTCAAGCAAAAGGAAGAAGGCATCTTTATCTCCCAAGAAAATTATGCAAAGGAGATACTCAAGAAGTTCAAGATGAATGATTGTAAGCCGATAAACACGCCAGCAGAATGCGGAATCAAACTATCGAAGCATGGTGAAGGTGAAAGCATAGATCCAACATTCTTCAAGAGTTTAGTTGGAAGCTTACGCTATTTGACGTGCACAAGGCCATATATTCTTTATGCTGTTGGACTTGTGAGTCGATACATGGAGAATCCAACAACCACCCATTTCAAAGCCGCTAAGCGAATCCTCCGTTATATCAAAGGTACAATTGATTTTGGTTTGTTTTATTCAATTTCTAATGATTACAAGCTTGTCGGATATAGCGATAGCGATTGGGGTGGAGACATAGATGACAGGAAGAGCACCAGTGGGTTTGTGTTCTTCATGGGAAACACAGCTTTCACATGGATGTCAAAGAAGCAACCGATTGTCACCTTATCTACTTGTGAAGCTGAATATGTAGCTGCTACTTCAAGCGTCTGTCATGTAATATGGCTTAGAAATTTGCTGAAGGAATTGGGTTTGCCACAAGAAGAGCCAACTGAGATTTGTGTCGACAACAAGTCAGCCATTGCCTTAGCAAAGAATCCAGTGTTCCATGATCGAAGCAAGCATATTAATACTCGTTACCACTACATAAGGGAGTGCATAGCAAAAAGGGATATGCAAATGGAGTACGTGAAGTCCAAAGATCAAATTGCAGATATTTTCACCAAGCCACTCAGGTTTGAAGATTTTTCGAGATTAAGAAGTTTGCTTGGCATGGTAAAACAAGTTTAAAGGGGGGTGTTGAAGTATAAACTTGTTTTAGGCCCAAACCATTTGAAGGCCCGAACTATTATGGGAGCCCAAACCCAAGCCCAAATAAATTAGAGTCCAAGTCCAAAAATAAGGTCCAAGTGTAGCACCCCCCGACCCGACCCGGCCGGACCGACCCGGGGAGCGCTACTCGGACTTTCTAAATTTTTCAAAACTTCATTTTTCTTTTTAAAATCAGTGTGAGCCCATAAAACATTTAAACTTTTTACGAAAATTCGGCAGAGTGCCGTTTGTTTTTCGGACTTCCCAAAACCTATTTTTACACAATTCAATTTAAATTCACATTTTCCACAAACACTTCTATACAATTTCAAACAGTTGCGCACTCTGCCGTTTAGTGCGACTTATCAATCACCATTTATAAAATAAAACAAACAGACCTTAATATTTACAAACAGTTTTTAATAATAAGAGACATAAATCATAAACTAATTAATTACAAAACATTTTACAAAACGTATTTACAAATTTCCTGTATATGCATGCTTTCAGAATATATATACACATATCATAAATATAGCTACCCAACTGTATAAATCCTGTGACTCGGTCTGCAACTTGCTCTTCCTTCAGTCTCTAGCCTCCTCTGGATTCCTGGTACCTACGCGTTAGAAACAAACTAACGCGCTAAGCATAAAGCTTAGTGGGTGTACTAAAAACTCAATTAAATAAATCATAATATAAATGTATATAAATCACAATATAAATATTTCAAAACAATTCCATTTCTATTGCATTTCAAAACAATTAAATTTCGAAGATCAAAGCATTAAACAATTCCAATTACTTTAATTTCAATAATGAAGTCAATAATGTTCGTTTCACTTTTGAATTTCAATCAATTCTGGCCCACTAGAATACTAAACATTCTAGGACTGGAATATGGGTCAATGTGACGTCCGGGGTTGCCCCGCAACAACAGTCACTGATATTACGTGATTGTCCGAGATTGCCCCGCAACAACAATCACTAATATCATCGCGATTTTCCGAGATTGCCCCGCAACAACAATCGCTAGTATCATTGTGATCGTCCGAGATTGCCCCGCAACAACGATCACTAAAATCGGTGTGATTGTTCGAGATTGCCCCGCAACAACAATCACACAATAATAACGGCGCAGTACTGCTCAGTAAAACCCAGCTGGTATACCAACCTCCTATATCCATTTCTATGTCTAAGTATCCTAGGGCCGTTACAATAATTAAATTTTCAAGTAATCACAATATATTACAAATCATAAACAATAATCTTATGAGCAGTATTTTTCACAAATCATAACAGTCAAAATATTCGAAATCGAAATTGAAATACGATTTATCACAAATCAGTCCAAAATCAACATTTAATCAACACATCTCAAATTTTTATACAATATTCTTCAAGAAAATAACAATAACCATATAAAAGTCTAAATCAACTCTTTAAAACAAATTCGAATTATTCGAAATGCAGTCAAGTGTATTAAGCATCAATTTCACATATTTTTGTATACACAAATCGAAAACAAAGATGTTCAACGGAATCGAAAACTACAACGAAATCGAAACGAAACGAAAACGAAACTAGAACGAAAACGTAAATGAAGTTCTTCTCAAAACGGTTTCGAAAACGAGAGTACACCTACTTGGAATCCGTGTTTTCGTTCGACAAATCGCGGTTCCACGATTTCTTTCTTTTCTTCCCTTTTCTTTCTCTTCTCCTTCTCTTCTTCCTCTTCTTTTCTTTTCTTTTTCTCTCTCTCGGTCTGTCTCTTTCTTTCTGTTTTTCTGTGGCTTCCGCGAGAAGCCAAAATTTTTTTTATATTTTTGTCGCTACCGCGACCGCCGTCGCGACCTGTGGTCGCGGCACCAGGTCGCGATGCTCACTGGAGTGCGCGCACCGCCTTCCTCGCGAGCGCGCCTTGGTCGCGCGAGTGGTCGCGCTGCTCTCTGCCCGTTTTTGACAATTTCATCGCGAGCAGTCCATCGCGACCTGTGGTCGCGGTGGCTGGTCGCGTTGCTCACTGCCAGGTTTTGCCATGTTCATCGCGAGTAAGCCATCGCGACCTGTGGTCGCGGTGACTGGTCGCGGTACTCACTGCCAGATTTTGCGTTTTTCACCGCGAGCGAGCCATCGCGACCTGTGGTCGCGGTGACCAGGTCGCGATGCTCTCTGGTCCAGTTTTCCAGTTTTTCATTTTTCATTCATTTTTCACTATTCAATCCGGTCCGCTGGAAATCATAAAATAAACATACATTTAATTACATTTACACCCCCTCAAATAGTAAAAATTCATTTTCACATATTTCATATATATCAAAAATTCATCACCCGAAATCCGGGATGTTACACCGAGCCCTTTATCTAGAATTCTCTAGGGTTTGGTAATTAGACATAAAAATCATATGGTCAATTGGAAGGGTGTGGAAGGATGTAGAAGGATGAGGTGTATGGTTATTATAATTTTGGATTAGTTTATTTGTGTGGTCTAAAATGATTTGTAAGTAGTATAAATACCCCCTCCCATTTTGGTTTAGGCATCAAGAAGAAGCAAAACTTCTAAGTGAGTGAAGAAGAAGTAAAGAGTGAGTGAGTTCTTGAGTGAGAGTGTTCTTGTAATATTTGTTTTGAGTTCAAATAAAAGTTCTTTGAGTGTTTTATTTCCAACAGAAAAAACCTCGCCACAAATGTAGAAGAGGAGGTGTGTGCACACCATTTAAACTAAGAGGATATCTAAGAGAGGGAATGTGACATTTATCAATTTTTAACTAATATATATTTCCATACATCTCTAATAAATATTTCTTAGCCACACTATTGAGAATTTTATCCAAGATTTTGCCATATCTATTAGACAATCAATGTCAAACTTTCAAAATAAAAATAAATAAATATATATATATATATATATATATATATATATATATATATATTGTGTACAACGATGGATTACAAAACATCAACCTTGAGGACACTATCGGGTTGTCTTCGGATCGTAATGATGCTTCTTCGCTAGATATGGAGTCTTCGGTTTCAAAAAAATTGATGAGGAAGAGTAGATTTGTGAGTGCAAATATCATTGGGCATGGCCTTTGGTCAAAATTGAATCTATTAACTTGTTTTCATTTATTTTTTTTATATGGTCAAATAACTTAAAAATATTAAAAAAAATAAAAAATAAAAAGTAAAAAATAAAAAATTATGATATTTCACTTTATTTCAAATCATAATTATATATAAATATTTTTTTTTCAAAAATATTCTCTCAAAGATGATATATTTTTAATTTATTAATATTTTACATAATACAATTTTCTTTTTTTGATAAATATAGGGTTAATATCATCACTTTTAATACTATTGAACTTTCAATTTTTATTTTTTTATAAGAAAAAATAAAAATCATTTTATATTATTATTTATCGAATTTTGATCATGCGTTAAAAAATTGAAAGATGAACGGCAGTCCACAAAATTAAGGAAAAACAAATCAATTCTTATTGCAAAAAGCTTCCCCATTTTCGCAGCCCAGAGAGAGAAAGAGCGAGAATGAGTTGTTGAGAGAAAAATAAGGAGAGAGAGGGAGAAGAGATACATTCTGGAAGAGAGAGAGAGAGAAGAGAATAATAAAAATATGAGAGAGAAAAGGTGGGTGGCTAAGTGGGGACCTAGGCTAGGTGTCACGATCTTTCTAGAACCTTCCGGAACAACCCGGAAAAATGGAGAACCTTGTGGAGCCACCTAGAAGGATGGAGAAACTCCTAGAGAAGTCTAGCTCTTGGGACATTCTAGAATGTTATGGAGACTTGTAGGATGTTCAAGACTTGGAATTCTCTAGAACATGTACATTGTAGGAATTTCTTGTACATTGTAGAATTCTCTAGAACATGGTAGATAGGTAGGGACCTAGAATGTTCTTTGGTGCCTATAAATAGATGGCACCCCTCATTTGTACAAACCATCTTGGAAAAGCATTCAAGTATTCTCTCAAACACTTGTGCTCTCTTCTCTTTTCTCTTCCTACAAGTTTTCTTGAGTTTGCTAGCAAGTTACTTGCCTAACTCGTGGGGATTAAGGCTGACTTAACCTCTTCGACGGGAGGAAGTGTGTTAAGTGCCGCACGGTTGGCTTAGAAAATACTAAGGCCGTGACAAGTGGTATCAGAGCCTCGTTGCTCAACCAAGGAAGAGATAGCATAATGGCAGGAGTCGAGGAAGTTGTCGTCCAAGAGCCAAGCCGTGGAAGGGATGCCAACCCAAGCAGGTCGAGGAAGGACAAATCTCGGGATGCCGCCTCAATCTTGGAGTCAAGGTTGGCTAGGATTGAGCTCGCCATAGCCGATTCGAGGGAACGGCTGGATGTGTTGGAGCAATGCGTGGAGAGGGACATAGGCGATCTTAAGGAAAGGATCGAGGACCTCCGGGGAGACATGCAATTTGGCTCTACATTAGGGCGAGAGGCGCAAGAGGGGAACGAGATCTTCCAAGCTCGGTTGGAGAACACGGTAATGGGAAAGCTCGCGGAGTTCGAGACACTTCTTGAAGACATGCGGGGAGATTGGGCCTTATGCAAGAGAGCTGTGAGTGGTGGGGCTTTCCAAGGTGCTCCAAAGAAGGAGATACCTAAGCCGAAGGAGTTTGATGGCAAACGAGATGCCAAGGAGGTAGACAACTTCATTTGGCATATGGAGAGGTACTTCGAGGCCGTCAGGATCACGGATGATCAGGAGCAAATCCGGACCGCAACCTTATACCTCGCCGATACAGCCACTCTGTGGTGGAGGAGGAGACATGCCGACATCCAAAGAGGTACGTGCACTATTGATTCTTGGGATGATTTTAAGAAGGAGCTTAAGAAGCAATTCTATCCGGAAGATGCTGCATATCTTGCTCGGAAGAATTTGAAGAAGCTTAAGCAAACGGGTTCGATTAGGGATTATGTTAAGGAATTTTCTAGTCTCATGCTCGAAGTTCCTAACATGTCGGACGACGAGTTGTTGTTCAACTTCATGGACAACCTACAACCTTGGGCGGAAGTAGAGTTGCGTCGTCGCAATGTGCAAAATCTCGCGGAAGCTATAGCCATTGCGGAATCCCTAATTGATTATCGGAGGAGTGAACCACCCAAGAAGAAACCACCACAGGATAACTATGGCAAAGGTGGGGGAGACAAAGGGAAAGGTCCATACAAGCCTCCAAGTGGGAAAGACAAGGGCAAGCAGAAGGAAGGTCAAGGCAAGAAAGACTTCAAGCCAAAGACCAACTGTTTCCTTTGCGACGGTCCTCATTGGGCAAGAGAGTGCCCAAAGCGCAAGGCTATCAATGCGTTGGTAGATGAGCGCGAGAAAGAGATGGAGGAATCTCACATGGGCTCTCTTCGCACGCTCACAGCCATCAAAGCCCAACCAACTCCAAAGACTCGAGGGAGTCAGGGTCTGATGTACTTGGATGTACACATCAACGGGAAAGCTACCCGCGTCATGGTCGATACGGGAGCTACAAACTCCTTTGTCTCGGAGGAAGAGGCAAGGAGACTTGGACTGAAGGTGTCCAAGGAGACCGGATGGTTAAAGGCGGTGAACTCTAAGGCGAGACCGCTTATTGGCATGGCTCGAGGAGTAAGCATCAGTATGGGTAATTGGAATGGGAAGATAGACCTGACAGTCGCGCCCATGGATGACTTCGAGGTAGTGCTCGGCATGGACTTCCTCGAACAAGTCAAGGTAGTTCCTTTGCCCTTTCTACGTTCTGTTGCTATATTAGAGGATACTCCTTGTATTATCCCAGCCAGCGTCAAATCCGGGTCGAAGACTCCTCATCTTTCGGCCTTGCAAGTGAAGAAAGGTCTTAAGAAGGGAGAGGTGACATACTTGGCCGCGGTTAAACATGACGAGGGTGGAGTTCCAACGGAGGAGCTACCCAAGGAGATCAAGAAGGTCCTTGAAGAGTATAGGGATGTCATGCCCGCGGAATTGCCCAAGAAACTACCCCCTAGGAGGGAGGTGGATCACCAGATCGAGTTGGAGCCGGGAACAAAGCCACCCGCCAAGGCCCCTTATCGGATGGCACCACCAGAGTTGGAGGAATTGAGGAAACAATTGAAGGACTTGTTGGATGCTGGCTACATTCAACCGTCCAAAGCTCCATATGGCGCACCAGTATTGTTTCAAAGGAAGAAGGACGGGTCCATGCGATTGTGCATCGACTATCGGGCTTTGAACAAGGTAACTATCAAGAACAAATACCCTATTCCTTTGATTGCTGACTTGTTTGATCAGCTTGGTAGGGCTCGATATTTTACAAAGCTTGATTTGAGGTCGGGTTATTACCAAGTGAGGATCGCGGAAGGTGATGAAGCCAAGACTACGTGTGTGACGCGTTACGGTGCCTACGAGTTCTTAGTGATGCCATTCGGCCTCACCAACGCACCAGCCACGTTTTGCACACTCATGAACAAGATCTTCCATCCTTACTTGGATCGATTTGTGGTGGTATACTTAGACGACATTGTTGTCTATAGTAACACACTCGAAGAGCATGCTCGACACCTACAAGCTGTTTTCAAAGTTCTGAGGGAAAACGAGCTCTACGTCAAGAAGGAGAAATGTTCTTTTGCCCAACCAGAGGTGTACTTCTTGGGGCATAAGATCAAAGATGGTGTGCTCATGATGGATGAAGGGAAGATCAAAGCCATTTGTGAATGGGATCCTCCTACGAAGGTGCCTGAACTACGGTCATTCCTTGGCCTAGTTAACTATTATCGAAGATTCATAAAGGGGTATTCAGCAAGGGCAGCTCCACTCACGGATCTGTTAAAGAAAAACAAGGCATGGGAATGGTCGAAAGAGTGCCAAGAAGCCTTTGAGGGATTGAAGAAGGCAGTAACGGAGGAGCCAGTGTTGAGTCTTCCGGACCATTCCAAACCTTATGAAGTGCAAACGGATGCTTCTGACTTTGCCATTGGGGGAGTTCTAATGCAAGATGGGCATCCTATAGCCTTCGAGAGCCGCAAGCTGAATGATACAGAACGGAGGTATACCGTTCAAGAGAAGGAAATGACTGCGGTTGTTCATTGCCTTCGCACATGGAGACATTACTTGCTCGGCTCTCACTTCATCATCAGGACTGACAACGTTGCCACTAGCTACTTCCAGACGCAGAAGAAGCTAAGCCCCAAGCAAGCTAGATGGCAAGACTTCCTAGCTGAGTTCGACTATACGCTAGAGTACAAGCCCGGGAAGGCCAATTTGGTGGCAGATGCACTGAGTCGCAAGGCGGAGCTTGCAACTATGAGGAGTGCGCCACAGGGAGAAGTCATCAGTCTCATCAAGGAGGGGCTACAATGCGACTCACTGGGTAAGAGTCTCATGGGGTTAGCCAATGATGGGAAGACCAAACGGTTTTGGGTGCAGGATGACTTACTCTACACCGTGGGAAACAGGCTGTATGTCCCGAAATTTGGAAACCTGCGGAAGAACTTGATCAAGGAGTGCCATGATACAAAGTGGGCAGGACATCCGGGGCAACAGAGGACTAGGGCTTTACTTGAGGTAACATACTACTGGCCGCACATGAGGGATGATATTGAGGCCTATGTGAAGACTTGTCTTGTGTGCCAGCAAGACAAGAATGAGCAGCAATCGCCGGGAGGATTGCTAGAACCATTACCCATCCCCGAGAGACCATGGGAAAGTGTCACCATGGACTTCATATCGGCCTTGCCCAAGTCGGACGGATGCGGATCGATCATGGTGGTGGTCGATCGGTTCTCAAAATATGCAACTTTTATTGCTGCCCCTACGGATTGCACGGCAGAACAGGCAGCTCGGTTATTCCTAAGGGATGTAGTGAAGTATTGGGGCGTGCCAAGAACGATCATTAGCGATCGAGACCCGCGCTTCACAGGGAAATTCTGGACCGAGCTTTTCAACCTATTGGGGTCGAAGTTACATTTCTCTACAAGCTTTCACCCACAAACGGATGGGCAAACAGAGAGGGTGAATGCCTTGTTGGAATTATACTTGAGGCACTTTGTGAGTGCCAACCAGCGAGATTGGGCGAAGTTACTTGATGTGGCCCAATTCTCTTACAACCTGCAGAGGAGTGAGGCGACCCACCATAGTCCCTTCGAGTTGGCAACGGGCCAACAACCCCTCACTCCGCAGACAGTAATGGTGGGATATACGGGAAGGAGTCCAGGATTGTATAAGTTGGCCAAGGATTGGCAAGAACAAGCCGATATAGCACGATCCTATCTCGACAAGGCCGCGCGAAAAATGAAGAAATGGGCGGACAAGAAGAGGCGACGAGTGGAATTTCAAGTAGGAGACTTGGTGCTTGTCAAATTGCTGCCCCAACAATTCAAGGCCTTCAGGAAGGTGCACAAAGGCTTGGTAAGGAAGTACGAAGGACCCTTTCCAATCCTGAAGAAGGTAGGAAAAGTTTCCTACAAGGTCGAATTACCTCCGAGGCTCAAGATCCATCCAGTCTTCCATGTGAGTCATTTAAAACCCTATCATGCGGACACGGAAGACCCCAGCCGAGGAGAATCATCAAGGGCGCCAATTGTCGTAATAACCTCCTACGACAAGGAAGTGGAGGAGATCCTAGCGGATCGAGTTGTGCGGAAAAGGGGTGTTCCCCGAAGTAGCGAGTACCTAATCAAGTGGAAGGGACTTCCTACGAGTGAAGCTACTTGGGAACCGAAAGAGGCTTTGTGGCAGTTTGCAAAACAAATCGAGGAGTTCCACAAGGAGACTACGACGAGGACGTCGCCGGATTAGGTGGGGGAGGATGTCACGATCTTTCTAGAACCTTCCGGAACAACCCGGAAAAATGGAGAACCTTGTGGAGCCACCTAGAAGGATGGAGAAACTCCTAGAGAAGTCTAGCTCTTGGGACATTCTAGAATGTTATGGAGACTTGTAGGATGTTCAAGACTTGGAATTCTCTAGAACATGTACATTGTAGGAATTTCTTGTACATTGTAGAATTCTCTAGAACATGGTAGATAGGTAGGGACCTAGAATGTTCTTTGGTGCCTATAAATAGATGGCACCCCTCATTTGTACAAACCATCTTGGAAAAGCATTCAAGTATTCTCTCAAACACTTGTGCTCTCTTCTCTTTTCTCTTCCTACAAGCTTTCTTGAGTTTGCTAGCAAGTTACTTGCCTAGCTCGTGGGGATTAAGGCTGACTTAACCTCTTTGACGGGAGGAAGTGTGTTAAGTGCCGCACGGTTGGCTTAGAAAATACTAAGGCCGTGACATAGGGCTAGGGAGAGAGAAAAATTTTGATTTGTTATTTGATTTTATTTTTTAATTAAGATTTTTTATTTTAAAAATAGAATTATAATATTTGAAGAAAAATAAGGCCTCATAATTTATCATAAAAAAAAATAAAAAAATTGAGCCCAGCAATATCAGAAGAAAAAAAAAAATTTACGCCTAAACATCATCAAATAAACATAAAAAATTAAAAAAAGTTAAGTATAAATAGATTAAAAATTAACATAATTAAATAAAAACATTTTAAAACCCTTAGTCCGGGGCCGCCTCTTGCACCCGGCACAAGGCCGGCCCTGACACTGTATACATAGAAACATATGACATAACATTATTAATTTTGTCCTCTTATTACAGCATGTAAACAATAATTTTTGTTCAATGTTTGTCCATATCGGGTTTGGCATCTAATAATTGTCCACATCTACCAATTTTTCAAGTTTGGAATCTAAGAAATTTTGAGTCAATAATTTGCGAGAAGGAATTAGGCAAGAGACATAATGAAATTTCTTAGTAGTTTCGGGTTGGAGCTGCGCCATACATGGTAGACAAATCAGAGGTTATTTTACGATATATATGCTTAGGTTCATTCTCTCCACTCCCAAAAGAAAAAAAAACAAAAGAAAGAAATGGAAATGAGAATGAGAATGTTTGTTAAGTTGATGATGACTTGGTTGCATATCATTTTATTATCATGGTTAATATTGGAAACTAATTCTGTTCAGATTCATACATGTCAGAGATGTTGTGGAAATGTCAGCATCGAGTACCCGTTCGGGATGATGAGCAAGGAGTGCTACTTCAATAAGGGGTTTGAAGTAAGTTGTCGCAACTCATCAGGCACTGAAAAAGCTATCTTGACTAGCGTTAACCTGGAATTATTATACATTGGAAAGTTCGGATATACAGTTAGTGTCAATCTTCCCGTGTTTTCTTCGAATTGTGGCAACAATAGAAGCCATGCTAAAGGCGTTGATCTGTCAGGCAGCCCTTTTACCTTTGGAGATTTTTACAATATGTTCACTGCCGTTGGTTGTGACAACTACGCCAAGATAATGGGGCGTAATTTTGAAGCTATTGGTGGGTGCCTGTCTACTTGCAGCAGTGAACCTCACAGTAGTAGTGCGTCTGAAGGTTGCCATGGTCTGAATTGCTGCCAAACCACCATTCCACCAGGTCTCAAGTTTTTCAATGCATCCGTATCGAATTACCGTCCTAGTTTCTGCCAGACCAACAATAATAATTCTGAACCTGATCAAGAGTGCAGGTCTGCTTTCATGATTGCACAAGACTCGTTCTCCTTCCCATACCATGTTGTAGAGCAAGTTCCTGCAATGCTGGAGTGGGGAAGAAGTATGGGTGCATGTTTTGAAACAAAGAAACATTGTAATGAGTCGTGGGTTACACTAAGTGAGAGGCATCTATGTCGTTGCGGTAGGGGAATTAGTGTCAACGAATTAATATGTCAAGGTATGCATATCTCATACTTGCATGTTACTGTTAAAACTTATGCCAAATTCCAACGCAGCAGAAACACAAATTATATGCAAATATACACAAGCCACAACACATACATGCAATATAATCAAACAAAAAAGATAAAATGCGAAAAAAATTACGTAGCTTATATATGATTAATTACATTAAGCAATTACATTAAGCTTATATATGATTAATTAAAGTTAGGGTAACCTAAATAAGGACTCGCTGGATTAGAAAACAAATCCTTCTTAAATTGACTATCCTTCTTTATATTCTTTTGGGTATTCACCACACATAACCTGCTAGTTGCGCCACTTGCTGCTGAAGCAGCCTTCTCTTGCTCACGTGACCTCGCATGTTATTTGCCCGTGCGACTTATCACTGTGATCACCTGGTCGCACAATCCACTGCCCAAACATGCTGATTTCTAATTCTGTCTTCATCACCCAATAGTTACAACTTCTATATGTATTATTAATTGTTCATCATAGTAAATACACCTTTAATTTTTTTCTTTTTAATCTTTGTGTAGGTATTTTGATTTGTTTGAATACCCCAAGCGAGGACAATTGCACATGTCCTGATGGTTATTACGAGAAATTATACCATTCTGGTTATAGTTGTAACAATTACTATACTTTCGATAAAAAGTTTGGGGCCGAGACTATAGTTAGAACAAGTACGTATCTATATTCAACATACTTTTCAATGCATCTATTATGTTAAAATAATCATTATATGAAATAACATTAAGATTCTATTCTTGTCCTTGATGAGTTGTGCAGGTGGCAGTGCAGCTTTTGGAATGTTGTTTCTAATTATAGGCACATGGCGGCTGTACAAGTTTTTGAAAAGAAAGAAGGAGATCAAACTCAAACAAAAACTCTTTAAAAGGAATGGTGGTTTATTATTACAACAAAAATTGTTCTCCAATGAAGGTAACCTCGAGAATACAAAATTGTTTACTTCAAAGGAATTGGAAAAAGCCACTAACAACTATGACGCTAATCGAATCATCGGGAAGGAGGACAAGGCACTGTGTTTAAAGGAATGTTGACAGATGGAAGAATAGTTGCTATTAAAAAGTCTAAGATAATGTATGAAAGCAGCGTTGAGCAATTCATTAACGAGGTTGTAATTTTATCACAAATTAGCCATAGAAATGTGGTTAAGCTACTGGGATATTGTTTGGAGACAAATGTTCCTTTTCTCGTCTATGAGTTTATTCCTAATGGAACTCTATGTCAATATATACATGATCAAACTAAGGAGTTTCCAATCACATGGGAAATGCGCTTAGATATTGCTTTAGAAGTTGCAAATACTCTTTCCTACATGCATTCAGCTGCTTCTATTTCTATTTATCATCGAGACGTCAAATCAACAAACATACTTTTGGATGATAAATATCGAGCAAAAGTTTCTGATTTTGGGACTTCGAGATCTATAGCAATTGAACAAACTCATTTGACCACTCAAGTAAAGGGTACCTTTGGATACTTCGATCCCGAATATTTTCGGTCAAGCCGATTTACAGATAAAAGTGACGTTTATAGTTTTGGGGTTGTTCTTGTTGAGCTCTTAACTGGACAGAAACCAATCCGTAGTTCAACCAACTCGAATGAAGTTATAAGTTTAGCATCATATTTTGTGTATGCAATGAAAGAGAAGCGGCTGTTTGAAGCCGATGCTCGAGTTCTCAAGGAAGGTGGAAAGGAGGAGATAACAACATTTGCTAATATTGCAAAAAGATGCTTGCAATTGAACAGAAAGGAAAGACCTACAATGAGAGAAGTAGCAAGTGAATTGGTAATTATTAAAACATCAAATGGAAATTCCATTTTGCATCCATTTTCAGACTATGAAGAGGTTGAATACTTCGATGGTGACATAATTTAACATTTCGAGACCAGTACTTCTTCCTTCACCGGATTGTTTTCAGTTTGTAATGATGCTTCTTTAGTAGATATTGAGGCTCTAGTTTTGAAAAATGGATGAGGAAGAGTAGATTTGTGAGTATTTTCATGTTATTTTTTGGGTGAATTGCTCTGAAGTGGCCTGAGTTTATCCATAATTACATATATAATGCTAATTTATTATTTATTACGTTTAAATACTCTATAGTTAGTTAATTTCGTTAAAATTAGCAGTTGACCAAATTTTTTATATAAAATGACTAAATTATCCCTATTAAAAAATATAAAAAATAACATAAAAAAATAATAATTATCAAGAACACAAGAACAAAAAAAAAAAATAAAAAATTTCAAAATAGATCTGCTTCCTTGGAAGCAAATCTGCTCCCATGGACATGTCCATCTGCAATGAAGCCCGCCATCTACGATGAAGCATTGTAGACGGTCTAACAACCAACAATAGATGAATCTCTCAATAATCAGTCAAGACCATAACATGAAATCCAGTTGTCAGTTTAGATACTCATGGAAAAAGTTGCATAAACTAGCATGATGAAGCTCCATAGCAAACACAATCCAAAACCAAGCAAAAATAACATGAAAATAAAGCCACCAACACAATTAAAAAAAGAAAAGAAAAGAAAGGAAACTAATTCGAATTCGAGTGGAGCAGATCTGGTCCATTGGAAACTTCTCATCTTCAAAGCAAAAGCCCCCATATTCATTTGTCTTTATTTTTTTTTTCTTAGAACCCAGAAACCCACATAATTACACAGCACCTTCCTCAAAAATCTCTACAAAGAAATTATCCCATCCCAGATCTGCCTCCCTTTTTTTGCGGCGAAGGATGCGAGCTATCCTTACCAGTGGCGGGGGAGGCGAGATCACCCAGCAGCTGGAGATCCATGCAAATGGAGCAACACGGTGATATAGAGATGGAGATGGAGAATTTTTTTTTTTTTTTTTTGAGTTGAAGGGGAAAAATCTTTTTCCAAATCTCTTTAACTAAATAGCTTTTTTTTTTTTAATCTTCTTTTCAATTGATTTTTCCAGATCTCTTCATTGTAATAGCATTTTTTAATTTTTTTAATTTTTTAAAATTAATTTAAAAATGACGTGGTTGGTTAGATGATTTTTTAATTTTTTTTAAAAAAAATTCACACATAAAAGATCGATTTACCCTTGAACCGTTAAGTGTACTGTTCAATTAACGATGGTCAATGTGGTCAAGGGTACTTGAGTGTAATAAATGTTAAACTAGCAATATTGTGCGTGTAATTATAGATAAACTCATAATACCTTACTGCAAATCAGCTTTTTTTTTTTTCCTCTTAGTAATGTTACGAAGTTGTGCATAAGTAATTGTCTAAGGAATCATGTTTATGAGGAATTTGCATTTTGAATTTATGAAATTAATAAATTTTGTTTTAATGGCATGAAATACTTTTATGTTTTTATTTAAATAAATTATGTAAAGACTTAAATGCCCCCCAAAAAAAAAACATTCATGTTTTTTTTTTTTAAAATCTGACATTTTTACGGGTCAGAGGACTACCAAGATCAACCCAGATTAAATCATACAAATACGGTCCAGACAACTATTTCCATCAACTGAAGACGAGAACTACTGGGACCAACGGTCCAGACAACTACTCCCAACAACGAGAAGGGTTTACTTCTAACACGGGGGAGATGTCTACCCACACAATTGTATTTTTACGAGAAATGGTAGGAATATATATTTACATAGCTACACAAGGATTTGAACCTCGGTGGCTTAGAGGATTTTGAGGCCTCAAACTACCAAGGTAAGGGACCTTGTATAAAAATTCATGTTTTTAAAAGGCAATGTTTTGCCTACAAAGTGAAATACTATAAACTTAACCATAAGTTTGACAAATCCAACACCGGAATTATGAAATTATTCATATATAAATCCAAAACCCTTCAACAAAATGATGTAACAAAATAAATAACGCATCCAAAACAAAATTTTTACCTATCTTTAACCAAAATAAGGATCGAAATTTTTACAATTTCAAATAATCTTTAAAATAATCCCTTTCCCTCAAGCTTCTCAATGATTTTCGTTTACCAAATCTTTATGTCTTCATGTTTGACACAAATTCGTAGACAAATCGTCAAAAATTTATGGAGAAATATTTAAGATTATTTTATTATAAAGTATTATAGTACATTCAGCAGCAAGCTCATTCAATAGAATTACAGGCACAACAAGCTCAAGAACTGCAAGCAGAAGCATGCAGGCCATTTAGACTTGGATTTGCTACTCTGCTTGCATTCCAAGCTAGTAGCAATAGAGACTCAAGCATAAGGAGTGAGTCAAAGTTTGATCGAGCAATTAAAGAAAGATCAACTGATGAAAGATTCTCAGGTGGTTGAAGAATCAATTGAGCAAAATGAAGGCTATCAGCATTAAGTGTGAGACAGTCAAGTTGTCAACACTGGTAAGCTGATCATGTGGCCAAGGGTTGTTAGATTTGATTGGTGGTTCTCCGTGATTCATGGAAAGTTAGTTATTTGCTGACCTAGATCAAGGTTGCTATATAAGATCTCATGTAAGATTATTGATTCATTAAATCTAGTCATTGTATTATGTAAAAACTGATATATCATTGAAAAGCTTGGTTAGTCATCAATGGAGGTTCATTGAGGATTTACACAAACACCTTTGTTTTCTTTTCTTGTTCTGTGTTTTATCTTTCATTTTGAAGCTTGATTAGCTTGATCTTAAGCTTCATTTGTAACACCCCCTGACCCGACCCGTATGGATCGACCCAGGGAGCGCTACCGGTTTTCAAAGCTTTTCTTAATTCTGTTTATAATTTGAAAACCAAATACTTTATACTTTAAAGTCCTTTCTAGTGAGCCCATCAAAATTCAGTTTTAAAAATTTCGGCAGAATTCCCTTTATTTTTCTGATTTTCGAAAACTTGTTTTCAACAAAAGTCCAGAACAATATAAATTCAACACTTCTAAATCAAATTTTCAATCAATTGCGCACCCTGCCGTTTAGTGCGATTTTCCAAACAGTTTTAAAATAAAACATATATAATCAATATTTACAAACATTTGAAAAGAAAATAGGAACCATAAAGCAATTATTTACAAATCATAAATATATAACACATTTACAGATTTCTGTATATGCATGCGTAACTGAATATAACATACAAAAATATATGACTACCCAAAATGTGATGACTCCGAATCTCTGTCTGCAACTATCCCCTCTTCAGTCTTTTTCTTTATCTCCACTGATATCCTTAGTACCTACGCGTGATAAAAATCAATGCGCTAAGTATATAGCTTAGTGGGTGTACACTAAACTCATTTATCAAAATCATAAAATAAATTTCATAATAAAATGTAAACGTGATATAATGTAAAAACAACTCACTATTTAACTCAATTCATAAATTCAAACTATACAAAATCAATTTTCTAAATTCATTTATAAACAATTTATCAAATTTCTTTTCAATCCTGGCCCTTTGGTATACTCAACATACTTTCAGGATTGGAATATGGGTCTAATTTATGTAATATCAGTGTGACGTCCGGGGTTGCCCCGCTACAACAGTCACTAGTATTAGTGTGATTGTCCGAGATTGCCCAGCAACAACAATCACTGGTATCGGTGTGATTGTCTGAGATTGCCTCGCAACAACAATCACTAGCAATAACGGTGCAGTACTGCTGAAATAACCCAGCTGGTATACCAACCTCCTATATCCGTTTTCTATGTCCAAATATCCTAGGGTCTTTTTCACAATATCACATATTCAATTTTTCATTTCAAATAATATTCATCAATCCAATCAACAATTATTTTCATAAAACAATATTCGTCAACAATATTCAAAACATATAATATCACAAATCCATATTAATTTCCAAAATCAATAACAAGTGTTTCATTTAATTTCAAATCATTTAATCAGAATATAAAAATTCAAATCAAATAATATCACAAAATTCATAAAATTTTCAAAAATACGTGTACACTAACCTGGATACCGTCTTTCCGACTATTTTTTTCTGGATTTTTCTTTTTCTTTTCTCCTTTTCTCTTTTCCTTCCTTTCTTCTTCCTTCCCTCTTCTTCTTCTTCTCTTCTTCTTCTTCTTCTCTTCTCCTCCTCCTTCTTCTTCTTCTTCTTTCTCTATCTTCCTTTCTCTTTCTTTTCTTTCTCCTTTTCTTTCTTTCTTTCCCCTTTCCCGTTCTCTCTCTTTATCTTTATGTTTTCTGGATTGCGTCCTGAAGAAGCTTCACCGCCAGCTTATTTTTTTTTATAAAAATTCGGTCATCGCAACCTGTGGTCGCGCCACTTGGTCGCGTTGCTCACTGGAATAATTTCACCGCTTTCATCGCGATCAACCATCGCGGTGTCTGGTCACGACGTTGGTCACGTTGCTCACTGCCCAAAATCAACATTTTCATCGCGAGCTAGTCAGCGCGATCCCTGGTCGCGGTGACTGGTCGCGGTGCTCACTGTTAACTTTTTCCTTCTCTTTCATGCAGTCTTTCTGGACCGCTCCATCTGGTCCACCTCAAATCATAAATATCATATTCATATACTCAAAATTAATTATTTAAAATTAGGGATATTACATCATTAGCTGCGTTTACGTAAAGAGAGAAAAGAGGGATAGGAAAAAAAGGTTGAAGAAAAAGATGAGATTGATGGTACTTGTGTAACTATTTGGCTATGGGGTAAAAAGAGGGATAAAAATTATGGTTCCTTTGCTATTTTAATGGTTAGTTTTTTTGTTTTGAAAATGAAAAATCTTTGTAGCTTCTCTGTTGTTTCAAGTAAAAATGGTTGTAACTGGTTGTCATTATCATGTTTACGGCATCCATTGTTGCCTTCTGATCTTAAGAACAAAGCTATCAATTATCAGTTCCATTTCCATTTGCCTTTTTTTCTATTTAACTATTTGCTCTTTGCATCATTTTATTTTGTGTCAATAATTTATTATCTTTAACGAATTGTGTGATTAATCCTTGTGATTTTACACCTAAGTTTCTACAAAAATATGTTGTATTAATAAAAAAAAGATTAATACACACAAACAGCAGCAATCAATCTCCATAATAAAACAACAATAACTATTAGACCTACGTTAAAATTAGGATTTCGTCTCTTACAAATATTGCTTTCCTCCACCCTTATATTCTTGTTGTAAATGTCCATGTGATATCTTGGGCATTGGGGTCTATCTTCTAGGTCACCTCTAAGTCTAGCAGATGAAACCCTTATGGTTGTTTGCCTAGTACTTGTTGTGATAGCTAGTGGCAGAAAGCGAAAGATCAGAGTCGCGCTACTTAGGGCAGCATGCAGAGGTCGTGCGGGCAAGTTGCGCCAACTAATAGGAAAAAGGGTAAAGAGTGCTGCAACAAAAGGTCATGCGAAAACGGTGCCAATTTAGGCAGTAAGTTGTACGACTTTGGTCGCGCGCCGAAGCCTGCAGTTTTCTTATTTCGATAAGATTTCTGTTTTGAGTCTGAAACCTGACCAGATAGGAAAACATTTTTCTAGATCGTTTTGTCTTAGTTTTTCCCTATAAATACCCATGTAATGTTAGGAAAACCTTTCTTGTGTGTACTTTTTTCTTTGATGTGTGTTTGTATATACAGATTTTATTTGATTCCACCGCAAGAGGAATTCGGCGTAAATTCCTAACAAAAACTAGACCGTCCAGAGTGTTTCCTAGGAATTTCAGACAGATAAATAGAGGTCATGATATGTCTCTTTACTTTGCCCCATTCAATTAATTGAGACAGCAAACTAGACCGTCCTAACTGTTTCCTAGAAATTTCAGAGAGAGAAATAGAGGTCATGATATGTCTTAGAGGTCATGATATGTCTCTTTACTTTACCCCACTCAATTAATTGAGATAGCAAACTAGACCGTCCAAAGTGTTTCCTAAAAATTTCAGAGAGAGAAATAAAGGTCATAATATTTCTCTTTAGTTTGTCTCACTCTCTCTTTCAAGTCCAAAGTGTCTTCGTATATATAGCAAGGTTAAAGAAAGCGTGAAAAAGTGTTGCTTAATCGTCGAGATTAGGAGTTAATCGGTAGTTTAAGCGGTGAAGGGATGGTGAGGTTGTGTGAAGGGGACTGGTCGCGGCGGAGGAAGAAGAAGAAGAAAAGAAAACACATTTTAAAACCTAATATAATATTTTAAAAAATAACGTAAGAAATAATTAACTTTTAATTAATTTAGCAAACACTTTTTGAATTTTAGATTATAATTGATTATTTAATAAGTTACAACAATCTCAAACGTACCCTAAACATGGCAGGGGCAGTAGGGCGGTCATTTCCAATAGTAAAAGTCAAAAAATGATAAAAATTGGGAAAACCATTGACAACCAGATCCAGAGTTTTGTTAAATTCAAAAGAGTGGTGAAATTGTACACAAGGTTAGTGTTGTTGAAATTGATTTTTAAGGGAGATAAAGACAAAGTTAAATAATATTTTTAAGGTACATAAATTTTGTTATATCTTTGTAATTTATATTTCTTTTAGTCAATAAATTTATGGATCTTACTTATATGAATAAGAAATTTCGGACAGTGCAAAGTACTTCCTAGAAATTTTAGAGAGAGAAAATAGAGGTCATGAGATGTCTTTTAGTTTGCCCCACTCAATTAATTGAGATAAAAAACTAGACCGTCCAAAGTGTTTCCTAGAAATTTCAGAGAGAAGATGTTTTGATATTTCTCTTTAGTTTGTTCCACTCTCTTTCGAGTCCAAACTGTATAGAAATTTCAAAGAGAGAGAGAGATCTCTTTGAAAATTCTTGAGATTGGGACGACATAGAAAATTGTTGTGTTTTTGTTTTCTTCCTGAAAAGGCTAAGACTCTAGCAAATTGATAGTTGTCCCCTATCAACAACAATTGGCATTGACTAGAAATTTCTTATTGTGAGATAGACTGAAACTTGATTGGACTATAATTAATAACAAGTAAAAAAAAACATGGCAACCATTCGATTAAAAATAACTCAATTATTACATATCAATTTCATATATTTAAGTAAACATGCTATATAAATTATTGAAGTTATATATGTAACATGATAAAAATTGGAAAAACTATTGACAACCTCATCCAGATTTTTGTTAAATTCAAAAGAGTGGTGAAATTATACACAAGGTTAGTGTTGTTGAAATTGATTTTTAAGGGATATAAAAACAAAGTTAAATAATTTTTTTAAGGTACATAAATCTTATTATATCTTTGTAATTTATATTTATTTTAGTCAATAAATTTATGGGTCTTAGTTATGAATAAGAAATTTCATAAATTTAAGACCGTGTTTCCTAGAAATTTCACAGAGAAATAAAGGTCATGATATTTCTGCTTCGTTTGTCCCACTCTCTCTTTCGAGTCCAAAGTGTATTCGTATATATAGAAATTTCAAAGAGAGAGAGAGAGAGAGGTCTCTTTGAAAATTCTTGAGTGGGGCATAGAAAATTGTTGAAAATATGTAACATGATAAAAATTGGAAAAACTAGTGACAACCTAATCCAGATTTTTCTTAAATTCAAAAGAATGAAGTAGATAATGACCGTATATATGTTATTCCTTAAGAGATGTGGAAACGTATTAGCATGCATCTCCATGATTCCAACCTATTTTTAATTAATTAGACTTGCATGGGATTACATGGAAGAGGGTTTTGCTTTCCTAACTAGACTATTCATGACATATAACAACCATCGCCATATACATAGAAACTATATTACATAACATTATTAATTTTGTCCTCTTATTACAACATGTAAACAATAGTGCCATTACATGATTACATCTACCAATTTTCAAAGTTTGGCATCTACGAATTTTGAGTCAATAATTTGGAATTAGGCAAGAGACTTAACATGAAATTTCGTAGTAGTTTCGGGTTGGAGATGCGCTATACATGGTAGATAAATCAAAGGTTATTTTACTATATATATGCCACGGTTCAATCTTTGCTCTCCCAAAAGAAAAAAAAATGAGAACGAGAATGTTTGTTAAGTGGTTGCATATCATTTTATTATCATGGTTAATATTGCAAGCTAATTCTGTTCAGATTCATACATGTCAGAGACGCTGCGGAAATATCAGCATCGAGTACCCATTCGGGATGATGAGTAAGGAGTGCTACTTCAATAAGGGGTTTGAAGTAAGTTGCCGCAACTCATCAGGCACTGAAAGAGCTTTCTTAACTAGCGTTAACCTGGAATTATTATACATTGATAAGTATAGATACACAGTTAGTGTCAATCTTCCTGTGTTTTCTTCTAATTGTGGCAACAACAGAAGCCAGGCTCAAGGCGTTGATCTGTCAGGCAGCCCTTTTACCTTTGGAGATTTTTACAATACGTTCACTGCCGTTGGTTGTAACAACTACGCCGAGATAATGGGGCGTAATTTTGAAGCTATTGGTGGGTGCCTGTCTACTTGCAGCAGTGGACCTAACAGTAGTAGTGTGTCTGCAGGTTGCTATGGTCTGAGTTGCTGCCAAACCACCATTCCACCACGTCTCAAGTTTTTCAATGCATCCGTATCGAATTACCGTCCTAGTTTCTGCCAGACCAACAATAATAATTCTGAACCTGATCAAGAGTGCAGGTCTGCTTTCATGATTGCAAAAGACTCGCTTTCCTTCCTATACCAAGTTCCTGCAATGCTGGAGTGGGGAAGATATATCGGTTCATGTTTTGAAACAAAGAAACATCAGAATGAGTCGTGGGTTACACTAAGTGAGAGGCATCTATGTCGTTGCGAGGGAATTAGTGTCAACGAATTACTATGTCAAGGTATGCATATCTCGTATTTGCATGTTACTGTTAAAAATTATGCCAAATCAAAACACAGCAGAAATATAAATTGTATGTAAATATACCCAAGTAACAACACAAACAAACAATATAACGCTCAATTACATTAAGTCTGTCTTTACTTGGTTTAACAATATAAATTTTTTACTTGGTTTGGAAAAATCTTTTCTACGTCCATCTACTATATATATTCTGTCTTTCTTCTTTCTCCCTCTATATTCTTTTGTGTATTCACCACACATAACGCTCAATTACATTAAGTTTATATATGATTAAGTAAGGTTAGGGTAACCTAAACAAGGACTAGTTGGATTAGAAAACAAATCCTTCTTAAACTGGATATCCTACTCGAATCAGGAGCTGCGCGCGACTTGCTGCTGAAATGGCCTTTTACTGCTCACATAACCTTGTACGTTATTTCCCCGTGCGACTTATTGCTGCGACCACCTGGTCGCGCGATCCACTTCCATTTATATGTATTATTGTTCATCAAATTAAACACATCTTTAAATTTTTTTTTTTTTTTAATCTTTGTGTAGGTTCTTTGATTTGTTTGAATACCCTGAGTGGGGACAATTGGACATGTCCTGATGGTTATTACAATAAATTCCCTTCTTTTGACTTGATCTGTGACAATTACAATCCATTGCCCAAACATGCTGATTTCTAATTCTGTCTTCATCACCCAATAGTTACAACATCTATATGTATTATTAATTGTTCATCATATTAAATACACCTTTAATTTTTTTCTTTTTAATCTTTGTGTAGGTATTTTGATTTGTTTGAATACCCCAAGCGAGGACAATTGCACATGTCCTGACGGTTATTACGAGAAATTATACCATTCTGGTTATAGTTGTAACAATTACTATACTTTCGAAAAAAAGTTTGGGGCCGAGACTATAGTTAGAACAAGTACGTATCTATATTCAACATACTTTTCAATGCATCTATTATGTTAAAATAATCATTATATGATATAACATTAAGATTCTATTCTTGTCCTTGATGAGTTGTGCAGGTGGCAGTGCAGCTTTTGGAATGTTGTTTCTAATTATAGGCACATGGCGGCTGTACAAGTTTTTGAAAAGAAAGAAGGAGATCAAACTCAAACAAAAACTCTTTAAAAGGAATGGTGGTTTATTATTACAACAAAAATTGTTCTCCAATGAAGGTAACCTCGAGAATACAAAATTGTTTACTTCAAAGAAATTGGAAAAAGCCACTGACAACTATGACGCTAATCGAATCATCGGGCAAGGAGGACAAGGCACTGTGTTTAAAGGAATGTTGACCGATGGAAGAATAGTTGCTATTAAAAAGTCTAAGATAATGTATGAAAGCAGCGTTGAGCAATTCATTAACGAGGTTGTAATTTTATCACAAATTAACCATAGAAATGTGGTTAAGCTCCTGGGATGTTGTTTGGAGACAGATATTCCTCTTCTCGTCTACGAGTTTATTCCTAATGGAACTTTGTATCGATATATACATGATCAAACTGAGGAGTTTCCAATCACATGGGAAATGCGCTTACGTATTGCTATAGAAGTTGCAAATGCTCTTTCCTATATGCATTCAGCTGCTTCTATACCTATTTATCATCGAGACATCAAATCAACAAACATACTTTTGGATGATAAATATAGAGCAAAAGTTTCTGATTTTGGGACTTCGAGATCTATAGCAATTGATCAAACTCATTTGACCACTCAAGTAAAGGGTACCTTTGGATACTTCGATCCCAAATATTTTCGATCAAGCCAATTTACAGATAAAAGTGACGTTTATAGTTTTGGGGTTGTTCTTGTTGAGCTCTTAACTGGACAGAAACCAATCCGTAGTTCAACCAACTTGAATGAAGTTATAAGTTTAGCATCATATTTTGTGTATGCAATGAAAGAGAAGCGGCTGTTTGAAGCCCTTGATGCTCGAGTTCTCAAGGAAGGTGGAAAGGAGGAGATAACAACATTTGCTAATATTGCAAAAAGATGCTTGCAATCGAACGGAAAGAAAAGACCTACAATGAGAGAGGTAGCAAGTGAATTGGAAAGTATTAAAACATCAAATGGAAATTCCATTTTGCATCCATTTCCAGGCAATGAAGAGGTTGAATACTTTGATGGTGACATAACTGAACATTTCGAGACTAGTACTTCTTCCTTCACCGGGTCGTAATGATACTTCTTTAGTAGATATCGAGCCTCTGGTTTCGAAAATGGATGAGAAAGAGTAGATTTGTGAGCATATAGTATAATCCTAAGATTGAATCAAATAAATTGTACCAAATTATCCATTTTTTTATGTAATGGAATGTTGAGTTATGTTTTTTTTTTCTCTTCAAGTTGGTGATGTTATTAATTTGTGCATAATTGTCTAATGAATCATGTTTATGGGGAGTTTGCATTTTGACTTTATTAAATTAATAAATTTTGTTTTTAATGGCATGAAATACTTTTCATGTCTTTAATTCCATAAATTATGCAAAGACTTAAATTTTCCAAATAGAAAAATATATATTTTTCATTTTTTTTTTATTAAACTGAATCCATTCAAAACTCAAAGAATTACACCCCGGCTTGAATATCAGCTAGCAAAAGAGGTTGGAGAGATTCAGGAAGGTCTTCCAACAAAACAAATTCATCCGCTAGAGAAAGTGCTAACTTGGCTAAAGAATGAGCAACG
The DNA here is from genome assembly GCA_003430845.1 of Xanthoceras sorbifolium. Classification (NCBI taxonomy): domain Eukaryota; kingdom Viridiplantae; phylum Streptophyta; class Magnoliopsida; order Sapindales; family Sapindaceae; genus Xanthoceras; species Xanthoceras sorbifolium. Next base: position 6,943,613 of record CM010619.1, on the reverse strand, counting down.
GAATTAGAAGTGCGTGGGATAAACAACATAGAAATAATAATGTTTCTCTTTGCGAAATCCAGAATCCAATCAATCATAATACCCAGCTCCGTCCGAGAGCTACCAACACCATTAATGAGATCCATCACCCTTTTAAAATCAGACTCTACCAGAATAGAAGAGAAACCAGAGGCACAGGCAAGGTGAACACCTGAAAGTGTAGCCATTCTTCAGCAATATCCATAGAGAAAGCACAGTTAATCTTAGTCGAACTCGCGGCCACTACTACACCATCACCATTACGAAGCACCGAACCTAAGCCCACCATACCGTGAGACACAACAGTAGTAGCATCTGAATTCAACTTAACACAACCCAATGGAGGTTTTTTCCACAAAGAGGGAACAGAACCAGAGGTAGAAGAAACCAGACCGGAACCAGGGAGAGAACGAACATGAGTTGAAGAAGATTGAAACTCTTTCAAAAAGGAATCTGCCCAGCCAATAAGCGACTCTAACGGAACATCCACTCTGTCCTGCGACCACTTGTTTCTACGATGCCAAATCCGCCACAACACTATAATAAACAGCTCAAACTCAGCCAAGGAAAGCTAGTGAGCACGAGCCAATACAAAGTAAAAAAAAATCCATCGAAGCTGAAAAGGGATAGCATAGGAGGGGAGGCAGCTGAGTTTCAACTTAGCCAAAGAAGCACAGCCCCAGAGACAGTGGAAGGTTGTTTCCTTATACTTGAAACAGAGGGGACAAAGGTCCTTGACAGGAACACCATGCCTAACCAGATTAGCACAGCTGGGAAGCCAATTGTGACAATCTCGCCACACAAAAAACCTGATTTTTGGAGGAACATTGAGATGCCATACCAACTTCCACAAAGCCGAAATCGCAGACCCATCGGAACAGCTCGGGCGCTTCAGAGAATCCTGCGAAAACCAGTACCCACTCTTGACTGCGAAAACCACCCTAAACTGCCACTCAACTCGATCATAAGCTTTTAACATATCTAACTTCAAAGCCAAATACCCGTTGTTCCCTAAACGATGACGCCAAAGTCTATGAATACACTCGAAGCCAATTATGGCATTGTCCATAATCAATCTCCCTAGTAAAAAAACACTCTGCACTTTAGAAATCACATCCCCCAACATAACCCGAAATCTATTAGATAAAACCTTAGATATAATTTTATAAATGACATTGCATAAACTAATGGGGCGATAATCGGAGACACGCAAAGTAACCTTAATTTTCAGAATGAGGGTAATCAGTGTTGAATTAATCTGTCCCAGAGAGCCCCCATCATTCAAAAATCGAAGACAAGTACGAGTAACATCCGGGCCGACTACATCCCAAAAACGCTGGAAAAACAAAGCTGGCATGTCATCAGGACTTGGCGCCTTAGAAGGATATATTTGAAATAACGCCTTCTTAACTTCTTCCTCTGAAAATGGAGCATCCAGTCGTGCATTCATCTGGGGAGTAACCCGATTATTGACACAGCCAAACACTTCTTTACAAGCCGAATCTGTCGCTGGGTCTGAATCGAAAATGTCTGCAAAATGATCCTCGATAGTCTGAGAAACCTGCTCAATATTATCGTGCCACACATCATGCTTATCAAAGATACCCTGGATTTTATTTCGCCTATGACGACTAGGAGCTCAGTGATGGAAGTACTGTGTGTTACGATCACCCTCTTTAAGCCAACAAGCACGAGTTCGTTGGCGCCAATACTTTTCCTCCGTCACCAAGTCAACATTCAATTGTTTTCCAATCGCATTCACAGAGCTCCAATAATCCAGCGTATGATTCCTGGTAATTTTCTCCATCTGAGCCAGTTTAACGAATATCTTTGTGAAGCTTATTCAGAGTGTTGATATGTCTTGAAATTGTTCAAACTCATTTGCTAAGCCCAAGCCCATTTGCAAATTATTGGGCTGACCCAATAGAAATAGTATGTGCTACAGTAAAACGTGAACAGTGTGCAACGAATACGCATAAACAGTGACGTAAGCAGTGACGTCAACAGTATGTATGCGTAAGCAGTGACGTCAACAGTACCGCGTGAACAGTACCGTATACGCGTGAACAGTCACTGTGAACAGTAACTAAATTTTTCCTATGAATACCTCCCTTCTCTTCATTTGTAAACCATCCAAGCTATTTGAGAGAATTATTTGAGAGAAAGTGAGCTTTAGATCTTGTGAGAGTATTTATTGGGTGTATTGGGGTTTTGGGTTTTGAGAGAAATTCTCTTGTCTTGTAATATCTCAATTTTAGTAAATTTCCTTTGATCGTCTTCGCCCGTGGATGTAGGCTTTAAGCCGAACCACGTAAATTTTGTGTCTCCACTATTCTATTTATTTCTCTATTTTGTCGTCATAATTATTCTTCCGCTGCGAAATTCCTAACAAACTGGTATCAGAGCTTCCGGTTGTGTTCGAAGCTGCTACGGCGTGAGATTCTCAAGGAAATTCTTAGTATGCTCTGTGGTTGCAGCATTGTCTGATCTTCCACATCAGAAAAGAATTGTTCTTGAGTGTACTGGTTTTGTGGTTGCTGGATGTAAGTGTGGTGGTGTGGAAAGTACATGTCTAGGCAAGGTTCTGGCTAAGGAAAGACTTGGTATTTAAGTGTGTCCGTTGTGACCCACCTTTCTTTCCTGGGAACTTACCTGGTGTGCTGTTCACTACTACATACACTATTCCAGATTATTAACCAGAGGTGTTGATTAGCGTTGACCAGAGGTGTTGACATCATGACGACGACAAAATTTGATATTGAGAAATTTGATCGCAACATGAGTTTCACCATGTGGCAAGTCAAGATGCGTGCAATCTTGATTCATAATGGTTTGCATCAAGTACTACTAGGTAAAGATAAATTACCTAGTACTATGGATGAGGCGAAGAAGTAGGAGATGGATGATAAGGCCCTTGCTTCCATTCAGTTATGCTTGTCAAATGAAGTTTTGCGAGAAGTCATGCAAGAGAAGACCGCCAAAGATTTATGAGACAAGCTTGAATCTTTGTACGTTACAAAGAATCTCACCACTAAGTTGGTAGCAAAGCACCATCTATACACACTCAGCATGGCCGAAGATGCATCTATCAAATCTCACATTGATGAATTCTCCACTATCCTTATGGATTTAGAAAACATGGAGATTTCTTATGATGATGAAGATCAAGCTCTTATGTTGCTTCGCTCACTACCTCCATCCTACAAGCACTTTAGAGATACTTTAATTTACAGTCGGCAAACTCTAAAGTTAGAGGATGTTAAAGCAGCTTTATTTTCAAAGGAGCTTATTGATAAGGAGCTTGGAACAAGTAGAAATGACAGCCCAGCAGAAGGTCTACTCGTTAGAGGAAGGACTCCATATAAAAGTTCTTCTAGCAATCAAAGATTAAAGTCTAGATCAAAGTCTAGACACAGAAATTTAACTTGTAATTACTGTAAGAAGAAGGGGCATACCAAGTCAGAATGCTTCAAGCTAAAGAAGAAGCAACAAAACAAAGATCAGAAGAGAGATGAACCCGCTGAAGCCAGTATTGTTCAAAATCAAGAGCAATGTGATCTGCTCTTAGTATGTGCTGATGAAGCCAAAGCCAGAAATGAATGGATTCTGGATACGGCTTGCTCATTCCATATGTGCCCCAATAGAGATTATTTCTCCACATATAAATCGGTGCAAGGTGGAGTTGTATTGATGGGTAACAACCATGCTTGTAAAATTGCTGGAATGGGCACAGTCAAAATCAAGATGCATGATGGAGTAGTCAGAACTTTGACAGATGTCCGACATATTCCAGACTTGAAGAGAAATCTTATTTCTTTAAGTACTCTGGATTCGAATGACTACAAATTCACTGGCGAAGATGGAATTTTGAAGGTTGCTAAAGGTTCTTTAATTGTGATGAAGGCTGAGAAGATAGGCAAACTGTACATTCTGAAAGGCTCTATAGTAACAGGTGCAGCAGCCGTGTCCACATCTTCCTTGTCTGACTCAGATGTCACCAGATTATGGCATATGAGGCTGGGATATATGAGTGAAAGAGGTCTATCAGAGTTAAGCAGAAGAGGTCTTCTCTGCGGTCAGAGTACATCAAAGCTAGACTTCTGTGAGCATTGCATTTTTGGCAAACAGAAAAGAGTCAGTTTCAGTACTGCAATTCACAGAACTAAAGGTACTTTGGATTACATTCATTCAGATCTTTGGGAGCCTGCACGTGTCCCATCAAAAGGTGGTGCTCGATATATGCTTATCTTCATTGATGATTATTCTAGAAAGGTATGGGTATATTTTCTGAAGTAGAAAAATGATGTGTTCACCACCTTCAAGCAATGGAAGGCCTTAGTAGAGAAACAGACTGGAAGAAAAATAAAGCGACTCAGGACTGACAACGGTTTAGAGTTCTGTCAAGGTGATTTTATTGAATTCTGCAAAAATGAAGGCATTGTGCGTCACCTTACAGTCAGAGGCACACCACAGCAGAATGGTGTAGCAGAGCGTATGAACAGAACGCTCTTGGAGAAAGTTCGTTGCATGTTATCAAATTCTGGCCTATCTAAAGACTTCTGGGCAGAAGCAGTTTCTACAGCCTGTCATTTGGTGAATCGTTCTCCATCCACAGCAATTGACATAAAGACTCCGGAGGAGTTATGGTCTGGTAAACCGGCTGAATATTCTGACCTAAAGGTATTTGGATGTCCTGCTTATGCACACGTTAATGATGGCAAATTAGAGCCACGATCTAAAAGGTGCATATTTATTGGTTATCCTTCTGGTGTGAAAGGATATAAATTATGGTGTCCTGATCCAAAGTCTCCAAAAGTAATAATTAGCAGAGATGTTGTATTTGATGAATCTGCTATGTTGCATCCGGTAAAGGAGACTTCTACCAGAAAGGAGACTTATGTTTCCTCTAATACAGATCCTGCAAGTTCTTCTAAGCAGGTGGAGTTTGAAGTGGAGAATGAACTATCTCTACAAAATCGAGTTCAGATGCCTACTTCTATTGAAGAAGAGGAAACACCACAAAGTAAAGAAGAAGACTCTATTGCTAGACATAAGCCACCAAGAAAGAAGAGGAGGCCTCAGAGACTAGCAGACTATGTCTCATTTGCACTAGCTGTGGCAGAAGACACAAATGCAGTTGGTGAACCTTCAACATATTCAGATGCTATCTCTTGTGATGATTCTGCTAAGTGGTTAGTGGCTATGCAGGAAGAGGTGGAGTCTCTTCACAAGAATAGAACTTGGGATTTAGTTAAACCGCCTAAAGACAAGAAAATTGTTGGATGCAAGTGGGTCTTTAAAAGGAAAGAAGGCATTCCAGGTGTTGAAGATGCGAAGTACAAGGCACGGTTGGTTGCAAAGGGCTATAGTCAGGTACATGGAGTTGACTTTAATGATGTATTCTCACATGTTGTTAAACATAGCTCTATTCGTATCTTACTTGTTTTGGTTGCTATGCATAATTTGGAGTTGGAACAACTGGATGTTAAGATTGCCTTCTTGCATGGAGAGCTTGAGGAGACAATTTATATGCAACAGCCTGAGGGTTTTGAAATTGAAGGGAAGAAAGACCATGTTTGTTTGTTGAAGAAATCATTGTATGGTCTGAAACAATCTCCTCGATAGTGGTATAAGCGGTTTGATTCTTTTATGGTTGGCCACGGCTATTCAAGGAGCCAGTATGATAGCTGTGTGTATTTCAGAAAACTTAAAGATGACTCATTTGTGTATCTGCTGCTCTATGTTGATGATATGCTGATTGCAGCTAAGGATATGTTTGAGCTCAACAAATTAAAATCAGAATTGAGTGGTGAATTTGAAATGAAAGATTTGGGAGCAGCTAAGAAAATCCTTGGTATGGAGATTCGAAGAGACAAAGCTGCAGGAAAACTTTACCTTATTCAGAAGAGTTTTGTTGAAAAGGTTTTGGAGCGTTTTGGTATGAAAAACGCTAAACCTGTAAGTACTCTATTTGCTGCTCATTTTAAACTTTCTGCTGCTATATCACCACAGTCAGATAATGATATTGAGTACATGTCACATGTTCCCTACTCTAGTGCTGTTGGTAGTCTCATGTATGCTATGGTATGTACTCGTCCTGATATTGCACATGCAGTCAGTGTTGTTAGTAGATATATGTCTAATCCCGGTAAAGAACACTGGCAAGCAGTGAAATGGATTATGAGGTATCTACGGGGTACTACTGATTCTTGTTTGGAATTTGAAAGGAGTAAGGGATATTTGGTTGGTTATGTTGATTCAGATTATGCAGGTGATCTCGATAGACGGAGATCCATTACTTGCTATGTATTTACTCTTGGTGATACTGCTATCAGTTGGAAAGCTACGTTACAGTCTACAGTAGCATTATCCACTACAGAGGCAGAGTACATGGCAGTTGTCGAGACTATAAAAGAAGCCATTTGGATGAGAGGCTTGTTTGGTGAGCTCAGTTTGGATCATAAAGTGATTGTCGTCCATTGTGATAGCCAAAGTGCTATTCATTTAACTAAAGATCAAATGTTTCATGAAAGGACGAAACACATTGATGTGAAGTACCACTTTGTTCGTGATATTATTTCTCAATGTGATATTTCTGTTAAGAAAATTGGTACTGCAGACAATCCAGCTGACATGTTGACAAAGTCTCTTTCAGTAAGCAAGTTCAGGCATTGCTTGGACTTAGTTGGTATTTATCAAAAGTGATTGCCTTAAGGGCATTTTTGAAGAAGATGATTGAAGAAATTCTTTAGCTAGCAAATTTCAAGCCAAGGTGGAGATTTGTTGATATGTCTTGAAATTGTTCAAACCCATTTGCTAAGCCCAAGCCCATTTGCAAATTATTGGGCTGACCCAATAGAAATAGTATGTGCTACAGTAAAACGTGAACAGTGTGCACCGAATACGCATAAACAGTGACGTAAGCAGTGACGTCAACAGTACGTATGCGTAAGCAGTGACGTCAACAGTACCGCGTGAACAGTACCGTATACGCGTGAACAGTCACTGTGAACAGTAACTAAATTTTTCCTATGAATACCTCCCTTCTCTTCATTTGTAAACCATCCAAGCTATTTGAGAGAATTCTCAAGAGAGAGAATTATTTGAGAGAAAGTGAGCTTGAGATCTTGTGAGAGTATTTATTGGGTGTATTGGGGTTTTGGGTTTTGAGAGAAATTCTCTTGTCTTGTAATATCTCAATTTTAGTAAATTTTCTTTGATCGTCTTCGCCCGTGGATGTAGGCTTTAAGCCGAACCACATAAATTTTGTGTCTCCACTATTCTATTTATTTCTCTATTTTGTCGTCATAATTATTCTTCCGCTGCGAAATTCCTAACACAGAGAGTTAAAATTCCACTTACAAGCCTATGTGCACAACAAGCAATCCGCGAAGGGATTTTGTTAAACCCCAAATCAAGACCATCATTCTGCCAAGCTAATGATATTCTTGCACTCATCAACTTCAACCCAACACTGTTCAAGCTGAAAACGACCACCTGCACCAATCCTACTAGACACAAGACGATTCCGAGAACTAGAAAAATCCAAAATGATTGGCCTATGATCAGACTGAGATATCCAAGTGATCCACGCGAAAAAAAGGAAATCTAACCTGCCATTCTTTATTGCACACAAATCGATCAAGGTGCTCCAACACCAGCTCCCCTGCATTTCTCTTATTAGACCAAGTGAACGTCGAACCCACAAATGACAAAACCCAAGTCAAGCAAATTGCAATCATCCAGAGCTTGGCCAAAGTTGTCCATCAGGCCTTGTGCTCGGTTACTCCCACCCTTCTTTTCGTTATCGTTTAGGATTTCGTTATAATCCCCTCCACAAAACCAAGGAAAATTATGAAGCGACGACAATCTTCGAAGCAAATTCCAGCCGTGAATCCGCTGAGAAGCTTCCGGATGCCCATAAAAATCGGTAAAACGCCAACAATTACTGCTAGAATCATCAACTAACACATCAATATGGAAAAAAGAAAAACTTAACAACTTGACTGAAACACTGTCAGCCCAAAATAAACAGAGTCCTCCACTTCTGCCAATTTTATTCACAACCAGTTTGCCCACTATACCCAGCTGGACACGGATAGACTCCATCAGATGATGACCAACAAGAGTATCACACAAAAAAATACATCCGGATGCATTTCCAGTACATGCCGACATAAAACATGGACCGTATGAGGGATTCCCCAACCCCCGTACCTTCCAAACTAAGTGTTTCATGGCTCTCGGCAGGCCTGACCATCAGGGCCCGCCGATCGTAGAGAAGAAGAATCATCAAGCGCACCAAGTTTTTGCTTTCTTTGAGTGAACTGGTGACAGAAGCTCACTTCCATCCAAGCTACGTTTTGAGGGATTGGAAGAAGGGGAAATAGAATCTTCTAGAGAAGGAGTTGTAAAACTGGCAAGTCTTTTCCATTTGGGCTTTCTGCCTGCATCATCACCGCCCAACTGAGGAGAGAGGCCCAAAGTTACTGGCTCAATATTATGGAACAGCCTACCAGCTTGTTGAGACAAATGAAAATTGCATGGCTCAAGGCCTTGCATGGGGACAGCAAATTCACCAGCTGTACAAAGAAGTGGATGAGAAGAACCATGGACTCCTCAGACTCATCAACACTAACCCGTAAACCCCGCTTCAAAGGTTTTGAAACATCGATGCTTACTCTAACTACTAAAAATTTTCCATGCAATCCCCAGAAGCCCCCATATCTATATCGTTAACCACTCCAATCTGGCTCCCCAAATGCAAACCAATATCCTTACTCATGTAGAATAGAGGAATGTTGTGAAATTGAACTCAAAAATCAGCCGTACGGAATTGCATTTTATTGAAATCTCCAAGTCCTTTAGGCTCCTCTAAGACCTAAAACGCCCCATCAAAACTCCACGGGCCACCACCTAACACCCTACGTCGATCAGCCGACTTGGAAAAATGAAAGGCAAATACATTTTGACGTACCACTTCCACTTCGACTTCCGATGAAATGCACCATATTTTGGGAATAATAGCTCTAAAAACGTCCCGATTAACCTGTTTAGAAGTCATCATTTTTCCAATTAGGCATAATGAAATCTTATGATGGCCACCCTTCTTAAGATCACCGAAAATCTTCGTATTGGGACCATCAAGATCTGTAAGTTGTAAAAAAGAACACAATTTTGAAATCTCTTGAGAATCCATAATAAAACCAAGCCAACCAGGAAAAAGGAATTGTTCAAACAAATAACAAAAGCAAATAAAATAACAGCAACACCCAAACTACATTCACCAACGGAATGAGGACTGTCCGAGGACCAACTGACTACTTCCACTACTAAGGCTTCAGAGAGAGAACCCTATTGAGAAGAATGTAACTCCGTTCAATCAACTTGAGATTATTTATTTTTCATATTGTTAAAAAAACAATGTTTGTCTATAATGTGAAATAATGTAATTACACCGAAATTATAAAATTATTCATACGTACATCCCAAATCCTTGAACAGAATGATGTAACAAAAGAAATAATAAATCCAAAACAAGCTTTTTTTATATATATATATATATATATATATAGAGAGAGAGAGAGAGAGAGAGAGAGAGAGAGAGAGAGAGAGAGAGAGAGAGAGAGAGAGAGAGAGAGAGAGAGAGCCCCGGTTCGGTTCGAACCGAACCGGCAGTTTTGAACCGGAACCAAAGGTACCGGTTCAAAACCAGTTCCGGAATCGGTAACCGGAACCGGAACACTCGGTCCCGGTTCCGGTTTTTTATTTTTTGGAACTGGAACCGCCGGTTCAAAACCGGCGAGGAACTGGCACCGCCGGTTCCGGTTCCATTTTTTTAAAAAAAAATTGAAAAAAAAAAATTTTGTTTCTTAAAAGTAAAAAAAAAAAAAAAAAAAAGGAACCGCCGGTTCCGGTTCCGGTTCCGGAACTGGCAGTTCCATACCGGTTCTAAGAACCGGTTGAAGAACCGAACCGGCGGAGAACTGCCGGTTCAAAACCGGAATCGGAACCGGGACCCCTACGGTTCTGGTTCCGGTTAGGTCAAAAATAGAACCGGAACCGGCGGTTCCAAAATCGGAACGGTCGGTTCCGGAACCTTGGCCATGACTAAGAGAGAGAGAGATAGAGAGCTAATCAGGTATAATAAAGCGCAGTTAATCATGCTAGATCCTTAATTCCCACTGTCATTTAAAAAAAATTACATAAAATTATTAGGTGTGGGATCCAACACTTTTTTTTCTTACATGTCATGCTATTTTTGGAATATCATTATCACTAATTGCTATTGGATAGACGTTTTTAGATCATTAAAATATGAAAAATAAATAAAATTTTAATGTTCAATTGAAAAATTAAGAGGAAAAAAAAACAATAATAGTTATCGAAATATCTGTCGGGATCGTCTAAGATTAAACATTACATGTACCTCTCGGATATCGACTCTCATGACATCGAGAAAAAGCCTCACTACAAACGTGAGGGGGTGTATGCACACCATTTAAACTAAGAGTATATCTAAGAGAGGAAATGTGACATTTATCAATTTTTAACTAATATATATTTCCATACATCTCCAATAAACACTTCTTAGCCACGCTATTGAGAATTTTATCCAAGATTTTGCCATATCCATTAGACAATCAATGTCAAACCTTCAATATAAAATGTACAACAATGGATTACAAAGAGCGTTCCTTAGTTTACACATCAAACTTGAGGACATTATTGGGTTGTTTTTGGATTGTAATGATGCTTCTTCGGTAGATATGGAGCCTCTGATTTCAAAAAATTTATGAGGAAGAGTAGATT